>CAJQUW010006075.1:0-345823 GCA_907163375.1 Prostheceraeus crozeri | reverse complement strand
TGCTACCTTTATTACATTACATAGGCACGTTGCGAAAAGCGATTCATATCTAAAATAAAAACCAATTAGGCTACTTCAATTTTAGAAGAATGCAGAGTATGAACGCGCTACAATTCACCAAATCTTTCAAAAATTTCACCCGACTCCAATGCGCCAAGTTATTATCGGTCACAAGGAAATTATAAACAATTCTAATCTATCGTGCTGAAAAACGAATGTTATGAAATTAAACATCGGTATAGCGGTGTAGCATTTCGTACGTAATGATCACATGCGGAGATTCTTTTGTAGACGCAACATTTATCTTACATTATGACTTCGAGAATGGCCAACTCATGAAATGGACGAACCCATGATTCTGAGAACTATGCCTTACAAGCAAAACAAAAATTATAGGATAGGTGAATGTGATGCCCTGCGGGGAATAGGCCTACATCTTGCGAGACGCCAGTAGATGATCAATACAAAGTGCCATCCTAGAATTTAACAATATTTTTGTAGCATGTTCGCTGGCGATAGTTCGCGACTTTTGCCCTCTATGCCGCCTTTTAATCCCGCCTCTTACGTTCTATAGTCATTAGGGTGGATCAAAAAATCGAAATTTTGAAAATCAAAATTTGGGTGGTCAAGTCTTTGGTCTATGGCTATTTTGAACTCACATGCAAAATTTCGGTGAATTTGGACAAGGTCTGCTATCCCCACAGTGGCCATCTATTTGTTGACAATTTTCTTTTTTTTAGTTTTTTCGTCAATTTACGCTAGTTGAAGCTGTATTACATAGTACTTCCTAATGAGCTAGAGCCTTGAAACTCTAGGTGCAAGTACATGTTGACAGCCTCTTTTGATTCAAGCAAAAAAATATATGACTCAGGATAGCGAACTCCTACTGAGAGACCTCCAAAATCTGCAAATTTTCAAAATATGACCAAAAATGTGATTTTTGCAAATTTTGAGTTTGACACTTTCTTGTCGTGAATTCGAACCAACATTGTAGAGACTAGATTTTTAGGAGCTTGAAGGTGAGAAATGAATAGGCAGCATGCGTGCACACGTAGGTCTGTTGTGCTTTGCACGTGAGCCTTCTGTATAGGCTATTGTCATAAAATAGGCATACATGTACATACATAATTTTATGGATTTCCCCTGTGGCAGACATCCTCTACTGCCGCTACTTTCAAGCGAGCACAGTGGTTCTATTGATGAAAATAAGTGAGCTTCAATTATAGCTCTTGGCCCTTATGCACCTGCTCTCAAAGTGTGAAGGAAATAGCCCTGTGCTGCAGTGTTGATTGGTTACTTCACCATTTTCTTGAGTTAGAGAGATATCACAGTTTCACTTCGAGATAAAAGCAAAATATGTTCAATGAACAGTTGTAATATCTAAAACAAAATATTTTTGATCAACTAAATGCTTGCACACAGAATGGGATCAAGCACAAAAGTCCTTTTTGGAGTCAAATAATGGCATCAATACTCTACTGTTGAGAGTGTTTCGGATCCAACCATCGCGGGCTTCAGCACCGGAAACAGCTGATGCTGCTTCGCTTGCGACTTTGACCATTCGCTCAACGCCCTGAGAATGACAAGGGTATTGAGCGAAGGTGATTGGTCATGACTCAACCTGCAGCCTCAAAGTCCAAAGAGGAGTTCCCTTCAAAACAGGTGGGTCACTCCTCTGACTATTTGAACGCCATAAAGTTTCATGAGACAGCTGCCCATCACCCTTCAACTCCGGTCTGGTGAATAATCTTCTACCATCGCTTGCAATCTCTGTTGCTCGAATCTGCTGTAAGTACCGTAGGCCTTGATGCCGAGTCTCTATGTCTTCGTCTCCCAACATGCAAACTATCAGCTGCTCAGTATGAGCAAAGAAGCAATTTCTTCTGAGAACATCCACAAGCTTTCCCTGAGCTACCTTGTAGTTATCGAGAGTAGCTCGGATGCCATTTCACAGCCAGATGAAGTGTGCGGTACCAAAATGGAAAGCTGGATTCTTTTTGATCAGGAACCACGACGGAGCATAAACTTTAATCACATACTTTGTCAGTATTTTCAGTTTGGAATCAGGTTGAGGGGTAGAGCTATATACAATCGCAAAATTCGGGATGCAGTTGTTACCCACCGTGAATGAGTGAGTGGGACTGGTGTTTGTGAAACTATTTTGGATGGTGTTTGCCATAAAGTTTCGCTAGTCTTGTACCAATTGTGTGAGTGCATGTTGATGTTGGAATGCTGCAGTGTTCCCAGATCGCCTGTACACTTTTCGCTGTCTCAACAGCCAAGTTAATTATAGGCTCCTTTGGTGGTTTCATTTGCTTCAGAAGCTTCATGTACTGAAGAGCCTCGCGTGTGGTAGGAAGAGTGTTGGCAGGCAGCTGTACAGGATGACCCAAAACGCAGTGATTTGTGTCCGATCGGAACATTTTGCAGAGAAACCAGCAAATGAAGAGATTAATGAAGTCATAGAAATTGACAACAATAAAACCTCTAGAATGGAAATTAAGTTTCATGCAATGCACAATAACGGCACATAAATCGCACGCATTTTCACTTAGATGCACCTGCCAACGTCTGTATCATTGGGTTAGAATCAGTCACATGAGTAAATCGAAGCTTTTAATTGGCTCTTCATGCCCCAACTTAGTTCCCCCGGATGTGCCGCGACCTTGAGTCAATTTCCATTCTAGCGAACTTCAGATAAACAGTTTATTTCTATGAATGAAGTAGACATCATTAACACACCAAGATTAACCAACATTTCGCAACCAAAGATATCTATGATCAGTCTCTATAGCAACTTCTATCTCCAAATGTATATTAGCGGTTCGACGTCATCACCGTGGACAAATGAGTTGTGTCAACCTTTTGACATGAATAGATAGCAGAGGTTTCCGTAGAGTGGGGAATAGACTGGCTTGAAGGATAGCATATGCCAGAAAAATGGCCAGTAGTATGAGCGACAGCAGCAAAAAGCAAACACTTCATATCAGTTTGCTCAAAGGAATATTCAATTTCATCATTGAAATCACTGTTTTTGCTAGAACTTAGTGTCTACACAACAGTCACCAGATCTTAGCCAAAAGGGAAATAAAGAATAATGATTTGGGCCTAGCCTATCACAAAACACAGTACGCCGATG
Source organism: Prostheceraeus crozeri (assembly GCA_907163375.1). Lineage (NCBI taxonomy): Eukaryota > Metazoa > Platyhelminthes > Polycladida > Euryleptidae > Prostheceraeus > Prostheceraeus crozeri. Next base: position 342,684 of record CAJQUW010006075.1, on the reverse strand, counting down.
TGCAAAACACAGGACGTGTACACACGCGGCTTAAGTCAGCATATACTCGCAATGCCACAAGATGCATTTCGCACTTTGAAGCTCTTAAAAATCTAGTCTCTACAATGTTGGTTCGAATTCACGACAAGAAAGTGTCAAATTCAAAATTTGCAAAAATCACATTTTTGGTCATATTTTGAAAATTTGCAAATTTTGGAGGTCTCTCAGTAGGAGTTCGCTATCCTGAGTCATATATTTTTTTGCTTGAATCAAAAGAGGCTGTCAACATGTACTTGCACCTAGAGTTTCAAGGCTCTAGCTCATTAGGAAGTACTATGTAATACAGCTTCAACTAGCGTAAATTGACGAAAAAACTAAAAAAAAGAATGTCAACAAATAGATGGCCACTGTGGGGATAGCAGACCTTGTCCAAATTCACTGAAATTTTGCATGTGAGTTCAAAATAGCCATAGACCAAAGACTTGACCACCCAAATTTTGATTTTCAAAATTTCGATTTTTTTGATCCACCCTAATAGTCATCCCTGACTTCTACGTCTATAGTGTCGAGACCCTTATTTCTCCCGCACCTCCGTAGCAATTTCCACACATGGCCCAAGCATATAGAAGTTGCTGGCTCACTTTTGATGATTATGAATAAGTAGAGAGTCTGTTCATATATTTTTTAATTTAAACCTTCGTGAATTCAAAAAATTAGCATTTTTACTGATCAGATTGAGCATGCTATGTATTTTCATATGAAGCTAGCATGCAAACATGGCTACTTGCCGCTAATTAGTTACTACAATATCCTTTACTTCTTCGGTTGGCAAAAAATCACCTCATATGAGTAAATAAATAGGTGAGAGCTCTTTAAAAGATAAAAATTTAAAAAGAATGGAGTGGGGCAAGTCGAGTAGTTGACTGTAATTCACATAGAGATTAATGATGTGTGGTGACGTTTAAAATGTATAGATTGTCACATCAAATTGCTTGGCTTGATGTTATATTGCATTTGAATAAATATGACATATTTGTCTTCAGCACATATTTTACTAGGTGACATTGCCACGCGTAATTACGGAACACCCTAAACATCCGTGATTAAAGACATTCTATTCTTCTACGCGCGTGCATACGCGCTGCACTAAGAGTCAGAAATCACTTGATCTGATGCTGTCAAAACATGGAGAATGTTTATCAATACGCGCGGGCGAGCGTTTATAGCTTGCGCGTCGTCTACGGTTGTATGCGCTGCCGCTTGAATCACGGATTCACCGCTAAGCATGTTCTGTCTTCCCTGAGCATGAAATTGAGGTCCATTGTTTAGCCTCTGATACATGCAGACACATGAAACGCAATGTCTATATAACAGGACTGCCGACAGATGTTGCAGCAATGTCACGCATAGTCACGGATGTTTAGGTCATGTAAAGTTACACGTAGTTTACGCTTGAATTACGCGTAATTTAGCGTGGCATATCACCTAGTGTTGAAATATTTACAGTTGTGACGAATAATGCGTAATCTTACCTTCACACTTTTATTAAGGCTATTATTTTAGTGTTTATAAACATAATTTTGCATTACCTTTTCATTATGAAAAGTGACAGAAAATGAATTATGAGTTAACTATAGGCACAATAGAAAAGTTTGTGCAAGATAGCCTACCCTCACGGGGCAAGTGGTGTATGCTGCTTTGGGGCAAGTTGAGTACATCGATTCATCTTGCTCCATTGTCCTTTTCATGCCAATTTCGCTGAGGCTATTTTGTTTTTCATCTCAGATGTTATTCTATTCAATCATTCGCTGATTTATTCGACATCTATAATGTCATTGTCAAATTTTCTCTGTTATCTCAACATCTGCTTTACAAATCACAGGTGTCTATCAACGGAAAGGATTGAACAGATTCAAAATTTCAAAATGTCTTGAGTCATTTACAATTTGTTATTCAATGCCGCAGTATTTGTTGTTCAATGCGACATTGTAGACGCGTATCTGCAGACATGTTTGACAAATAATGGTGAGAAATTATTCGAAGGAAATCGCTATACATTCCAGGCACGATCTCTTGCAAGCCATCAAAAAAGTGAAGAAAGGAAATTTAGTTGCACAGAGGCACCACCATCGAATATAATCTTCCATACGACACAATTCGAAGATTGTCAAGCAACCTTCCCGAACATGGTGGTCGATTTCATGTACCCGTGCCGCTTTGCCAAGAATCCTTCATGCTTTATGTTTAGTTCAGAAATCATTGAATGCAAGAATTGTATTTTTTAACTACATTGGTAAAATAAGGCCTAATGGGAGTTAAAGGTCTGTGGTAATTAAACATTGTTTTTGCAATTGAGCCTTAGCTCTTTAACAAGTAATTAAAAATATAACAATTGTACACGAATTCAGCAAGAAACTTGCCCAATTTCTATCAAGATAGCTAATTAATCAACTTGGCCCTACATGGGGCAAGTTGGGTAGAAACCAACATCATTAATGCTTGGCGGGTTTTTAGATTATAAAACCATTTGATAAAGAACTTGCATATCCACACGCAAACTGGAGATATACCCTTGCATTCTGAAAATACCAAACTTGCCCCACTCTCCTCTATCTATCAATTGGTCATAGCAACTTGTTCGCCACCTGCAGCTTTGCATTTTAGTCCCATTTACAAAAGCAATAAAGGCGACTTGCACATCTTACAAGAGTTTCATCACGAAAATGAGCAAAAAAAAAGAAATTTAGTCACAAAATCGCTAATTCACCAGATGATCTTTTGTTATGAGCAAGCGATGGTCCCACAGGGTGAATGATCACATGAATGTTAGGTAAATAGCAATATTAAGTGTAAGGCAAATTCAGTTGCACATGTACAGCACGTCCTCAAACAGATGGAAGCCTGCGATATTCAACAGTTGCTCACTTGCATGACGAATGGATCCGTGACTTAAAAATTGTCATTTTACTGATGTTGAGTGACACAAACTAAAAATGGGTGGGAAGAAGCTCTTGCGCGAATTCAAGAAATGTCGATGTCGAAAGAGGTATTCAGGCCTACGCAACTTGTGAAAACTCAATAGATCATCGTTGAATTCATAGCATTTTATGATAACTCATGATACCCTAGAGAAATGCATGTACACTTTAAAAGCAAAAAAGTAGACAAATCTTAAATTGTGCCTAATCGAAATTACCATCACTCGCAACTCATTCACATATAATTGCAAATGCCAGCTAATTTATTACTGACATGTTCTGGTAAAAATGATCATAATAGGAAATGAATGATGCCATCTTTGATAAATCAGAGGATCTGATTTTTTCTCATTTTCGGAAACCGATTACAGAGAAAAACATTTTTTAAGACAGTGATCGCGCATAAGGGTGCATTCATATACCTCATGCAAAAATGGTAGAGGCACTGACCGCTAGACTGCTATTTCAGGAGATACAGTAAGATTGCAAAAGTTGACAAAGCCTTTTTTGACGAAAATTGACCTACTCTCTCGTATTTTCGAGTCATACCCACAGATAACTTTGAGAAAAAAATCCTTTGACGCGATTGTCTGAGACCTGCCCTTACTATAGATGCGGGTTTAATTTGTAATTGAACTTTGTATTACTTTACTCGTAGGACCGTGATTTTGCCGGTGAATTGGGTAGCTATTTCAAACATAAATGCAAAAGTAACCTGTAGGATGCAATAAATGTTTTTTTTATTTCTGTATCTGTGACCTCACGTCTAGCAGCATGTCAATCCCACGTTATTCATAACACATCGCGCATTATGCGTATTTTTTCTTCGCTATTCAATTATAGCGACCGGCAAGAAGCAAAAAACACTATGCATGCAGTGTTTGTGAAAATTTAAGGTCTTCTTAGATTGGATGAGTTCATGACTAATCATATCAATAATTCTAGATGACGATTATGATTAGAAGAATGAACTGCATCTTAACTGTGATCATATACGATTAGATTTTTTATTTTTAATAAGAAATGGGGCCTGGCTAAGGTTATATAGAACTATGTTTGCCACTGTCCAGTCTTATCACTGACGCCAGACGCTATTGACAAGTTTGGAATTAATCTACTGTGTACCTGCACGTACAATTTTGTGGCAAGAAATTACATGACATATCGGAAAAAGTGAAAACGAACTGTGAGATGAGAAGCTTTGACATAACTTCAGACTAATAAAAATTTGGCTTGAGTAAATATAATATCAAATAACATACAATGTTATGCTATGTAATTGACTTTTTTTGCGAAAATCAATTTCACTTGAAGGTCTACCATAAAATGCAGTCTGTCAATTTGATATGCATGGATAAATATGAGTTGAAAAACCCATTTTATTTTAATGTTTAAAAATAAAGGATAGAGCAAATTTACCGATCAAAAATGTTCAATTTTCAATATCGATGCATTTCGATGTCCTTCGGACAAACATGTTCACGATAAAAGACAAACAGGATATGAAATTCAAGATCACTGAAAATTAATTCAATGTTAATTTAATTATTAATTTCAGTGATTTTGAATTTCATATCCTGTTTGCCTTTTAACATGTTTGTCCGAAGGACATCGAAAGGCATCGATATCAAAAATTGAACATTTTCGATAGGTAAATTTGCTCTCTCCTTTATTTTTAAACATATATGATTATATAAATTTTGTGGTTTCCAGCTGGTGAATAGCTCGCATCATATTATGATATTTACATATATTTACATTATTCTGTAAGTTGTTAATAGGGATAGAATTCAGGGATATGGGTGTTGATCAATTCATCCCCGTCCGTCATCATGTGAGTATTTTTCCTTTCACGGATTGTAACACGAACTACAGACCGTATGAATTTCTGCTAAATTACCGCTATCATCTTCAGAGGAATATTAAGATAAACTTATAAATGACAACTCTTGAAACTTAATATATCAGTGACTTACACGCTGTGCAATATCCTATTCTAAAGGCTTTTTCGCATCACACATCGTACAGCCAACAAGGCAACAATATCGCTACATCCATTGCCGTAATGTTCTTTTTCCACCATAACTGCAACCGAAACTGGTTCCACAGCTGGACTTAGTGCATTAGTGTATTTTTAATTGATAACAAGGCGAACTTTCGTAGACTCAAAGCATTGTTTTCAAGCAGAAATTGGATTCAAAGAACTTACTATGGTGATCATCGTACAACCCAATCGGGCACATTTTCCATGCAAAATTTGTTTGCTCTTCATTGTTAAGAAATTGCCAAATTGAAGTAAATGCAACATTTGAATTTTGTTCGATTTCTAGCCTATTTGAACACAATATTCGAGTGAAATGAACTCTGAGACGAGAATGTAAATTCATCCAAATACCCGGTTACACATGTAGATTTAGGAGGAACGAGCATTGCTTAATAAAGAAAATTCAATACAATTGTTTGTAAACGTATTCCCCTCTTTTGCTATTATACTTTCCAAAAACGAATATCAAAGCGATAATGTCATGTAACGAAGTAGAGGATTTTGTTGCGAAAATGGAAAAGAATGGCAGAGAGTCACACAGTTGTGGCGCAAGTAAAACGTCGTTTCGAAGACATCTCTGTCATTGGGAGGGCTGAATGTGTGTGGGCCTGACGTCTGAGAACTCGTATCACCTGCAAAAGGATAATAACATGTTTCCATATGAAGACAATAATGTTTCATGCATTTTTGGGGCTCATTCCATCATCCTAAAATAAATATAATTAGTCATTATCAATCAACTAAGCTGACACTGGTGATCCAGTTCCGTGTATTGCTCTATAAAGAAGGATGAGGCGCCAAGCAGCATTAATGATATTTTCATTTCAATATCGAATTTACGTAGAGTATAAATTATGAAAGCATGAATCCATTAATTATCAGAGTATACATAATTGCATTTTTGTGACAAACTGAGCTTAACGCTGAAACCAAGTAAGATCTATTCCACAGGCATTCATTAATATTCATTATTCAATTATGCATGATAATTAGGATGAATAATATAATGAAAAACATTGTGCATATAATGCATTAAGTAACATTAATATAATTTAAGCAATTGCATTCAAAAATGTCTTTCATTTACTGCAAATTAATCAAATAGAAGAGCATGAATTCACATTTCTCCACGTGACATGCATCTTGATTGAGAAAGTATTATTTTTATGAAAGCATTTCCTACAAGTACATTCAGTATCATTATCTCAGAAATCTCATCAGTTTACAAGATCATAAGAATAAAACGAATCAAACGAATAAGAACAATGAGAAAATTGATAAAAACGAAAATACTTTCAAGGCCATTTTTCCACAACATCACGATGACTATGCAGACTCTGAATAATCTCATTATTTTTGTAGAATGTGCAAATGATCCGCTCCTTCTTCTTGCATCTCATTCTTTTGATGTGCATCGAGCAAGATCTCTGGCAATGCCAATGCCGAAGACTATGTATTAGGTTAACATGCACAAAAATATTTCAGTAGAGCAATAAATCTGCTTTCGTGCAATCACGAATTAGATATTCATACTGTTAAAAAGTTATTTCTTCAACTTGCCAAATACGAAAATGAATGGTAGACAATAATAATCAAAGAATTCACGAAAAAGTATAAAAAATCATGCGAATATCTCAAAAATATGAAAGGAAATAAATAAGGACAGAAGGAATGCAAAAGCTGATAGCATTGATTTCCCTAAACATAAAATTAAACCAAACTGCTGAAATACATGTATAATGTGATGAGGTAGTTCCACGTGAGGTAACATGCAATTAGCAAGTTATACAGTAGGGAGCATTTTATTATGGACACAGAATAAATTTATGTGAAATCATCAATTCTTGAACAACATTTTTTTCCAGCTTCTATATTTCGATCTTAATTAATAACATCCACTGTGCTATTAAATATCTAAATATCTCATTTACTTCATCTGTGATACATTTTGCGTCATGCAGATCATATCTGACCCATGAGTCAATCCAGCATTGAAATTTGAATTATCACTTTTGTCCTCATATATTTATCGTATAAAATGTCATTTCAGTAGTCAGAGTCAGAGAATAGATCAGTTCTGCAAATTAACGTAGTCATGTGACCATGACTAACTAAACCAGACTGCGATGGTCATGCAATGGATCCCTTCATGTGATTATCCAATCAGATGGCTGCTGTTGAATTCTTCAACACAACCGCCAGTGCAGTTAACCACAGTTCAGCTCAGGACACCATGGGTAAACGCAAGGACATCAGCTCTCATGAAATTTCGCAAACCGAAGCATTACTAACTGCCGGAAATCTGACGATGCGACAGATAGCAGCACAAGTTCAGATAAGTCACGGCAGTGTGATGAACATAAAGAAATGCATGCAAGATGGATTACATGGACCGGTACGTAAGGGTCGATGTGGCAAGAAGCCAAAAACAAATGTCCGAGAAGACAGAACGATGCTTCACTATTTAAAGAGGGATGCGCTTATGTCGGCAAAGCAAGTGCAAGGTGAAATGCTCAATGACCATGGCATACAATTATCAGTACATACCATTCGTCGAAGACTGAACAGTATGGGCTGTCGATCGGTTAAACCTCGAAGAAGGTTCAAATTGACGCCAGCCATGAAAGCAAAACGACTGGCATTTGCTAGAGCTCATGCGGATTGGACAGTAGAAGATTGGAGAAGAGTTTGCTTTATCGACGAGAGCACTTTTGAGTGCCAAACAGCAAGCAGATCTCGTCTTTGGCAGATCCCAGGAATCCCACCTCCAATCCGCGAAAACGTCAAGCATCCAACTAAAGTGATGGTCTGGGGGGTAATAAACCACAAAGGCGCGGGCCGTCTTCACATCGTCGATGGGATGATGAATCAAAGTCAATATCAGCTCGTACTTGAAAGTCGACTGATTCCGCAAATTGAAGATTGGTTTCCTGGCGGGCCCGACGACACGGTTTTTATGCATGATAGTGCGCCTTGTCACAAGGCACGCTCCATCACACAATATCTCAACTCCACGAACCTGACAGTGCTTCCCTGGCCTGGAAACTCACCAGACCTTAACCCAATTGAAAATGTATGGGGCTTTGTCAAGTCTATTATGGCACAAACAACCATTACAACAAGGCAACAGCTTATTTCTAAGCTATTGGCCATCTGGTATCGTGATCCGCGAATGCTCGAAAAAGTTCAGAATTCTATTGATAGCATGCCGAAGAGAATGCGAGATGTCATTGTGGCGAGGGGTGGTCACACACACTATTGATCAAGGCCTATTTGAATCTTTGAACGTACTTTATTTTTGAATTTTTATGATTCTCTTTTTATGAGCTGTTGCTTCCATGATTTTTGAAGATGAATACTTAAAATGTGTCGAACATCTTTGCTTTATCTTTGAATCAAAAAACATTCGTTTTTCGATGAAATTCGACAAAAAAATACTTATTCTCCTATGTTCCAATATCAACAGCTGGCGGGTTCAACATAATTGCAATGTAATTTTTAGATACAACATATATCGTACTTTGTATGTGTCAGGTATTTAATAGTGTAGAACACTCACAGAACGCAAAGAGAAAAGTTAGAAGGTATTGTGTATGAAAATCTAGTATTTTCATTTGTGTCCATAATAAAATGCTCCCTACTGTAAGTCTCTATTGGATAGCAGCATCGATATTGAATTTGCCTACAGTAGTTTTCCTAGTGCAGACTGCGAAATCAGCTTGGATTTTGGAGGCCGCTGCTTTCATAATAGAAATGTTCCGATCAACGTCGGCCATGTCGATAGCTTTGTCATTAAACTCAAAATCATTTTACAGAGCTAAGATGACGCTTGTCACTTTTCGGCCGATGAGAAATGTTAAGCTCACAATAAATGTTCTTTGAACATGTAATTGATTCAATAAACAACGGAGGTGTAAATCTACATTATTGATGTTGCTGGACGACAGCTTGCTTTGCTGAACTTGTCGCTACTCTTCAGGTTTACTATTTCCTGTAAATCCAACTTAATTTGAGGCTGAAGAGCTTCGGTCAGCTAACAGTTGATTTTCTGCTATATGTTTACTCTACACTGAACAACAGTGCTCAAAACAACATACTGGAAAATTGATTTCATTTATTTAAAATTCCATCATGAATTTGTCGAGCTGTCATCACTTCCTGTATAAAAGGACACACGAAGTATTTCACTCTACTTTCTTAGACTAAAGAATCGGTATATTTTCATTGTGGCGCTTTTAGAAAGCAGTATGGCATAATTTTATGCAAGCCATTCGGTATCAGATGAAGGAATAGCATGAATTCAATAAAGACAACGAGCATACCGATATTTTATACAACATCAGTTGCAATATCTCACCACCAAAGTCTATATTCCATCTGCGACCTTGAGTGGCCTGATCAGGAGAGGACTGGACGCACGAATTCGTTATTTCAAAAGCGATATGGGATGAAGATAGAGAGATGTTACGAAATGCGAACATATGTCTCAAATTTCTTTTCAAGAATGTTCATCAAGAAAGATCACATTGATGTAATGTAAAATTTAAAATGAGTCTTTTACATTGCCTTTATTTCAACATCCAGAATTTGACCTGATTGAATACAACATGAAATTATAGTAACTGAAAGCTTACACGACAAAAGCAATATCAAATCGGTTACGACATAGAAAATTCGAAGATGATTCTCTCTGTTAATCATATACATTTGATTTTTGTTTACATAAAAAGCGCTGAAGTGACTTATTCACAATGGGCGTATTCACATTTGTATGCAAAACAATTAATCAGTTGAAAAATACTCTTTCTCATTCGGTGAATGATGTGTGGAAGGTAATTGTAGCGCTTGTGCATGTGTATATGCTTAATTAACGAATTAATTGATGAATTTGTACATGGAACCCAATGGAAAAGTAAATTTCATTTAATCTGTTTATATTGAGATTTTTTTCAAGCACCATTGAAGCTTTGCAATCCAGATTTCCTCTACCATTTTATTAAATTTGTAATTGAGTGCTACTTATCAAAATGCTCAGTAACAACATTTTCACAATAAATGATATGAAAGTATGTAAACTAAATCCGATGTCCGAAAGAAAATCTGTTCTTGAATTCATTAAACACTCCTAATTGCCTTGTTTGAATGTGCCATTCTCTACTACAATGCCTGCGCCGCCTATGGATTTATTCGGAAGAAATTCCAACCGCAAATCTCATGGCGAATTTCTTTTCGTTATTGCAATGGCAAACTGGTTTACTATGTAGTAATTTGATCTTGATTAGGCTTATTTAGTTCAGCACTTAACACTCGATTTAATTGATGATGGCATGATATCAACAAATATTTTATAAAATCGACTATGTTAAAATTTGACAATTCATTCATCATTCCTAGAATATACAAGAGCATGCTAAATTTGATCATTTAAAGCTTCTTGAGAGCACATTGAAAGCACAAAAACTCATGTTTTGAGCTGTGTCTTATTTTTCAATTAGATTTTGAAATAACTTATAATGTTACTATATTATATAACATTTATTTGTGCCAATATTGACAGTGGAAATCATTGTTGCATTCACGCAAACCTCCAAATTTCCGTTCTAGAAGATGCAAATTTAAGAGTGGCTTCTGCCAATTTAGTGATTTCCTTTTTTGTAATTACCTATATGTAAATTCGGTTTGGTTAAGCAATGACGGACAGCTGTAGTGCGCTCCATACAATTCAATGCATGCTGGGCTACACCTTTGCGTGAGAATATTCAATTTTATCAATTTCCTTCGGTAAAATAGAGCAATTAACTTCCATACGAAGGAAATTCTTCAAAAATTAATGTTTAGCATTGGGAGCCCTTTCTTCCGCAATAAAATAAATTTCAACGCTAATAATTAATCCAACTTTTCGCTTCCTGCTTTGTCAAGGATATTACGATGACTGGATCACAAGCCCATAATTGAAATTTGAAATATCAACATAGCAATAGGGTATGGGACAGACATAGGCTTATTAAAAATTCGCAATGTTGTAGCATAGCTTTACGATGTTTTTGCAAATCACACTATGTCCTCTATCTAATCCTGCTATTTCAATTTTCAATTATACTCCAATCATCATGATATTTTTGACAAAGCAAGAAGCGAAGATTTGAATAAATTATTTGGGTTCTACTGTATTTTATTATGGAAGAAAGGGCTCCTATGCCAAACATTAATCTTTGATCCGCAGCTCCGCAATGGGCAGCAATTATTTGCAAATAATTGTCAAGAAATTCTTCTTCAAGAAATCAATTTTTGCATGTGAAATTTCCATTTGACTCGTCACTTTTCTTTTCCCTCCCAATTTTCACTTCGTGCATCGTGCATCTGTGCAATCAATCACTTCACAATACCTCTTATTTTAAAACATTTTAGAATTTTATTTGTCTTGTTATCGTGTTCTATTCATGCAGTTGTCATTGGCTGTAATTTGTAATCTCTCAGTTAATGAAGTGAAATCAAGAAAATGAAGCAATGATTAAAATAAATGAAGCAAATCAACAAAAATATGTACAATGTACAAATAGAAAAGTGTGGGGCTAAGAGATTTCAAGAGACTAAGTGATTGGCGTCCTTTTTCAAGAGTGGAGCGGGTTCAACTTCAGGAGCTATGGAAGGAGAAGTGATATCTGATGTTTGCTGACGAGCTCTTGGTCTGACTGTGAATTCGGTGGACTGACGGCCAACCGAAAATCCCAGTGAATAGGCGAGTCGCCTTGTGTTGGCAAGCCAAGCATCTTGTACCTCTTGATTGCAGAAGCAGAAGAGAATTGCCACCAGGAGACCCTGAAAGGAAAATTGTTGCTGACATAGAAATAAATCCAGATGATGTCATTTATTGAGAGCCACAGAGTAATTTTGCTATATTGCTATTATATTGCAACGTACATGTAATTAAAAATGCGCGTGCTCAACTAATGAAGATTGCTAAAGTAAATAGAGATTTTAGGTGATTGGATAACTTTTGCATGCCTTAGACAAATTTGAGGGTAAACAATGCATACGAGGAGTGATAAACAAAATAAAGAGAGCAGCAAAATATAAAAATATATGAATGCCCAGTTGTTCGTATTATTTATTCACTATACGAAAGTGACGATCAGCTTTCCTATCTTCTGTAACCAAGCTTTGTTCAGTTCGAAACCAGTTCGCTTTCGTTGCATATGAGTACGAGAAATGGCGCATTCATATCTTTATTGTAGCTCTCGCAACATAGGGTAGTGTATATTGCTAAAAAATCCTCAAATATAACTGCTACTTCGCAGTATGACAAAATCTCATGTAATAAGAATAAAGTACAGCAATTACAGAAGAGGTAATCCATTGACGTACTTGGAATGAGACGAGTACGGCAACCACATAGCGATGAGGCTTTTCCATTGGAGAATTTTTGGAAGGAGATATCAGTGTCACGATATATTGTAACCCCAGTAATGGTACAAGAATGAGTATAGCTTTTGCTGCTTTTCTGGAAAAAAATGCGACGAACTTTCAAAAGTTTGTAATTTTTGTTTAGATACTCTACATGCAATGATATGTGCGAGAAAAAATGATGAAAGGTACGGTAGAATATCGATGTTGAAACCACCAGTTGTCTTATTTAATCGAAGACATTTTTGCAGCTCAATGTTCATCAGCGTTCCTACATCGATAAACTTAGATTAGCCATGAATCCTTGAATTTTGAAGATACGTACTATTGGTTCCCATTGGACACTATATGAAGTGGCAATAGTAAGGGTGACATGCACAAACGCGCCTTTAATAAGGACAGTCTGTCACATATAACGGGACTAAAGCACGTGCTATTTCGAACCGCTCAAATCTTAGCGTGAAAATAACTGGAAATGTTTTTTTTCACAGAACAACGATGCCAGTAGTGGTGCAGAAATCTCACTTACCAGCTAAGTGATACTCAACAGTATGTGTGAGGAATAAATAGAGGTTATAGCAACTTAAGGCCCGGTCAAGAAGTAAGAGGCTCTTAGCTTCCTGTCGGATGTTCTTCTACCTTCGGATTTGAGATGGCACATTATGTAGACTTAGATTGTCGAACAGCTGGTTTTATTTACATTCCTTACGTGGACAACAGTAACCGATTTAGATTTAAAGAGAAACACTCCTAGCTTCAGACAGAACAGACAAACAAAAGTCAAGGTCAATTAAAGTCACAGGAATCAGCATACAGAATCCATCACAGTATAAATGCGACAATAGGTTGATAGCAAAGAGAGCTAGTACAAAATAAATGTTCAAATAACATAAAGGTTCAAATAACAAATATCAAGATCATTTGACAGTACTAGCAGCTTGACACTTACTAGTTTGATATGAAGACAGATATCAAATACAAGCATAATGCATTCATTCATTCTAAGCTATAAATGAAAGTAGTTCTATTAATGAGTTCGTCCTTTTATTACTTAATTTCCTTGTTTGAAAACAGGATGTGAATAACGATGACACATGTTAATGCGATCACGTTTATCGATACCTGAAGTCTGAACAGCCGGTAACATTGAATTAATCCAACCAAGTAATATGCATTGTTTTCTCAAGAAAGATATCTTCAACAAAAAATAAGAAATGCGGCATTTCTGCCCGTCCTATGATGAGCATCTCTGTGAGGTGTATTACTCACTATTGTGCATACTGCTCCGATGTTGTGCATTTTTTACATATTCTCCATTTAGTGAAGCATTTACCAGTTCGTTTGTTATTTTCTTGCTTAGTTTTGACCTTGGCAATATTGTAAGAAGAAATCCAGCCGTTTCATGATGAAAGTCAGTAGGACTTGCAACCTTCTCTATCGTTAAACATTAAGTTTCGACTATTCTCGCGGCTGAGATTCAAAGATTCGTTTATCAAGCGATAGATTTAACTCAGAGAAGACGCTCATTCTGAGTAATTTATGAATGGCTAAAATATCAACCCGTTTCGCGGCAAGCATCAACCGTGGATTTCATGAATGAAACAATATTCTTTTGCACATGTGGAATTTTATAGTGAAATGCAGGAATAGGATATCATATTGCCCTGAAGATTCCACTGATAATGATGCATTATTATGAGTGGAAAACCACTGCACGGAAAGAGCAGTTATAAACAACCAACTTTTCGGATGCCCACTGAATGAAAACAACATTTAGCCGAAAGTGACTAGGTACCAGAAAACCTACTTTGAGGAAATTTTAGTCAATTCAGTTCTTGTTAATACTTTGTAAATATACTGATGAATTACAAACCTGGCAATAGGCTAGGTGAGATGAATGATCCCTCTAAGAAATCCCTTCAAACGATTTATTGCCATAAAAAACACTTGATCAGGTCTGTAAATATGACCTCATACTGAACTATGCAAAAATTCATTGACTTGATTATGCTTCAACCAACACATCAACGAAAATACGTGTAGCTGAGAACTATGCCACAATTTTGAAAGAAGACATTGCATGAAGCAGAATGCTTGAAGTGGAAATCATTGTTTTGATTAATTTCTATAAAAATTAGCTAAATAGCCTGCAAATGTACATAAGAAGAATCAATTAGAAGTAAGAAATTTATTTCATTCTACATGTACTTAAGGTTTTACATTTCCATCACAGCACAGTTAAAAACCCTGTAAAAATATCATTTTCATTTTCTGTTGGAGGATATCTTTGGTGTATTCTCCTTTTTTATCCTTCATTATAGTCTGTAATAGAGTATCATTTTATGTCCTTCACGATGTAAAAATAAATATTAGATTCATCTAAGACAACTGTAGTTTCCGTCAGAACATGAGTAGTACTTAGGCTACGCCTCATTTACCCACATGCCAATTTGTTTTGCTGTACAAATTTTGAAGTATAAGTGAAGTAATGAATAGCTGGCATTATGTTATACATGACAAAGGGATGAGACGAGACAGTGGCCAAGACTGTCCAGTTGGTGTACTTCCGCTGAGTGGGTCTTCGCTAAGTCGGCTGTCACCGAAACAAAAGTGTCGGCTGACCAGTTCTTACACATATATTAAATACTGAGATAAAAAGTCAAGCAAAGTCGACCGATTCAGTAATCCGGGAGAATTTCGAAGTGAAGATGTTGAAAATCCCGAAAATGAGCATGTAATTATCGAGCGATCCTTTTAAGTTCTTGTGAGGTGATGTTTGTTAATTTGACGGTTGATTTATACAACGAAGATCCTGTAGTGGATCCGTTTAAGCAATGATTGAAGGTCTATGTTTCATCATTTTGTACTCATGACTGCTCGGATTAATCATGGACTTCTTATCTGTCTAGTCATATCTGTCATTCTGATGTAAATTCATGACGAAAGACGGTGAAAATATCCGGTATTTAACGGATTGCATTATCATCGCAATTTAAACTAAAAGCAAAATGCTGTGCGTCAGACTTCACTTCAATAAACCACTTAAAATAGATATCTGCTTTCATATACAGATGATTTCAATTTCGCGATTTACGAGATTCAGTCTGAAGTTACGGATTCAGACAGTAGCAGTTGCAATGAATTCAGTTTATGACGTCAATAAAAAAGCAAACAAAATATACGCATATCAGGGGAAGTTGCGATCTTTTCATGCAGTTGTTGAATTGCTTTTGCTTCACAAATGGCCTTATTAAACAATGGTATTCGACATCGATTATGTTAGACATCCTGTTGTTCTTATCTTGAAATAGTTCCTTACGAGATTCCACTGTAAAAATCGCTACCTTTATTCAAAAAATTCAGATTGAGACACTTAAACATCAATTAGGTCTATTGTCAAAAGAATCAAAGCGAAGTTAAAATATAGGCCTTAAAATTCAGAAGAAGACTTATGTGAGAAGATGGTTCATCCTAATGTCTTCCCGGATCTTACGGAGATGTCTATCATACATGTAAGTATATAAGCATAATGTATGTAGGTGTCTCGTAAATGAGACACATTCCTTGCAGCATTCTATGAAAATAGTATTCTAAATTGGTAGGATAGTAAAAGCACTAAACACTGCATTTTCAAGGTCTTCGTTTTGAATGTGGAAAACATGGAAAATCTACACTTGCTTACCTCGCGATAATCTTGCGTTAATCCACAAAATATTTTCCCTTCATTACGAGATCGTTGAGATGTAAATTAATATGTAATCAGACGTAATTTTTGTTACACAGCATTTCATAGCTTGAGTACTTTCGTATCTCCAAATTCCATGAAAAAGAGGAATTAGTTTTTAGCCTCATTATAATTCATAGATCTATTTCGAGAAAACACTGGCCTATAAAACTTTGAGTAGAGGCGTTGCTATTGGTTGCTCGAAATACATGTATATCTATGAATTTTCATGAGACTCCAGATTCTTTTGACTTTTATGAGTAAACTGGTGATGTGAAATACACGAAATGTTGATTAGAAAAATGTGTTTGATTGCCTTTATTTTTACATCGCAATCTCGCAATGACGTCCAAACATTCTGTGGAATAACGCCAGACTTCCTTATTTTCACATGGCTATCTCGCAATGACGTCCAAACATTATGTGGAATAACGCCAGAATTCCGTGGGGCATGAATGAAAACATTGTTTCCAGGACGTTAATAATAGCCGCATCATAGCATTTACTTCACAACATCTAAAATCACTGAGAAAAGTAAAAAAGAGCACTTTCCCGTATCCTGAAGCTTAGCTGAAGTTATAGAAAGCGCCATGAGTCTATTTCTGTCACGATATTGTACTTTTCATATTATGAACTGTCGCAAGTAGTTGGATGCACATAGATCATAATACAAGTACAGTATAGCGGGCATTTTATTTGAGCATGGCATGGAGGGGTCACATCTTGTTGACAAGAATGTGGTTCAACGACATGACTGCATCAAACAGAATCTCTACAACATGCACTTTTTGTTTAGAGACAATACTTTCATTTATCTCTACAGCTGTGTATTCTGACATCAACTGAGAACTAATTTGCCATTAATGTTGAATTGTGAGATGACAAAGTTAACTTTTTGACTTACCGGCCTTGTTGCAGATCTGGTGAGGTAGCATTCCGTAGTTTCGTCAAGAGCAGATGAAATATGATGGCGACAAATATAAAATTCAACTGGAAGAGAGTAAACTTTTATCAGATTTGCGTCTGGTTGAAATCAGTTTGGTAATACGATCTCTCCGAAGATTCTCATTTCTTGCAATTATTCGCCAGATTGACACGCTCCTCCTACTGTCAATCAAAGTCACAGCGCAAGATAGGTCAATCAAATTAAAAATTAATCTTAGCGAAATCTCTCAAACTTGGCTTCTATTACGCATCATTTTCATGTCGATGAGCGAAGAAGTAAAATGTACTGTTTCAGGAAAGATTTTTGACTCTTAGAATGGTGACATTGAAACTTCCCCTGCCTTTTTTTGAGAAATTTATGCGTAGAAAGAAAATGAATGAAGAAATGTAGATTCAAATGGATGCACTTTTCATGAGTATCGAACAAAAAATAACATTGTAACACGCATGCACAGTTACTGTACTTCCTTAAAACTTGTGTTTTTAGGAATTTCTATGTCGAGCATGAAAAATATATTATGCTAGCTCTTATATTTGAAGGATATTATTACACTCCACTGTCAAGGAATCATGAACTTAATATAATTATCTGCTCTAGTTCTTCATCGACAAATGTATACACAGAATTTGAATTACTATAAACAATGGACCTCTCTTATCCTGTCCCTTTATCTCTTATATTGAAAGAAAAGCTGGCTTTCCTTTCTTTGAATTTGTTTTTTCCAGAATTTGGAAGTTTAGCCGAAAATATGCTTCTCTCTCTATGTACATGGCGTTTGTCAATCCACTAATATCCTACATAATTCACATAATTTCACAGGCTATCATCTGTTGATAACATTGCTGCGGTTGACTAAAACCTGTTTGTATTTCTTGAATGTTTATTACCCACAAATGAAATTACTCCAGGGAAAATCTTTCGCAGCATATTTCAATATTTTCACCATGTCAGAGCGTGTTTCGAGAACTCACTCACGCAACAGGAAATTGTTGCAGAACTCTTCATGCTTTCATCAATGCGACATGACTTTCCATGAAACGAATTATTTCGAGTTGGAACTCATTACTTTCTTAGAGATATAGCAACAGCGCATTTCTTCTATAGAATACAAATGCCGACATTGAATGAATACTTTTTCATTTACGGATCAATTTCGACTTTATGCTCCATTTCTTTCATATTTTTGTGTCGCTTGCAAACTTAGTTTGCCGAAATATGCTTTATCCAAATGCAAATACATATCTCATATTCAACATCACTTTCTCAAACCTGCACAGGACCACGCAAGCACATTGACATGATGTCTCATGTTGTTGCGATTTGATAAATGTATTAAAGCATGGGAGCATTGTGGTTTAAACAGCTATTCTGTGTTCAAAGAGCATAATGTGTCTAATACCGTAAAATGGGGGTAATTCGGACACCGTGGGGTAATTCGGACACCTGGTCACTTTTTATCTTTAATCGACTAATGAAAATTGTTGGATGCTTCTAGTGAGACCGAAATGCATTTTTTTATTTAGATATACATTAATCAACTGAAATTTATCAATAGACGCGAAAAATTCTTTTCAGTGTATTCACAGCTATATTCACACTGTATTTGAAATTCAATAAAGTCGAAAAAAACTAATTTTACTATTTTTCATCAGGTTTGATCTACCACAAAGCTTTGTTGTAGGTTGAAATGGGCTGGCTTGCGGAAGTACCATTAGAAACCGTTACTGATTCAGTCACTCGTTTGTAGCTGGTCAGTTGTACCCAAATACAGATGACGCGAATTCTTGGAATTTCTTGCGCCGGTGGGTGCAGCAAGCAAGGCTAATTGATACTGATCAATTTGCTGAGACGGCATTTCTCACTGTCTATCGTTATCGCACGCGAGTATGTTGATGAATCACGCGCAAACTTGTTCAGCGATCAACGATTCAATGTATGACTCACCACATATGCGGGATAATTACATTTTGCTGTATGTCTGGTCTCCGATGACTTGCTTCGTTTATTGAACAATTGAACTGACTGTGACAGCTAGCTAAATTGTGTTCTCTCCCGTTGTGATATTTGATTTCCTTCATTCCCAAACATCAATCTGCACAAATGCCTCGTATTTATGTGAAAGTTAATCCACCGCCAGATTTCAAGAAGCTGGCCGAAGCCGTTCAAGCGTGCAAGGATGGTCAAACTTTGCTGGGTGCATCCAAGCAGCATGGTGTATCACGAACAACTTTGCGTAGACATCTCTGCGGAAAAGTAAAAAAGGTAGGCCGACCACCAGTGCTCACAGAATGTGAAGAAGCCGTCCTAGTGGACACTCTAAATCAGATGTCGGCTTGGGGCTACGGTTTTGACGCTCTGGATTTCAAGGTCTTGGTCCGCAGCTACCTGAATAGTTTGAATCGAACCGTTGTGCAATTCAAAAGCAATTTACCAGACACTGATTTCGTCCGCAGCTTCATGAAGCGGAACAACATCGTGGTGAGAAGGGCGTGTAATATCAAAAGAGCTCGGTCATCTGTTTCAAGAGAAGATATCAAAGACTTCTTTACTCGGCTATCGGAAGGTGCTGGAGACATTCCAGCAAATAGAATCTTCAATTACGACGAAACCGCTTTAAGCGATGATCCTGGACAAAAAAGGGTCATGGTTTCTCGAGGAACAAGACGTGTTGAACAGGTCAAGGAACATTCCAAAGTGAATATATCGATAATGGTCTGCGGTAATGCTGCAGGGGACCTTCTTCCACCTTTTGTGTGCTACAAGTCAAAGCATCTATACGATGGCTGGACGACTGGAGGTCCGAAAGGTGCATGCTATTCGAACACAAAATCTGGCTGGTTTGAAATGAAAACTTTTGAAGAGTGGTTCCATGAACTGTTTATTTCAGCCATTCAGCACCTCCCTGGGGAAAAACTGATTGTGGGTGATAACCTCAGAAGCCATTTCTCACCGAAAGTGATAACTACACAGCTCTGGAGCATGACGTTTACTTCACATGTCTACCTCCAAACTCTACCCACATCTTACAGTCATTGGATGTGCTGTCTTTAAGCCCCTCAAGAGCATTTGGAGAGAGATACTGGATAACTACTGCAAGGAGTCGCGAGTAAAAGGTGCAATACCAATAAACGCAATTTCCAGTGCTAAGTGAACTGTGGCTGAAGCTACATCCAAATGTCTCGACAAATCTTCGTTCCGAATTTCGTGCGACTGGATTGCACCCCAGGGATCCACTCCAGCCGCTGAAGTGTCTTCCAGGTGAGCAAAGTTCTGACAGAGCTGTTATCTGCAGACAGATTGATTCCGTCTTGATTGATCTGCTGAAGACAAACAGAGGTGGAGGACAAGTTACTTTGCGAGGACGTGGATCAAAAGTAGCGGCGGGCAAGAAGTTGATCATCAGTGATGTTCAAAAACCGACAGATGGAGTTTCACCCGAGACAGAGCTCAGTGCAGGTCGAGGACGAGGACGAGGACCAGGGCAATGGCGAGGGCGGGGAAGAGGAATAGGACGCGGACGAGGACAGCGCAGCAGCATGAGAGATGAAGAAGATTCTTCAAGTTCGTCGTCCTCAAGTGATGAAGACGACACATGCGCAAGCTGTTCAGTCGCCTTTATAAAGTCCAGTGGACCGGACTGGATCCAATGTGTTTGTTACTTGTGCCGAGTGGTTCTGTGGCAAGTTCAACGGTGGAAGCGTTGATCCCTTCTTCGAGTGTGCCCAGTGTACATAGACTCATTTTAACTTCAGTTTGCAACATTTGCATTTGATTTAGATCGTTTCTGTTCAGTTTGAAATACAAAACTTGTTGGTGTCCGAATTACCCCATTTTTTCTTTTTTTAAGTACCCCTCGTAGAAATTATCCAGATAAATTTCTACAAGGCCTGAGGTTACCGGGTCATTACATATTGTAAATAACGCCCCACTTGCGGTTCATGTAGGATTATAGGATCATAGCATCATTACAAATGACAAAAAAATTAAAAAAACTTCAAAAAGGTGTCCAAATTACCCCATTTTACGGTATATTGTGCCTACAAGTGGCGAAAGTATAGAAAAAGGTCGAGGATTGTCAGTTAACTTTTTCCTAATTGATAGTCAACGTATGATCACTCTTACATCAAAGATGAATTCAGGAAGAATAATAAAGTAAACTCATTAGTTATGCGAAACCTCCCTTTTCCTAGCGTCTCACTGAATTCGCGTATTCACGGTGTGATACAGCCCTCTCATCACCGCCTACATGCAGTAACATCTTCTGCTTCGCTGATACTTTAGATGCAAAAAATAGCTTTACCAATATCGATGCAATATGAAATTCACTTAAAGTTTCTAGCAGACGTCGTTTCTGAATTTTTAAATACTTTCTAATTTTGTAGAATGACTTTGCAACTAAAATTGATCTTCAAAAGGATTTACCAAACTATATTTAGGTGTCACACAAAACTGCGTAAACTCATTTGGCAGTTATTGGTAACATAGAAATATATCTACATGTATATATGCGCAAAAGATTCAAAATACCTACCACATTGAGACACAGGCTACATGAACCGGCGCTGTGACCTTGTGGTAGAGTGTTCGCTCTGCGTCCGGAACACCTTGGTCGGATCAAACCAAAGACTTTTGAAATAGGTACATTGTGCATTCTTGCTAAACACTCAGCACAAAAAGAATGAGAGTGGAATAAATAGCAACTCGGCCACATGAAAGAAAGGCTCCGTGTCTAATGTGCTTCCCAGTATAAATAGCGTTACAGTAATTAATTAATTTTTTTATCCACTGGTATTCATTACTTACTGCCAAGGAAATGGTGACCGGCACTTGGATGATGTAGCTGAAAAGATCACTCTTAATCCAACATCTGCAAAATAAAGATTACAGAGTACAGACATAAAAGAATCGGTAGAAATGACAGGCTATCAACATGCTCTTTCTTTCAAATGAATAAATCAAAGCAACAGTGGATGTAAATGTCACAACCATCTGCCACTCATAGAAGTGATTATTGAAAATTCACTAACACCTTTATCAACATATCCATAAATCAGATCATCTGATGCATAACAAAGTAATAGGAAGCGCAAATTCACAAAATTGGGTGGTGATTAAGCATTATATGAAGTCCCAAAGGATAAACGTTATCTGATATTGTCACAAGGAAAGTAGTAAAAATTCAGATGTTGTGCTACATTATCGTCACGTTTAACTCCAAAATATAATACCGGAAAGTACAGAGTTGTTGATTATGTTGTTACTGCGACTGTTGTTAATTTCTAATATCCCATTTCTTGTCTTTGGAAGAATTTGGATCTGTTAGGAATGACAGTTATGTTAGTAATTGGAGCAATATATTTCAATAAATCACAATTAGCACAACATATTATGGAGACTGAAATCTTTAAATGAAAGCGTTGAGCCTCATACCGGGGAAGGCGATGATAATTAGTTTTTATAGTCGATTCACATCATCGGACATTTGAAAAGTATTTCTATAGAGCTTAAGTTCCTTATTCATGCCTTTGTATTAAGCCTCTACACATTTATCCCTATCTGATCAAAAATCATAGCTTCATTGAACCTACTTCGTTTATCAAAGCGGAAAATAAAGCATATTTCACGACCGTTCATAACTCATGTTATCGTTCATGTTTATAATCTTTAATTGAACGATGGCCATCATCAATGCATGGGCTTCATATCGCATCGCATAATTTCAATATGTATAACTCTTCGTTGTCCATTTTTTGTTTTCCGGTTGTGCAATTTCCAAACTTTGTAGCGCATCGTATAACACAGATGGATCAATTCGTATAAAACTGTGTTTGAGAGTTTGATGCAACATCTAATTGATCAAACATCTAATCACATGTAATGTCAAAAACTGTCACTATAGTAATTCTATCCTTATTAAAGAAATATCAACTGCGCTTGTTGCTGGGTGGAGGAACATCAAAATTTTTATTTGAATTGTGAATAATTATAATTAATTGGAATACCGGTAAGCAGGTAACCGAGAGATCAGTGACACTTAAATCGCGTCTTTTGAGTGAGGACATTTTGGTGTTGCTGGTGCCTTGAAGCAAGGGGTTTCGAACAAATATGTTCACTTCAATAATACAGTCGAGCTCAGCTACACAGTTAGATAGTTTTCAAAACTTATTATGTTTTCGTTCATCATTATGGCAAAATGGAAAGTGGTCGGGTTTAATAATGGAAAGAATTCTTGAAAGCATTAATCAGCAATTGCAGTATAATACTATAATCATTCATGTATAATCATTTGAAATATTTCCAGTCAATCATCATCTTTATTCTAAGAGCAAAACCTGTTTGAATAGGATATAACAGCAGTGTTAACATCTGTTGAATTCCAAACGTCAAGTACAATCTCCATCAGTTAGTTGGGATGTAAAGCTCAACTTTATACGAAATGAAACAATGGAAAATTGTTATACAAGTTGATATTATGCGAAATGAAAAGACACCAATGCAAGTTCCTTCATGTATGCATGCACGTGGCAAGCATTAAAAATGACTTCTTAAGCCTTAATCAGCATCAATAAACATACTCGTACAAGTGCATATCAGAAATTGTAAGGAATCAATTGGAACAAAGAATAACAGATACTCGAATGAAAGCTCAAGTAAGCTGCTTA
The DNA here is from genome assembly GCA_907163375.1 of Prostheceraeus crozeri. NCBI lineage: Eukaryota > Metazoa > Platyhelminthes > Polycladida > Euryleptidae > Prostheceraeus > Prostheceraeus crozeri. The sequence goes on along the minus strand of CAJQUW010006075.1, from coordinate 318,947 downwards.
CATACAACCTGCTTACATACCGGTGCAACTTCTGGATCTGTGTGAAGAGACACAATCAAACTTTCTCTTTCCGAACAGGACTGTGGTGAAGGCACTATTGTTCAACCACTCAGAGAAGTCGTAATTAACTGTTTGAAAAATCTTATATCAGCGAGATGCGATTGTTGACAATAACTCATGTTAGACAGCGAAGAGGCTCAATCAATTTGAATTTTTTGTGATTCAAGAAATCAATGATGAATTCAAGCACCAGGGATCGATGGTACAAGCAGACGGTGGATCGGAGAAAGAGGTGGCAAACCGAATCCAAGCTGGTTTGGGTACTTGGAAAAGTATTACAGGAGTTATTTGCGACAGGAAAGTGCCAGAGAAAGTGAAAGGGAAAATGTTTAAGGTGATGGTGAGACCGCCGATGTTATACGGATTGGAGACAGAAGCGGTGACGAAAGCTCAAGAGGAAGAGATGCAAGTAGCAGAAATAAAAATGCTTCGATAGTCGTTGAACCTGACAAAGTTAGACAGAGTAAGAAATGAGAACATCCGAAAGCGAGTTCAAAAGTTAAGTCAGAGAGACACGACTGAGATGGCTGGGGCATGTGACGGGAGATAGGTGGAATATGTGGGGAGAAGAGTGAGGGAAATGCACATCGGGAAACGTAAGAGAGGGAGGCCAAAGAGAAGATGGAAGGGTTGCACGAATGATGGTCACGAGATTGATGGAAGAAGATTCGAAGGACAGGAAGCGATAGAGAAATGGAATCCGGAGCTCGAGTGATAACCGCACCGGGAACCCCACTTGAAGTGCTGCAGCAGAGCTGGACAACGCAACATTTTGCATCTAATCACGTAATTGAGTCATTATTTATTGCCACATCATATTCATACTATTAGCATAAAATTTGCCGATTTAAATTGTATATTTCAATACATTTTATATAACATGTTGTGTATAGCTGTCTGACTAAATGATAGCATAAAACTAGATTTATTTCAAACATCCATTGACTGTATGTACTAATTGTGCAAAAAATCATATTACAATGATAGCTATAATTTATTTAGAGATTTTGGCATTAAGTTAGATAAGATGTTCCTCTGAGGACATCATAATGTTAGTTTCACGGTTATGCCGATTCCCAAATGTACAGAATATCAATAAATGTATTCAAATGCATCGCACAGAATTTCACTGCAGAAAATTTAGGTGGTCTGCTTGATCACACTCTGAATACATTCTTCATTGAAAGCCAATATAGACCCTAGGCATTCAATACTCAGATGGTGAGGCTGATTTTTCTGATCCTTTTTTGTCATTGGTTCTATTTTTGAGAGTGGGAATTCATTCAATGAGGAATCTAGGAATTGTTTTAATTTTGTAGGTTTATGAAGAATGGTCTCAATTAATAAACATCTCAAAATTTTTTAGTTATAGCTTCCGAAAGAATTGATTGTTTGTCTTTCGAATAATTTTGAGCAATTTTACTTCGAACACTTTCGCATATGAGAAGAAGGGAACTCAGATAAATTGAATGCATTTGCCTTTTATTCCGCTCCAGATTTCGATGCGATCTGCTTTCAATAAATGCATGCATCGAATACTCAATGAATTAAACAACAATGGCAATTGCAAAATTTTCTCAAATTCATCATGAGCTGACGAGAGTATGCATACAAACAGTCCTTAGCATTTATTTATAGGGTTCCTGAAAAAGATCAATGCCTAATATATTGTGCTCAATTTTTCACTCATTGGTCCCTACTAATCGGCGTAACCAGGTAACTTGAATACCCCGAGAGTGACAAAATCCAACCTTACATTGAGCCCAAAGTCAATATCCAACTTTGAAGAGGGACAGCCCGTCGGTTTGAGTTTTTATGACCGCTGGGTCTCAACTCTAGCATAACAAACTGCACATTGTTCTTCGACGCAATGGATACAACAGGATATATGAGTATAGTCACCCAAAAAAGACTTCCACTCAAGGAATTCTTCAATTACATAAATTCATGAAACTTAGTACTATGTAGTGTAAACGCAGTTTATCGAGGGCAGCCAGTGAAAAATGTATAAGTTTTCACTAATTTGGACCCACCAACTCCAAGAAACATTATTTTTGAAAAATAAAGCTTGGAATGACAACTTCAGGGCACTGTCCAAAGGCGGTCAAGATTTCGTGTCTGTACTCAAACACGAAGTTTATCTGAATTCAAGAAAGAAAAGAGTTAGAAAATACTCGGCCATGTTTTTTTGGCCAACTGTTTATTACACAACTTGCATAAGAAATGTGGGAAAGTAATCAGTGTTAAGGCAAATAAACCGAATAAATGGAAATATACATGTTTTTTGAAATGGACGGGATGGTAAAATATCACAAAAGACTGTCGAAAGGTTAACGCAAATTGAATGAAAAATAAAATCAACACAATATTTCAGAAACTGTAAAAACAAAATTTAGCTGGAAATAATTCTAGAAAGTGGCTACATTGAAACCACTATCATTTTCTCGAACGCTCTTCTTTCTTGGCAGCATGATTTGAAAATTCGCTAATCGATGCATTTGAAGCATCAAGAACCAATAACTGAAAATGAAACTTGAAGATCGGAGCTAACAAAAATAGTCACATGGTGACCTCTTTCGGAAGAGCGAAAAATGTTTTAGGCATTGATTTCAAGGAAATGAATGAAGGGATAACGGGAGATGAAGGACTCACTTTTTCGGTCTCGCAATAGCTCCCCGAACTCCGCCGTAGATGATAGTGAGAACCAATGGAAGTCCTGTAGAGAAAATGAAATTCTCAGGTTCAGAGCGCATAGACGATTAGCAAAGGAAAACGACACGAGGATGGGCGCGGAATTCGCCGACAGGAAGGAAGGCCGGTTGAAGCCGATATTTGTCGTTTTTGATAAGGACAAAACGTTAAATGATTTCTTTCGTCCCTAAGTCATTTTCTGACCTCATAAAGCTTCTCGTGAATAGCATGAGGGAAATGATATTGAAATGCGAGAAGAAATGGCGGACAAAGGATAAAAAGGTAAATATTAGACAGGGATGTGCATATTAAAGAAAGTGAGAGAATTTTCATGCGCTGTGACGTGGAAAGAGTTAGAAAATATTCTCTAGCTTTACAGTTAGCCTGTTGCTGCTGCTTCTACTGTAAGAGGTTGATGTTACGTGACAATTCTTGTAGACACTGAAACAGTGTTTGTCGATTTTTTTTGTGATTATGGTCTCATTTTCTCCGACAGTTCAATTAAGATCGTTGAATTGCATGAATTCAGATGACAAGTGTCATCTATTTTGTTATTTTCGCGGGGTATTTCGGTCCAGAGTAGGTCCAATGTAGAGAAAGTATGAATTTTTTGAGGATCCTGGTATATAGGCTACTTGATTTCTCTCTCAAAAGTCCCAAACGGAACTCAGACATTTTAGTTCTTATTGCAAAGTTGCAAAGAAAATATATTAATGCACTATACATGCACAGATCGAACCTGTAGTATAATCTCATACACGTAGTTTTGCATAATGTCTACATAGGGCCTACGGTGCATCATCGAATTTTCTCATTGACTAATGTGTGCTTTATAATTATGTTTGCGCAAAATATTATTGTTATATTTCTATATTGTTTTCTAGATTTTCATTAAATCTTGCGTAATAGGCCCTTTGAATAGACACTTTTGTAGCCTCTGGAACTATAAAAGCTAGCATCACTCGTGATATCATGCTGTGTTGGACTTGTGAGTACGCGTAGGCTTTATATTGGATATCATATAAGAAGATATCCAAAAGTTCACCTGCAAAAAAACACCGCCTGTCTATAACGACTTTGCTTGCTTGGCAGAGAGGTGGTCGTTACAGACAGGGACTACTGTAACTGCCTCAATCCAGAGCCCGTTCTTTGCGAAATAAGTCAGTCAGCTTGCATATAATTATAAATACCGTTGATTTCCTTGTCATCCAATATAACCCATCCCGTCTGAGAGCGTTAGGAAAAAAACGCTCGGGGCGATGTCTAATCCAAACTGGCAGTTATCTTGATCTTATTTTCGCTATCATGGCCACGAACTATTCATGTAATATAATTATATGAATGCTTCCAGCTTCAATGATAGGCAAATACTAATTCAATGATGGTTAAGCAAATATCTTAAAACTTTCAGTTCTTTTTAAATTCCCGCTCTACGAGGTGTGAAGCACACACATTTTCAACGATGAGTGATTACTTTAACGAATGAAACAGCTACCGGTAATTAATAAGTTCTGGAAAATTTGTAACTTACCCCAGCCTATTTCCATGCAGATATACAGAAGTTTTCGGTCCAATCGGACGAAGGCCAGCTTAAGGATAATAAGTAGGTAAAAACCCTCGCAGAACATCCATAGATATGTGGCACAGCTCAAGTAGTTAGCGACTAGATGAATGGCTTGACAGGTTATCTGAAATTTGGAAAATGTTAGATTGTTGTGAAAATTTGTAACTACATGTGCATGTACATAACGCATATTTAAGTGTCAAATGCCATTTATCTTTCAGACACTCGATAAGGCAGAATAAGCGGACCGGATGTGGGTCGTGCTTGGGGTCGATGTTTCTGAACAGAAACGGGTTTGGGCTGGGCCTCAGAATTCATTGTTTCACTTGCAGTTACAACGGCACCATGATAATTATTGATAGTAAAACTCATTTCCAACATTCGTGTATCAAGTGAAAAATTCTTGTCAGTTTCTTGCAGCAACTTACGCGGTCAGTTTCGATCAAAATGAAAGGCTTGTTGATCCTGTCAACATCATAGCAATTTTCTTGCTCAGGCGTCACAAGGCAAAGCAGTAAATTTGAAAATGCGTGTCTATGCCACTTTTTGCAGAAGTGAAGACAACAGGATCTATTTTCATCTAAGGCTCTGTCGGACAACTATCAAAACATTAGGACTTGACTGGTGCAATAAACAAACTGGCCTCGTGTTGTCATCTTGCTTCTTGTCATTTTTTAAGCATTCCTTAAACCAAAACTACATGTAGGTATTTCGTACTTTTGTGATGTTTCGATATTTCCTGATAAGTGGTCCAGGGAAATATGGTGACACAAGATGACTTCCTGGATAAAAGACATTTAACGATGTCTTTAAAATCACAATATCGAAAATGTAAGTAACTATCCATTGTTATAGATTGTTGACGGGGGAAAATCATATTCTTCTACGGATAATTTCATTTTAGATAGAGTGAGCACTGAATTCCAATTTTAAGGGGATAAAGTAGGAAGACTTGAGCGTGTTCTTTGCTTGTTTTATATAGGTTTGTCTGATATTTAGGAAATGAGAAGTCAAAAAGGATTAAGAAAAAATTGTATTGATTATGTCATATTGTCAAATGAAACTTTTGTTTCATTTTGATAGTGAGAGAAATCACATGTAAGCTCAAATTTCTTCAGAATCAGCACTAAACAGTCAATTTCCGGTGAACTTCATTCAAAACTTAACTTGCATATCTGATAATGATCGCGTAACTGAAAGGATGACATTTCTGAAATAGTGTCTTCAATCTAAAACCACAGAATTATTGCATTGCTCCCGGCTGTGACGATTCTTTTTCATAACCAGTGCACACACAGTCCTAGTAGACTTCTAATTGCTAGCAAGACGTGTCGCTTCGTGTTCTTACGATGCGAAGATTCCTTTCCGACACTGTTCACCTAAAATTATTACGACTCTTAATTACTTGTCATTAATATATTAATACGATATCTTTTGTGATTATTCGATATGATGATGATCAACTTGTTATGAAATAACTTGTTAATAGATATAATATAATCTAATAAAATATGGCAACAATGGAAGTATATTTCTATAAAATGTCACTCAATGCTGTAATGGAACTATTTCCTCAGCTGCACTCTTGAACTTGGGTATTTATTAACCTACGTGAAGAAATAACACTAACAATAAAATTTGCATGACTTTCCGTTCTCAGTCCGTTTCATAAAAAGTGGATCATCCTAAAATTTGACTAAATAAAACTTAAGTATGATACAGAAAGCATTTTTCATGTTATTCCAATATCCCTAATACATTTAAATATCCTTATATAATCTGATAAGGTATGATACAGTTCAGAGCGGCCATTGGTCCAAATGCCAGCCCAAATCCGTAGAGTCGCAACACCTTGTGCCCGGGGACGATGCAAATGTCTCGGAATTTCCTGATCAGATTTTATCCATAATCTCAATCGACCATCACTATCCTTCAGACGGACTGATGCCTCATCAGACCAGACAACCCGATCACATTGATTTCGCCAGTGACAATGACTCATTGCCCATCTGAGACGTCTTTTTGTATGCTGATCTGATAATTCGATCTGAGAGGGCCTCTTACAGCTCTTGAAATTCGACTCAATAAGTCTTCTACGAATAGTGGACTTAGAAATAGACGAGACTAGTGCAGCCATCTCAGTTAACGAGAGACTTGGATCAACTTTAACAAATCTCAAAATTAGGCGGTCTCTACGTTTGGATGTTTTGCGTGGACGGCCAGAGCCCTCTTTACGACAGAGTCGAAAATCATCATTATGTCATCGATGCACATTTGTGTAAGGGACATTAAGTCGCTTGCTTGTAGCTCGCAAAGAAAACCCTAGTTCTGACACTTTGCCTTTTGTGAATGCGATCTCGTTATTGTTCATTTGTGCTTTGTATTGTTTTCAACCGGTAAGAGATAGATTTCTAGCTGACAGCAATCAGGAGTGCTGCCAACACCACCGCAACGAAGTCAGGAAGCTATGGAACATGAAGTCCAGTTAATCACATGTAGCAGTTATATTATTGTTGATGAATAATGGTGCTATACTGGCTCTGATTGACCGATTTTCTTTATTTTTGTTTTGCTTGATAGCTTTTGGCTTGTAGAACAACATATTACATAACAAAAGAAACAAATGTAATTTTATAAGAGTGAGGTATGATTTTGTGTAACATTGCTAAATGAAGATCAAATTATCTACTACTTCTTTTATCTACAGATTGTTTCATAAAAAATGGATCACCCTTAAACATTGCCTTAACTTCAACTTTGTCTAACTCCGCCAAACTTGAACGAATTTCTCTGAAATTTGGAAGATATGTCAGTTGTGCTTACTAATATCATTGTTGGAGATTTCAAGCATGAATATTGAGTTGTTTTCTTGTTATAGATAATAAAGTAGTAGATAATTTGATCTTCATTTAGCAATGTTACACAAAATCATACCTCACTCTTATAAAATTACATTTGTTTCCTTTGTTATGTAATATGTTGTTCTACAAGCCAAAAGCTATCAAGCAAAACAAAAATAAAGAAAATCGGTCAATCAGAGCCAGTATAGCACCATTATTCATTAACAATAATGTAACTGCTACATGTGATTAACTGGACTTCATGTTTCATAGCTTCCTGACTTCGTTGCGGTGGTGTTGGCAGCACTCCTGATTGCTGTCAGCTAGAAATCTATCTCTTACCGGTTGAAAACAATACAAAGCACAAATGAACAATAGCGAGATCGCATTCACAAAAGGCAAAGTGTCAGCCTTGCTAGAACTAGGGCTACAAGCAAGCGACTAAATGTCCCTTACACAAATGTGCATCGATGACATAATGATGATTTTCGACTCTGTCGTAAAGAGGGCTCTGGCCGTCCACGCAAAACATCCAAACGTAGAGACCGCCTAATTTTGAGATTTGTTAAAGTTGATCCAAGTCTCTCGTTAACTGAGATGGCTGCACTAGTCTCGTCTATTTCTAAGTCCACTATTCGTAGAAGACTTATTGAGTCGAATTTCAAGAGCTGTAAGAGGCCCTCTCAGATCGAATTATCAGATCAGCATACAAAAAGACGTCTCAGATGGGCAATGAGTCATTGTCACTGGCGAAATCAATGGGATCGGGTTGTCTGGTCTGATGAGGCATCAGTCCGTCTGAAGGATTGATGATTCAGATTAAAATCTGATCAGGAAATTCCGAGACATTTACATCGTCCCCGGGTACAAGGTGGTGCGGCTCTACTGATTTGGGCTGGCATTTGGACCAATGGCCGCTCTGAACTTCACATACAGCAAGGAACCATGAATTCTGAACGCTATGTGAATGTTTTACGAATGAACATTGGCCAAATGACAGATCAACTTGGTGATCCATTGACTTGGTTATTTATGGATGATAATGCTACGTGTCACAGGAGTAGTAGAGTCAACTTATGCAAGTCTCAATTAGGGCTTAGGACATTATCTTGGCCAGCTCGTTCTCCTGATCTGAATCCCATAGAAAACGTATGGAGTATTCTAAAACGTAACGTTCGTCATTCACTGCTACCTACAGATGGCGTATCACAACTTACGTCACTGTTAAAAAGAGAGTGGAGAAAGTTAGATCAGTCAAAAATCAACGATATCATCGAATCAATGCCTAGACGAATTGGTAATGTCATTGACAATAAGGGTAGGGCCACAAAATATTAGCTTCATAAAACTGTTACTGTATCATAGCTTATCAGATTATATAAGGACATTTAAATATATTAGGGACATGAAATAACATGAAAAATGCTTTCTGTATAATACTTATGTTTTATTTAGTCAAATTTTAGGATGATCTACTTTTTATGAAACGGACTGTATAAGGACATTTAAATATATTAGGGACATGAAATAACATGAAAAATGCTTTCTGTATCATACTTATGTTTTATTTGGTCAAATTTTAGGATGATCCACTTTTTATGAAACGGACTGTATAACAGGAAAACAACTCAATATTCATGCTTGAAATTTCTAACAATGATATTAGTAAGCACAACTGACATATCATCCAAATTTCAGAGAAATTCGTTCAAGTTTGGCGGAGTTAGACAAAGTTGAAGTTAACGCGATGTTTAAGGGTGATCCATTTTTTATGAAACAATCTGTACAACAGTGTTAAGAATCTATGAGAGAAAATCGGTTTCTTTGAAGTCCTGATCATGACTTCAATTGCTTCAGCTCCTATGAATAGATTACGCAATATTTCTATTCAGTATTGGTTTGGGATATATATATATCGATTTTGTTTTGCGAAATCAGAGCGGGCTTTCTTGAATGTTTTGTTTCTACGTCTATTAACCCATTCATGCGTAGTATCATATACTTCAAAGTTTTGATGTTTTCTTCAATCACTGCATGATTGCATAGATACTTTTCGCTTGTTCATAGCATTCATATCAATGTTTCATAGTATTTATATCAAATTGTCAAATAATAGCTTCTCAGTCGAACACAGCTTTGGTTACATCACAATCATCATCATTGTGTAAATGACCAAAATGTACGTAATCTTTTTTGTTAACTTTAATTATCATTTATGTTTTTCATTACGATTTCTCTTGTAGGCTCACTATTATTTTTTGAGGGTTCTGCATCCAATAAACGTTATTACTATCATTAAGGCACTATGAGAACAAATATTTGTAAAATTGCAATCGTTCCTATGATAACATAAATGTCCTGTTAAAAGATCATTGCGCAAAATAATGTGTATTTCCATAAGACATTTCATTCGATGTTCATCTGAAGACAACTTCATAACAAATCATTGTCTCGCATGGTAGCCAATTGGTGAAAGCAAAACTTCAGATGCGAATATTTTTTACACCCTTAACATTTGCCTTCTTCTGGTAAATGAAACATCAGTTTTGCTGAGAACTGTAAAATAAGATGGCTAGAATGAGAATGGCTGAATTCTGATGGCACTGCAGATATTGAACTCCTTCCATGACGAGTGTGAGAAAGCAAATTATGACTTGTTTCACAACGAAAAATAACCAGGCTCATGCATCATTCGGTCGGATGGCATTTACGGAAAACAATCCATCCATTAGACACTGAAAGATCGAGAAGGTACAAAAATGTTGGATAATACCATTGTTTCCTCTGATTGTCATACGGCATTGAGAAATATTGGCATCCGATTGATCCACGCGTCTCATTGCTTTACAACGGAGGCTGGACAATTCACATAAATGCGCTTCCTGACCTTCCGAAAATGCCGAACGACGCTCTTTTGACGATTGACGCCGTGAATCAAAGCAGTTTACTTATCATTCCATGCCGTCAAACAAATATCTTCATCATCATTTACTCACTTATTGATAGAACCACGCACAGACTTATGAGATGACTTCTCAAATAGTAAACAAGGCAGACAGTTTGAACGCACCAATAACAAATTTCGATTTCAATGATTAAAGGAATATTCAATAAGCTTTAATTTCAAAGCCAACAGCAGGCGGAGTGCTGTTTAACAATTAATGGCGCACTACTTTCGCAGAGGAACCTATATTAGCCATCTGCTTTTTCAGTGAAACTCCCGGGAATGGTTAGAAATTAAAAATAAAAAAAAAGATAAAGAATAGAAAGAAGGTGAAAGATCACGCCTTTTGCTCTATGAAACTAAGAATATACAAATAGAGCCATTCGTCCATTCATGCAATGTCTTCGCTTCTGTGTTAAGCTGCCACAACAGCCCTCTTACAAATGTGTGATTGTTTGAAGAACCTGCAGTTCTCGTGCGTGGGCGGCTGGCGCTCTGAGCGTAATGCAATCCTAATGCAAGGATTGTTAAGGAGGCTACAAAAACAAATGAAAAGAAGTATTTTTTTGTTTAAGAATGTTGGTAATTATTTTTTTGGAAATGAAGTGCAGGCCTCGCAGGCACAGAAACTATTCCATTTTTATGGCAAGTAATAAAGTCTCTACAAAATGTAGCTTTATTGCGGTACGAAGCTCTTAATGTGCGGTTGGTGTTTATAAATTTTGCTGCAGATTGTCGAAACATCAAGAGGTGTGAGCTTTTTCTATCAAGATAGAACTTAATGCAATTCGGAGTTTTTCGTTCATGAATTTTCAGCTGTCAAGGAAAGCATCAGCATTATCAGTATAGACTGATTAGGCGCCAAGACGCATAAATATTTCCTTCCATCATGTCACTTATTACGGATGTGTGTCTTTGATAATGAGTCTCTCCAGTGAAATAAAATGTTTTATTGAAATGATCGCACGATTTTTTAAGACCCAACTCATTTCATCGCCGATAACAACGTTTTCAAGTTGTTAATCGGCTTTCATCATTACTTGAGTTGTCGCTAACAGCGCGCAAAGGAAAATTAGTTATGCATCACGATCAGTCTGCTACGGGCAAGCGGGCTCCACGCTGACGCTGTTAATTCTGCAAGTGTTTATCCAATTATTATACATATTTTTATTCAGAACGAAAAAACGGCATGCAGCATATTTCTTTAAACGGCATGCAGCTCCTATGCCATACAGTGGTTTTTACACTTTCAGGGAATACAGTCGGTCAAAGCACAATTTCCAAATGATATAATACTCCTGTATTCGTCTGGCATACTGTACATAGACAGTGTTCTGTAAATCTCAAATGTACATAGACTATTCAACATAATCAAAGGATACTGACTGAATGCCTTGGCGCAGTCGTAGGTGTGTTTTCATGAACAATCAAGGAGAGTGAATAGTAGGACAAGTAAGCGAACTGAAAGTTTAAGTTATCGAATTGCTGGAAAAAATGATCTGGTTACCTTCCATGGATCAATAACGCAATAGGTGGAAAGTGTATTATGCCAATTACAATTATGAGCACAGAGGGTATGAAAGATGAAGTGCATGTCTATAATGACAAGATACAAAACATAAATATTTTCGCATGTCTTCAGCACGCAAGTCGGTGTGCTGCTTACAAGCTAAGTGTTTACTGTGCGGTTCGCCTGGATGCTGCTTCTTGCAAACACAAAATGAATGGAATGAAAAATGAATAAAATGTAAAAATGGAATAAAAAAATAATGGAATATGAAGTAAATGATTAATTGAGTTACATCCTCAGTTGAAAGCTGGAATACACCAGCCAGTGTCATCCAAAATCAGGAACTATCACACGACTTTTGAGGTCATCAAATTTATATAGAGAGTGGATGTAGAGAGATGTGAACTGTGCCCTGATGATTCCTGATATTGGATGAAATGACAGCTATACAGGCATTTCACTATTCAAACATTCTACTTACATGCATGCACATTGTCGCCATTTGCAATTAATTGCAACTCTGAAAGCTTGCAATTAATTGCAACTCTGAAAGCTTGCTTATGTATTACTTCCGAATTCAATTCTCTTGCTTCTGACACTACTATCATCGATAAGTTGTGATCAAGAGGTACATGCTTGCTGTTTGTAGCTTTATTTGTTCTCAAACACAAATAAGAGTATGAAAACAGTGCTACAGAGTGGTCGATTTTTACTCTTAGCATGAAATTGACCTTCTAAAACGATCGAAGACCACACGTCTGATGGCAGTGCGCATTGCATCAATTATCTTCCTATTGGTCATTATCACACTCGTCAATTTCTCACTTTTGCGATTAACGTTACTGCAATATTTGCCAGACATGCGAAGCAACGCTTTGTTCATCGATCGAATAGGTAATGTCAAATTATTACCACGTTGCAAAACCACGTTCATACCGTAATTTGGTTGACATGAAGAATAGAAAGTTTTGCTTTTTCAGGTTGCTTTTGCGTGCTAGGATATAACTTTTTAGGAGGTGCACCCAGAAGATTATTTCTAGTTCACTGATAAAAATCTATTCAGCCATAAACACCTAAATAATCCTATCTTGAACACATCTACCACAATTTGCAATATCTCATAATCTGATCTAAGAAGTAGCATGAGAGGCTAGCATTCACCATTCATTCACACTTGTAAAACTGCTTGTAGCAGATTATTACGGTCGACGAAAACTTCTCTGGATGTATCCCAGAACAACAATTCAGTACGTTTCAGCATTCTCTTTCTTCATGGTTATATTTCTTGAGTAAGTTCCCTCATGGGAAGAAAAGAGAAGCCCCTCAGCATATTCTACCAGTGTATATAACTTCCGCTGTTTATAATCCGTTATAATCAGGCAAGGTTGAAATCTTTCATCAACGAATTTGAATCTCACCCCATTTTCCTGTAGGGATTTCGTGTCCTGAAGTAGCGAGTAATAACAAATCCAAATCACAGCATTGAGAAGATAGGCAACGAAGAGATGCTTGTGTATCGTCACGCGATAGCATTGCAGCTGCCTGAAATGACGCGAGAAGATTGAAAGAATTAACGACATGTAACGTCTAAGACGATTGATACACCAAATATAATGTGTAATTGATTGGTATCAGATGAGTGACGAAGCGTCCTTGAAACATGATAATTGAAACACATTACCCAAGGATTTTCATCTTTACTCAATGGTTTCCATGTAGAGACTAGCTAATCCTCATGATGAATTTATTAACAATCACAAAGCGAAGACATGACATTCGAAGTCACTGATAAGCGCGCGTTCGATGATAATGCTTCAGTGATGATGAAAAATTAAGTCAGCAAAAGTATCATGCTGTCAGAAGGCACATTGTTTCGGCGGCTTAGCGGTTTTCATAGGTTGGCTGCACATGTAGGCCTACTATATTGTTGGATAATTCTGCATTTACTGTGAGACATCATGTTGCGTGTCTTAACCCTACCAGGACCGGGCGATTTTTAGCGTCGTAGGACCGCGGGGGCCCTCAAGTTTTCCATGTTCCGATAGATGAAACTTTTTGAAAGTAGCGTTGCAAACTATTTTGAGTCTCCTTTTTCGAATGATGGTGCCTATTTTGCATGATTCGAAGATCTTCATACATTTAAAATTTGTATTTTCATTTTTTTTATTTTTCATGAATCTATGCATTTTTTGACTTTTCAAAAATTGTTCATTACAACTAAAGTATTTATGCAAACTTTTGCTCAAGTATATCTATATGGTGTTATAAGCACAATATTCTGCGTTAATTTTAGTACTATGAATAGCAATTTGAAATTTAGACGTAAATAATGTCTTTTTACGTATTATTGAATTTCTCTATCTCTACAAATGTCTCGCTGTAATGACTTATTAGTTATAGAAACAAGGTCATCATACATTCCGAAAGCAATCTTTCGAATGGTGATGCACATTTTGAATTATTCTGTGTGTTTCATATCTAAAAATTTACATCAAAACTTCATATTTTCACATTTCACATTTACGTGTACATGTATACATTACATGTACAATTATACTCATTTTGGGAGACAAGATGAATGTGTGTGTTAACAGTCTTGAATTCTGCATGCATAAACATCATTTAAATATGATGCAGAAACATCATTTAAATATGATGCAAAAACATTATAATAATAATCAATGCTACTCAAAATGAAAACCATCAATTTTCTAAAAAGTACTTTTAAAAATGACCTTACGGTACGTCAATTTTGCCCAAATTTTTACTGGCAGTTAAACATTCATACAAACTAACAGTCACAAAAAATTAAGCTTTTATCTGACTTATTTTAGGAGATGTAAAAAGGAGTTGATAACCCCACCCCGTTCCTGATATGGTTGAATTCTTTGCAAGCACTTTTTTGTTAGTTTAGTAATTCACTTAAAAGAAAATGAAAATGCAACTTGGACGTTAATTTGGTGAAATAGCAAGATGCTGCTCTTTAATTACAGGTTCAACGTCTGACTGGTAACCAATGACAATGATATATGCCACAAAGTTTCATGGGCATGCATTTTGCCACACCGAATTCCACCTTCCAAAATTGACATTTACTTTGATGCAATAGTTTGCTTATAGTTATGAAATAAACTGTGCATCTAAATAATGAGTAGCATGTTATTTTGTTGGTGCTTCGACCTCTCAGTATAGTTGCTGTAATTGAAAAGCCTTTATTTAATCATTTTGTTTGCCAATACTTGACAAGTCACTCATAATTGACAAATGGTTTTAAAAAAATCACTAATAGTATACTTGTGCACTTTATACGCACTTTAGAAGAGTGTCATGTAGAGTGCATAGAGCACTTATTTTGACCGACAGTTACAAATAAGATGGCTACGGGGATCACAGCTGTGTGAATGAAAGTTTGCAGCCATCCTATCGATGCTTTTACAAAGTTCATATTTATTTGCAAATGAGTTTTTCAACCTAAGTTTCTCATCAAAAGTCAACACATAATCAAACTTGAATGGCGACAGGTTTCTGTGCGCTGTTAAGTGCATTTGATTTTTATATAAATAGGAATGATACCGCTAATCAACAACATGCGTCTAAAATCAATTACGACAACATCGCTGACAGGTTTCTATGGATCATGATGACAATCTAAACACTGAGACAGGACCACTCGCATACCTGAATGTCTTGTCACACTTTGTCGCATGTCATGATTGGTCAAAGTGCTGTGCATGTACAGTTGTCTTGAAAGGCCGGCATACAGGTTCATGAGTAACTAAATACTATAGAGAATGTTAAAGATCATTGTAAAAAAATTCTGCTGATCGGAAACTACGTTGGATACTTAGCACAATTTACATATGGGCACGCCGTGAATTACTGACAAGCCCCTGCTGGAAGCACCGTCGGACGACAGCATTATTCTTCGTACGCGTAAATTGTAAAGTCTGTGGCTTTAATCTAATCAGGTGACATATTATCTTGCACAAAGTTGTGAAAGGAACTGGATAAAGGGGCTCGCATTGTTTGCTTTTAAGATACCATCAAAAAATATTGATAATGGTCAAGTATATGTATTAACTCAAACGAGATATTGAATACCGATACACTCAGCTTTCAATTCCAATTACTAAGTTCATAAAAGCATAAAAGAGAAAGTCAGATGTATTCAAGATGTCCCAACGATGCACTTAGAAGCTCTTGCATATCATCACAACTTTCAAACGAATGTCTTGCAAATCTACAAAGACAAGCCATCAGTCGAGACATCAGTAAAGACAGTCGAGCATTTTCTGCAACTTCGCGATATTGACAGGAAAGGAAGTCGGTTGAACTTTAGATGATAGCGCACACACGCACTTTTTAGAATGAAAAGTAGAAATATTTGAAACATTAAATCTAGACCTGATCTAGCATTCGACGGTGCAGAATTAAATATTAATGACACTGTTCATGCTCAAACGGTATAGCTTAGCAATGTGTCTGTCAAAGCGATTCCTCTTACATTCCAAGTATGTACTTGCAAAGCATTTGGACCACTTTTTGAATGGTGATAACATTGAATTTATACTTAGAATGGTCTGTACTGCAAACTGTAATCAGCCAAAATGATCATAAAATTGCAACAGACATTATGAGACAATTACGTGCCATTTCTAAAAGTATTGTCTTTGAAGCGATTCAACAACAGCGAGGTATAACAATAGTCACTCCTGACCACAGCTGCTCTCACTCTATCTCACTCACACTCGCACATGTATAAGTGCGTTATATGCTTATTACCAATCATTCCGACACCTTGTCAGTTATCTCTCGCTAAGTTTGCATAGCTTTAGGGAAATACATGCTCGCATACCCTTAAAAAATATAAAGAACATTGTAAAAGCTGATTTAGCATAATATAGCGTCAATATGTCAAATACCCAGAACTGCAATTGCTGCGATTCTAGGCATAAAAAAGATCGCCACTTGCTATAAGCATCGCATATTCATATAAAATCATTAAGGATGTCATCCAATTTTGACAAACGATTATTTACCGGTACTACATGTAGTCATAAGTAGTATGATATGCAGTAAACAAAATAATAAAATTGCTGCGGGCGAACCTGTCGGAAAAGCAGGAAAATTCTCTGACAATATCAGCTAAAATACTGATTTGGCTGATAAATTGTCTGGTAACTGACTGCCTAAAGTTTACAAAGCACTGCATGACGATGATACATAATCAAGCTCACAGCCCAATCACGAGGGACTGATGTAGGCATGAACAGGGGATAAGATGACAAGTCTAAAAGGCTGTTGATCAAAAATAGAAAAAACCAATAGCAGATGAAGCTGGAAGATCAACTTTAAAATCCAACATGACAGTATAGTGACAGTACTTAAAAATAGAACTTATAAAATCTAATGGTTATGGATGGTGCCACATTTTCGTGATTTTTTAAAAGGAGCGCAGTGTTGGCTTTCTCCTCTCCCTCGATCATTTTGCCGGAAGTCGATGCGTTGCAAGATCTCTGAATTATGACTGTATGTGCAAAAACTAGATATTTATCCATTTCGCTTGATTTTTGAAGATCTTTTGCCATGCTCTTGTATTAGTTGCTTGACACCTTCACCAGAACCTCAACAAAAACATAGGACTTGCTAGAGCATTGCTTTTTCGATGACACGTCCATTTGTAAACGTGACCCCAAAATTTTGTGCTGACAAATAACGATTACATTGAAACATTCATAACACGTACACAGGCCTACTTGATAATATGAGGCAGTGTTAAGTTGCGTCCACGCAATAGCAATAAATGTAGCTTCGTATTGCTTCTGTTTGCAATAGCGAAGGTCTTCTTCTCAGCGATAAGCATCTGATAGCATCTGATAGGTCAGATTACTTTCAGAGTGATTTTCTTGGACGATGATATACTCGGCGAGCGCAATTTATCTTAACGCTGGTGTCAGAATGAACCAAAATCAGAACTAACGTGACCTTGTGACCAAAATGCATATCACTGTCTTGACATTTTGCACAGCAAATACGACGAAGTGAGGAATTGCATAAAAGCAACAATTTACATGAAATTTTATGAGTAAATCTGCTCGCTCAATTTTTCCCTTTTGAAATACATGTAGGCCTAAGTTAATATCTCATTTAGCCATGTCTGAGAAACTGTGCCATTGACTGCCATGAGAAAACCGACAATATTGCTCGTTACTACATGGAATAGTCGACAAGTGCGATGCGATGAATTTGCTTTTTAAACGATTATCACAGAATAAGACATCTACTTATCCTATGACAAACAGAGTAGAAGTCTGGTGGATTCTGATTGGCTGATATGACTGTAGGAACTTCGTTCTGTCTGTAGGAACATTTCATAGATGGGTTTCACTCACTCTATTCATGCCGTCCGGCATCTGTAGACAGTTATCGATGGAGCGCATGTAACTATGGCTAACTCATAAATCGACTAGAACGATTAAGTCGGAACGAGCAAGAGTTATAATGCAAGCATTTTGGCCAAACGATGGCCCTGTGGGGATGAATGTCATCTAGAATTTAAAGTAGCCTAATCATTATCGGTGTAAAGCCCTGTGAAATCTTGTGTACTTCATCTGTATAGAAACAATATCTAAAGTAAGGAGGACAAAGTTATGACTATATCATTGTTCTAATTCATTAGCTGCCGCTACGTACACGCAAGTGGCTAGTCTGCTTATTGACTTTCGTTGTCAGAATTTATTCGATCAAAGTTGAACACATACAATAGCCGTCGTTTTAACGTCAGCAAGTGTACATGCGTACAGTTTGCCATTTACATTTTTCACAACGCTTTCGCAAGTTGGTTTTGCAGTTTGCACTGCTATAGGCAATAGAAGGTCATAAATGTCATTTCACTGACTCACTATGCACTTTAGGGGATTCCTTTGCAGAGAAGTATAAAGAATTATTTCCTCTTCATTCTAATTCATCAAATAAAGAAGTTTTTAATTTTCCTGGTGTTGAGTTTCGAGTTTCAAACTAACAAGGAATGGTCGGGTTCATAAAATATATCTAATGCCACAAAGTTCGTATTTTACACTAAAATTCTCGAATTACAACGGGGGTGACACTTTCTTCATTTTATTTTTTTCATTTATTGCGTATAGGTTTATCTGTTCACCTTCTTGTATGAGGCTCACATCTTATCAATTTATCGCAAATATGAAGCTGCTGTCGATGTTGTTTTATTGTTCTTAGGTTAACAAATTCGATAGTTTTATCGAACTTGTTGGAAAACAAATTCGATAGTTTTCTGCATTGAAAGGCAGTTGTTTGTTGTGTGAGTCTGTTCTATGTGTGAGTTTATGATTAGTAAGTTACTCAATCTGTTAACTTGGTCCACCACCGAATCACTTGGTTTAGAAAACTGTGTGGTTTACCTAATTACACGAAATCATTAGTGATTGGAAGCTTATTGCAGTTTCACATTGTTGTTTCCTGATCATATCGGCCCACGTGTCACTTTCCTGCCATCATTGATGAGTTGCTAAATCTTCTCGATCTTTTTATCGGACGCGGCTCCAGCAATTGAATAGTTCTCGGAGGTGTGAAGAAAATCCTATTATTTATCAACTATTGTTTATTATTGTATATCCTACTTGTTTATTAACAAGTGTCAACAAGCCCGCTTCTGCAGATCTGAGAATCGAAATTTTCTGATCTCAACCGACAAGAATAATGAGTCACCCAATAGCAGTTGATTATTGTAAATTTGAAGCTTGTCTACAAGCGGTCTTGATATGCGGCAACTTACATACGCATATGCACACTTTTATGTGTTTCATTTTCTTTTGTGTTTTTTGATACACCATTTTTGAAGCTGATTCACATGTGATTCGGTTGAGTTCCATTCAGACAGTAAATATCAAATAAAAATGTCAATTTATTAATCGCCAGACGTCATGGAGAGCAGACGGTCAGCGAGCTTCATTTGTATGGTGTGCATGCAGTGACTTTCTATTAGTTAGTGTGCGAGAAATTCTCATCCACTTCGTTAACCTACAGAAGCCACTTCTGAGAAGTGCCTTTCAATTACATCAACTCATCAAGTCTTCAGAATTTCTTTATTTGCTTTTGTGAATAACTTTATCTTTTCTAACTCTTGTCGTGACTCGACATTGCATTACTTTTCTTTTATTGTACATTGATATTGTCGGATGCGTCTACTGATTGTTATATGTAGAGCAATAAAGGTTACGTCATCTTATCTTCAGTGCTGGAACCGGGCCCGTATACCCTCACCCCGGCCCGGTTAAATCAGACCCGGCCACACTCTTTGCCGCACCTTTTCCGACACCTTTCCACTGTCAACCACTAGAAGCCGACATCGTCTAGGTACCATTGCCGAAGCGCACTACTTCTTTAATGCGTCCGTTCTAGTCCTTCATCATTATAGAGTGTCGGATCTCTATGCTTGAAGATGCCACAAAAGGGCGTATTGCTCAACGGACGATAAATGACCCTCGTTGTGCAATAAATATTATCGACGAATTTATCACCACATGGCTGTCAAAAATTTCTAATCGCACTGTGGTTCTATGCAATGTATTCTTTTTATGAACGTAGAGCCAGAACAATTGACACTTACACTGGTTAAGTATGGAGTTATTCTGAAACACTTGCCAAATATTTTAATGAACACCGCTATGATGACGCTAAGATAGCGCCCATTTTGAGATTTCTATAATGAGGCATTCGACAAGGCATAGAAATGGAATTTTATCAATGGCAATTATCTACCGAAATTGTTTAAAAAGTTCTACTGTAATTAACACTCAGTCTAATTGACGTAGCGTCATTTCATGAAGGAATACGCTATGAAGACGCTAACTTACCGCTCTATCGGATAATTCTTTTCCTGTTGAAGGACAGTAATGATAACATGAATAGATTGAAGCGTTATCTGCAAATATTTTTCTAAATGGTTGATTAAAGCATCAAAGTATAACAGCGTGCTGAAACCGTGCAATTCGTCACTGCCGCCTATCAAGCAATAAGGTAGTTAACACGATAACTAGTGTGCGATAGCTATCACTAAGCAACTATCATCAAAAGTAATGCAGTCAGTGAATGCCGACATTCTTCAGTTACTGCGCATCGTGAAAACGCGCGTCCGCCGCGTAGTATTGCTTTCAATGTTCATGTCCATTCTAGGCCTTTAGTGGTATAGAGTGTCGGATTTCTCTGCAATCAATAGGCATTAGCATAAATCAATGTTTATTTCCATGTGTATCGGGGGAAACGAGTATTTCCAGTAGCTTAATTTCAGTCACTGACAATATTTCCGATTCCTATGTTTTAGACGCAAACACTGCGGTTTTGTCTTTGGGTCTGGATTATTCTTGTCAACACTTCAAGCTATGTTTATTATTGCTGTCAACCAATTCGCCAGCAATCAAAGCTGTTTGCTTAATCTCTTCTGCGTCACAGACTGCATGCATTAGGATAGCGGTTTTATCTAGACTTAATTAATGTCAGCTTACTTATGATATCTTCGCTGGTTGCAACAAATAGATTATGATAAAGATCATTGACTGGTATTCATGTTCATTTTTAGAATATGTTTGAACACAGTCTTTCTGCTTTCATTCAATGAACTCAGTTGTGTTATTTTGCTGCTGCCGGCCTGGCAATATCTAATTGGCTATGTACAATTGGCAATTTGATGAAATTCATACAGTCTCGTTGGATACAAAGCCGTGAAACATTGCGCTGAGAACACGGAACTCCATTGTACAGATTGTTTCATAAAAAAGGGATCACCCTAAAACATCGCCTTAACTTCAACTTTGTCTAATTCCGCCAAACTTGAACGAATTTCTCTGAAATTCGGAAGATATGTCAGTTGTGCTCACTAATATCATTGTTGGAAATTTCAAGCATGAATATTAAGTTGTTATAGTTAAAAGTTATAGATATTATTAAGTTATAGATAAAAAAGTACAGTCCGTTTCATAAAAAGTGGATCATCCTAAAATTTGACTAAATAAAACATAAGTATGATGCAGATAGCCTTTTTCATGTTATTTCATGTCCCTAATATATTTAAATATCCTTATATAATCTAATAAGCTATGATACAGTAACGGTTCCTAAGAAGCTAATATTTTGTGGCCCTACCCTTATTGTCAATGACATTACCAATTCGTCTAGGCATTGATTCGATGATATCGTTGATTTGTGACTGATCTAACTTTCTCCATTCTCTTTTTAACAGTGACGTAAGTTATGATACGCCATCTGTAGGTAGCAGTCAACGACAAATGTTACGTTTTAGAATACTCCATACATTTTCTATGGGATTCAGATCAGGAGAACGAGCTGGCCAAGATAATGTCCTAAAGCCTAATTGAGACTTGCATAAGTTGACTCTACTACTCCTGTGACACGTAGCATTATCATCCATAAATAACCAAGTCAATGGATCACCAAGTTGATCTGTCATTTGGCCAATGTTCATTCGTAAAACATTCACATAGCGTTCAGAATTCATGGTTCCTTGCTGTATGTGAAGTTCAGAGAGGCCATTGGTCCAAATGCCAGCCCAAATCAGTAGAGCCGCACCACCTTGTACCCGGGGACGATGTAAATGTCTCGGAATTTCCTGATCAGATTTTATCCATAATCTCAATCGACCATCACTATCCTTCAGACGGACTGATGCCTCATCAGACCAGACAATCCGATCCCATTGATTTCGCCAGTGACAATGACTCATTGCCCATCTGAGACGTCTTTTTGTATGCTGATCTGATAATTCGATCTGAGAGGGCCTCTTACAGCTCTTGAAATTCGACTCAATACGTCTTCTACGAATAGTGGACTTAGAAATAGACGAGACTAGTGCAGCCATATCAGTTAACGAGAGACTTGGATCAACTTTAACAAATCTCAAAATTAGGCGATCTCTACGTTTGGATGTTTTGCGTTGCCGTCCAGAGCCCTTTTTACGACAGAGTCGAAAATCATCATTATGCCATCGATGCACATTTGTGTAAGGGACATTTAGTCGCTTGCTTGTAGCTCGCAAAGAATACCCTAGTTCTAGCAAGGCTGACACTTTGCCTTTTGTGAATGCGATCTCGTTATTGTTCATTTGTGCTTTGTATTGTTTTCAACCGGTAAGAGATAGATTTCTGGCTGAAAGCAATCAGGAGTGTTGCCAACACCACCGCAACGAAGTCAGGAAGCTATGGAACATGAAGTCCAGTTAATCACATGTAGCAGTTACATTATTGTTGATGAATAATGGTGCTATACTGACTCTGATTGACCGATTTTCTTTATTTTTGTTTTGATAGCTTTTGGCTTGTAGAACAACATATTACATAACAAGGGAAACAAATGTAATTTTATAAGAGTGAGGTATGATTTTGTGTAACATTGCGAAATGAAGATCAAATTATCTACTACTTTTTTATCTATAACAGGAAAACAACTCAATATTCATGCTTGAAATTTCCAACAATGATATTAGTAAGCACAACTGACATATCTTCCAAATTTCAGAGAAATTCGTTCAAGTTTGGCGGAGTTAGACAAAGTTGAAGTTAAGGCGATGTTTAAGGGTGATCCATTTTTTATAAAACAATCTGTAGTAGATAATTTGATCTTCATTTAGCAATGTAACACAAAATCAGACCTCACTCTTATAAAATTACATTTGTTTCCCTTGTTATGTAATATGTTGTTCTACAAGCCAAAAGCTATCAAAACAAAAATAAAGAAAATCGGTCAATCAGAGCCAGTATAGTACCATTATTCATCAACAATAATGTAACTGCTACATGTGATTAACTAGACTTCATGTTCCATAGCTTCCTGACTTCGTTGCGGTGGTGTTGGCAGCACTCCTGATTGCTTTCAGCTAGAAATCTATCTCTTACCGGTTGAAAACAATACAAAGCACAAATGAACAATAACGAGATCGCATTCACAAAAGGCAAAGTGTCAGCCTTGCTAGAACTACTTCACATACAGCAAGGAACCATGAATTCTGAACGCTATGTGAATGTTTTACGAATGAACATTGGCCAAATGACAGATCAACTTGGTGATCCATCGACTTGGTTATTTATGGATGATAATGCTACGTGTCACAGGAGTAGTAGAGTCAACTTATGCAAGTCTCAATTAGGGCTTAGGACATTATCTTGGCCAGCTCGTTCTGATCTGAATCCCATAGAAAATGTATGGAGTATTCTAAAACGTAACGTTCGTCGTTCACTGCTACCTACAGATGGCGTATCACAACTTACGTCACTGTTTAAAAAGAGAGTGGAGAAAGTTAGATCAGTCACAAATCAACGATATCATCGAATCAATGCCTAGACGAATTGGTAATGTCATTGACAATAAGGGTAGGGCCACCAAATATTAGCTTCTTAAGAACCGTTACTGTATCATAGCTTATCAGATTATATAAGGACATTTAAATATATTAGTGACATGAAATAACATAAAAAATGCTTTCTGTATCATACTTATGTTTTATTTAGTCAAATTTTAGGATGATCCACTTTTTATGAAACGGACTGTAGAATATATTTGACCGAATGTACTATGAGCTTGTCCTAGAACGCGTCATTTGTTTGACCGTCATTAAACGTTTAAGACAGTTCAATGAAACCAACTAAATGACAGTTAAAAGATTGCCATTTTGGGTTCACAGAAACTCTTTTTTAACTGTCTTTTAGAATGCCTTCATCTAACTTTCATTAAGCAGGGATTGCGCACAAGCTTCCACTAAATTTTCACAATGTCGCGTGTAGCGGGATTTCATGATTTCCTTTTGACGCATTCTGACATCACAAGATAGAAAATCATTAAATGTATTGTTATCGTAGTTAAAGATGACCTTGTTCAGACACCATGGATTTCATTCATAACAGGCGTAAATAAGTTATTCATTCTGAAGCCAACAATAACACCATGGATCAAGTGAAGGCGAAATTGTCCAGGGATCGAGAAAGTCTCTCATTGGGCTGACAGCGGGTGCGCAAATTGGCATTGATCTTGACCAATTATGCGATCGTAACGGAATAAAATCTTCTAATTCTATATCAATTGCAAGGTTATTACAAACACAGCGGACAAAGAACAAATTTACAGGAATGCCCAGTGGAATGGCGCCCATGGCAGGGCCAGTGGGCCTGAGATGGGCCCGGAGCGATAACGTAGGGCCATGGGACGTTAGGTTCCCTATAAGCACGAAAAAATTTGGTATATTTCAGTAGCGTGAAGCACGTTTTTCAGATTAATATCAGTAAAGCCTTCGTATCATTTGCATGATACATTAACATTTTAGCATAAGCTAACATCAACATTAACGCTCGTGAACACCCTTCCATTAAAAGATTATGACGGTTAAATGAAGTAAATGAGGCGTCATTAAGGTTCCATTGAATTAATGAAGCGTTATAGGACAAGCCCAATGTCTCTTTGAAGGTTTACGACAGAGCGACGTAGCAATAGCACAGAGCGATTGATGATAATGAATAAAGCTCTACATGTACATGACAAAGTACTGGGATTGATAGAAAATGAACATATGCAAATATACTTGAAAGTAGTCTGACAGTAAGAGGCATGGCAAACAAACGGCGAAAGGTGAGGTCAACTGATGTGAATACATGGAGAAAGACAGGCAAGAAAGAAAATGCAGCATGATTGCATGGAATTAATCTTCCGCATTAAAACTCTATTTATCATTAAACACGCCAAATTGTGCAAAAGTTTCAGTGACTGTTATCAACCGGATCACACAGCAAAGAGACACAGTCGATGTCAAATTCTACAGAGAAGTTTGTGAACGTTTTTTCGTGCGCCTGCTAACTTTTTTTGATAATGATCGAAAGGACCAACAATATCGAGAGAACGTTTGCGCAATAATCTGATTCTTCAAATCTGAAGGAATCGTGGCGATCGGAGCATTTTGAAGGAATTCACAGCAATCCGCAAGCAACGCACTACTATTTTTCCTATCTCTGTAAGGCATTAAACATTTCTTTTTGCCCCACCTAGTAGGTTCCTACATGTGCCATCGCTTTGAATCAGCTTGTACTTCTAGCAAAGTGACACGCTTAAACAATCTAATTCTGTGGTGTTATTGCCATGTCATTCTATCGAAAACCTTCAAAGAGACACCGTAAATTCGGGTTGAGTAAACTCTACAATGAAATTCATAACTTAGGAGGATCCTTTCAATAGTCCAAAATAGCCCTTCATAAATCTGATAAGAAAAGCCACTTAGCCATTTTCTTGACATTAGATGGCAAATTTGCTGTAGGTATATGAAGTCTGTGAGCTATGCTACCAAGGTATCCATTGTTTTGACCTGATTCCTCGTGATGACAATTAAAATTGCTAGTAATTCGTCAACATATCCTAACAATCAAACATCCTGAATCTCAATTTATAAAATCAACTGATTATTGTCGACAAGTCGACGAGCGGTCCTCAAGAAAGTTAGCATTAATGAATAGTTAACAGTGAACTCAAATAGTTGAATGTTAAACGACATTTGGTTGATAAATTGATATCTAGCACTTTCAAATAGAGATTTTGCAATGATCAGCGTCATTTTGCACTTGATAATCGATGAGACCAGATAATGCGCTGGACTACTATGAATATCCTGTGGTGAATGATGTTTTCAATTATCAGGTCAATCCTTCCTTCCTGTGTTTACTTCGCGATGACATACACGATTGATGATCATGATCCGACCTATCCTTCCTTTTAAATGCATGTTTTTTGGTCGCAGATACATGAGACTTTTCGATTTAATTCAATTTCCAATAATTGAAGACAATACAACAACCACAATACATATAACTCTGATGATGAGTAATGATGCAATTCATTGTGTTGAGATAGGAATGCTGTTTATCGATGAGAAAGTTTAGAAAGTTTAGAAAACGACGGAAAATGACGTTGATTATCTACCTGTAGTATCCACTTGATAGCTTGAATGTCTTTGACCGGAAAACGTTGGCTACAGAAAAAACACGCGTCACTATTCAAAACCACGGTTAGTCTGAATAAGAAGGATGATTGTGATGATCGCTATGATAATGCGCTTGTTGCTGATCAATTGAAGATAGCATCACAAGCATCGATCGAGGGAGATGCCCCAGTTGTGCAATAGCCTACCAGAGTTGAATGTTAAAACGACAAATGAGTGCCATTTTCCATATAAGCGACACATGTAGCACCAACTTTCGAAAACATGTACCAAAAAATGATTGACAAGGCTTAATTCTAAATTCATGTTTGTTTATAGAAATTTGTTAAGTCACCATTTTCTAGAATACTAACGAAGTCTAGAGTTTTGATCGAAATGGTCGATGTGTTGACCTGCTAGGTCAGTGTTTCTCAAGATTTTTTCCCCATCGTCCACTTTTTGTATCAAATTTAGTAATCGCCCCTTCGCTGATCATGCTATACAGCACTCCGTTTGATGGAAAATGCAAAGTAATTCGTAGACCAGTGATTTTATAAATCCATCTTGCGTCTGAGATTCATTTGGAAATATCTCAAATTGACATGGAAAAGGTGCACTTGGTTCCAAAAGTTGACATGCAGGGATAGACAAGTTTTCGGTCTTTGAATATTGCATGGTCTTTTTGAACAACTATAGTAAGTCTGCAGAACAATTATTTAAGGCAAAAACATCAATCACCAAAAAAAATTTCAAAATTTTCGAGAATTGGAAAGTTTTTCGGAATATTCACGGAAAATTTTCCATTTGCATGACTAGGTGTAACTCAAAAGTGATTAAAATCCTCAAAAATCCTTTTGTCAATACAATTGACATACTTATGACATGTAGGCCTATAGTTTTTGTTGATAAATGTGATGAGTAATTTTTAAAAACATACATTCGAACCTTTGTTGAAACTGTAACAAGTCGAAGACATGGCATTCATGCTAGATTTTTATTCAGTACAGCTAATAAATATAGCTTTAGATTGTTTTATTGTTATTTTCTAACATATTTGGCTCTCCGACTTAGTTATCCATATTTACTAGATTAGTTGATACTTAGATTACTACTTATAGTTATATAGTCATTCCTAAATTTCTTCCTTATATTATCTATTTCTTTTCTTTCAATTCACTTCTGCTGGGGGACACCTTGGTGCATAGGCGTGTCCTTTTCCCCCATGCATTCATTAAAAAAGATTCACTTCACAAATCATAGTTGCACGCTTTCTTTACCATTTTTACCATCTTTATTTTTGATTATAATTTAGCACAGCATTTTGCTGATATAATTTATATCTTTTTATAAACTTCGAAATACTAAAGAACTAAAATATGATAGAAAACTGCAAAAACAATCATAAACTGATACAAAGATATTGGCATGAGGTATAAATGTAGTATACGAATGTTCACTGTCTCGCAGGATGGGATTGATGTTGTTTGATAAGCTTGTTCATGTCCGGTATCAACTTTGTTGAAAAGAAGAGCCTCAAGTCTCCGCTTTTGTCAGCGTTAAGTCTATTTCTCTGCTTATTCAAAAGATAAGTCACTGCAGAAAATCCTTTCTCAACCAAGTACCTATGATGTAGGAAAAGATAGAATCCATAATCTTGCTTCATTTGATATAGATCGACTAATCTGTACCAAAAATTCTCGTAATTATCGGCTTTGAAGTAAGCTTTAGCCTCGATGTCATTTTACAAATCGATAATATGTTATTGGAGGCGAATTTCTAAAGTAGCAGGGTCAGCATCGAATGGTCGGAGTATCAACTGCGGAACATCTAATTACAGCAGATCTTGGTACCTCTCTTTCAAATTATCAATCAACTTTCGTAGGTGGAAGGAATAACAAGAACATTCTTCTTCTGAAATTGTGCTACCGCTCAGGTTCATGAAATGGTGATACTCACCCCTTGCCATTTTTTGCTCATAAAGAATGAGTTTTTCAAAAAAACTCGCGATAGTATTTCTGTATCTAATGAGAGTGGACATAGATACCTGCAACTTTTTATTGACCTCATTCAAAAAGTGAAAGATGTCCTTCAAGTATGCAATATAATTTCTCATATTATCAGCGGAGTCGGCTATTGATGGATCAGATGTTTGCCGTAGGAATTCAATAACAGAGTTCAATATTGAATAAAATCTTGTCAGAAATTCACCATTAGAGAGCCATCTTACTTCAACATGAAGAAGGAGACGTTCGAATTCTTCATCATTTTCTTGACACAGCTTGCGAAATAGTCCGGTATTCAGAGCATGTGCTTTTATTCACACAGTTGATGACAATTTTTAGTCTGTAATGAAGTTCTGGGCTTAATTCCTTGGCAACCAAGTGCTGTATGTGTATAGCGCAATGAATAGTTATCACGTCTAGTTTTCCTTTCCCAAGAAGGCAATGAACCCTTCGTGTCTTCCAATCATTACCGGGACACTATCCGTAACACATTGGATGATGTTTTTCTGTGGAATGCAGTTCTCTTCGTAATATGTTTTAACTGCATTGAATACCGTACTGCCTTTTGTGTCTGATGGAAGATTCAGAGCAAAGAGCATTTACTCTTAAATTTCTGATTTGATCAAATACCATTCGTGGGGGCACAGATCACTTTGTTCGAGTTCTTATATCCTTGGGTGCATGAACAACTCATTATCACAAGAGTAAAGGATATAGAGGCTACACTCAATAAAAATAGCACCATCACAGATGTAAAATATTCTCCTGGCTTTTGAACATGGAAATTCCGATTTAAGTAGTCGTTTAGCTGTACTCGACAGTTTTTTGACCGTGGAAAAATAAATACTACTGAATGTCTTTAATAGTAATATTCAATAAGCTCGAATATTATGTTTACACAAAACTAAAATAACTGAAATGGCTAAAGATGATGTGTAGGCTCGTCCTATATTATCTATAAGGCCACCTTGTAAGTAATCTATAACTTAGAACTATTTTATAATTATCAAAAGCCTAAGATACATGTATTAAATGAATTTTAGGCATCGCTTTCGAGTAAAAAAACTTAAGCATCATTCATACCAAAAATATAATTTATTTTTCGTCCAAAAATTTTTCCAAAAATCCTGAAATATACCAAAAATATATCTTCACCTTTTGATAACAACCTTCCTCTTAGTATAGTTGTTTCATCCAAAAATGCGGTATTTTTCCTGTCTGTCCTATATGAATTTTAACTCTAGCATGGCGTTGTAAGCTCACAAAATGAGTTGCAGTTCATTTGATTTCTAACTTTGTTGTTAAGCGATTTTATCTAATGTACCGCATGTCAATTGAAAGGGAAATATTTGGAAATAGAAAACATCACTTCTTTGAGTCAATTCGTCATATTTGCGGAGAAAATTTTTGATTGCACCCTTTCTTAGTAATCCTTTATTCTATGGTCATTACGTTTTTAGATCAATAATGTTTATGGTTATGCATAGCTAAGCAGAAGGACATTTTATCTCACAATTACTTCTTCAATATGTTGACAATAAGGGTAAGGCCAAACGACAAACCGTGTTCTAAAGCTAGCAGCGATGCTGTCAAGCTTTGAGCTGTGAGAGTTACGTGGCCACATAATGAGCCGTACAGCTTGAATACCGCTCGTCACTCGTCAGATTTGTTGGTTTACTACGTTAGTTCTAAAAATAGATCATCCCAACGCTCGTGCTTTGAGCTGTGATAATTGAGAGAGGAATTACCAAAGCTCAAAGCTAGCCGTGACAAGCTGCCACAGCTCAGCTGGGGCTACTAGTGTGGCCGCTCCGATTGAAACACATGCATATAATCACAGCGCGGCTACAGCGCAGCTCAAAAGCTCGTCATGTGACCTTACCCGAAGGAAAAAAATTGAACGCCTTGTTCACTACTCGCATGAGACTTAGAAATGAATATAGGCTCTAAAAGTTTAATTTAAGTTTTTTTTTAATTGTCAATTTTTGTCATCGCCCCCCCCCCAAGTATTCCCTTCCCCCCGAAATCCTTCCATCGCCCCAAGGAGGCGAGATCGCTATGATAATGCACTCGCTGCTAATCAATTGCATCACGAGCATCGATCGAGGGAGATGCCCGAGTTGTGCAATAGCCTACCAGAGTTGAATGTTGAAACAATAAATGAGTGCCATTTTCTATATAAGCGACACATGTAGCACCGACTTTCGAAAACATGTACCAAAAAATGATTGACAAGGCTTAATTCTAAATTCATGTTTGTTTATAGAAATTTGTTAAGTCACCATTTTCTAGAATACTAACGAAGTCTAGAGTTTTGATCGAAATGGTCGATGTGTTGACTTGCTAGGTCATCAACAAGCTAAATTTAGCAGTAGTCTGTTGACTATTTCACACATTGATGAGAACTTTCTTAGACAATTTACACAAAGGGGGACAGGTCGATTCAAAATTTTCAAAGTGTTTGCGTGCTTGGTTAGTAGTCGCTATATAAAATGAGCTATACATGTAGACTATCCTTTGGTATAAATAATAATAAATGCTTTTCAATACATTCAGTCAGTACTTGAAGTTTTATGGTTTTCCTTCGATCCTCGATTCTTGAGAATCAAGGGGTGACGCTTGCTTGAGTTCCATTTTGTGGTTCTGTGCTCAGTCGCAAAACCCAAGTGAAGAGGGAAATGGACTCCGATTATTCTTGGAATTGGAAAATGAAAATAATTCTGCACTGTTAAGCAAAATGGTTCGCATTGAAGGTACGAATGTCATGGTCCCAATATGCGCACCATGTGGTCAGTATTTAGAAAGGGTGCATATTGCTAGGGGGTCAGTTTTGAAGGTACAAAGGGGCCGTATGGTGACCGTATAAGTTAAATTGAATTTAAGCATTATGGATCGGTTTAATGGTCCTACTATTTTCTACTTATCCAGATGCTTATTCATACTGCACTGAACTCACTCATCACCTTCTACAAATTTTCCAGATGGACAAGTTGTCTTACAACGCCTCGGTTGATTTGTCAATTTACATAAAATGCCTTGAAAAATGTTTGCAACAAAAAATTAGCAATGAAAATAATAACTTTCTATTTTTTACTAGAGATTTATCCAATTCTGATAATTATTTGATGATTGTGTATTCTATCCTTAATCGGAGGAACCATAGATGACTTCGTCTGTAATTTAGATTTTCAAAGGAGGTTCCTTCTGATAAAATTGATTGAGAATTACATGCAAATTGCGCAAAGCTATGTATGAAGGCTTGCGTCTATAGTTCAATGAATTTACTCGTCTTACAAAGCTTCCTACAAAGCAAAAATCTTAAAAACTGAATTCAAAATTCACAAAGAATTCACGGTTCATCGGAGTCAGATTTGTGAAAAACCTGTCTCAAAGATTATACAGGGTGATCGCGATCTTCCCGCCGTTTTTTACCGCTTTGATTTGAATGAATTAAAACAAATTCAGTGTCTCAAATCATGTTCCATACATTGAAAACAAACAATGACTAAATCAAATGTTACAAAATCAAAGATTCTGTTCGAAGTGTCCTCCATAGGATTCCTCGCGCAACTTACATCTACGAGTAAATGATTCAAGCCTTTCGAATCATCGATTTCGGAATGTTGTCAAGTAAGTCCATCAACCTTTCCTTCAATGTCGTGGCTGTAGACGGTCTTGGGGGCTTGTACAATTCGTTGCAGATGTATCCCCAAAGACAAAAGTCACAAACCGAAAGATCTGGACTTCTTGGAGGCCACTGGATAGACCCACCACGACCAATTCATCGGTTGTTGAGTTGATTGTCGAGTAACTGTCGAACCACTATCGCAAAATGGGGAGTAGCTCCATCTTGTTGATAAACTTTTCTCTTATGTCGATGCTGCTTGAGAAGTGGGATGACGTGAATTTGAAGAATACGTTTGTTATGCTCTGAGTTCGTGGTCGTCTCTAACAGTTCATACGCAACCCCAAAGTCAGGTGACACCATAGCCCAGCATGTAATACCAGGTGAGCCTTGTCTTCAGCAATCATCTTCGGATCCATGGCATACACGAAACGGTTGTGTTTGTTGACGCAGCCATTTAGGTGGAAAGTTGCTTCGTCGCTAAAGCAGATGTTCTTCACTTCTAACTCTGTTAGGACAATCCTGCAAAAATTCAACCGTTTCCCTGGATCGTCTGGAAGCAATTCCTGAACAGATACCATCTTCCATGGCTTCAAACCCTCTTCCTTTAAAATCCTGTTGACAGAGGATTGCGCAACACCAACTTCTTGGGCCACCTTACGCTGTGATAGGAATGGGTCATCTCCAAATGCGGCAAGGACATCTTCTTTCTTTTCTGTCGATAATCTTCTCTGTTGATGATCACCAACAGGCTTCCCAGGTAAGATGGTCTGAGTGTCCAAGAATCTTGCTTTCCAATCACGAAGGGTGCGTGCTGGTGGTGGCTCTTTTCCAAATTTCTCAAAAAACATTCGACTGGCTCCTTCACAACTGAAAGTAACTGAGAACGATACAATTGATGCGATTTCAGTGTTGTTTAGATTGCGATATTCCATCGTGCGCGTCTCAGAAGTAAATGAATTTGATAACATTTGATAAGATTTGAAATTTGAAACGTAGATATCTATGAATCACACACTTCATCTATACATTTGAATAAACTGCGAGAAGAGTTAATAATGGAGTATTTTCATAATTTGATAACATTTGATAAGATTTGAAATTTGAAACGTAGATATCTTTGAATCACACACTTCATCTATACGTTTGAATAAACTGTGAGAAGAATCGTCGGGAAGATCGCGATCACCCTGTAATTAATATGAGTCTTGCTGCGTTTATTATAAGCATTTGAGATGATGAATGTGATTACATAACGCATTTTGCGATTGAATGTTCTTGCCTAGTCTAACCGCAGACATTGCAGTAAATGAGTTTTATGCAAACTCGCTGACTATCAAACGGGTAGTTATGTTTGATGATCAATAGTAAGGATCTTTCTCACCTGAATTTGAAGAAGATGAAGAGGGAAATGAGGAGAGCAACAACAGAAATTGAATATCCTGTGTAGTAGATATACACGTCAACCTGAAAACAAACATTATTAACATTTATGTTTGGTAATCATTATCTACGAGTATTTTCATTTTGTCATCCAATTCTTAATTTGTCAACATTTGCAAAAAAATTGTAATGATTCTAAGCATATTGAATCCGTGCATTCTGAAATATTAATACACATGTTAGTTGAGAAAGCATATTTTTGCTTACAGATGAAGGCATGCGATTTTCAATTCCTTTATATGATTTTTTTATGTAGCATCACGAGCAAGTATGAATTTCATTAATTTACATGTGCTAAATGTACAAACTTCTAAAGTCTTTCACACTATCCGAGAAAATCGACTTAACATTACATTTGGTTTGAAAATTTGCATTCTTTATTTATTTTGATGTGTAGATCACAAATCTAATAAAAAGAATCACTATTTTTATTCAGTTTTACATAAATGCATTTTTACTGCGAAAATAGTGTTCAATTTTTAAAAATGGTTACTAAGTACATCTTCATAAATTGCAGCTCTACTTACGACAATAAGTGTATATTTTCAAAGAGAGGTATCGGAAAAAAATATTGAACTATTTTGAATGTAGTCTAGATGTAGTGGGCACTTTTTGAGTGCTAATAATAAAAATAAACGAATATTTAAACCGTCACAATGAGGTTGCCGGACGAATACATGCAGATATATGCTTACACAGCATGATATCAACGAATCGACAGAACCATGGAAACACGTCCCGCAGCCATTAATTGAAACGGAATAAGTAAAGATAGCATGGCACGTCGAAATAAGAACCGACGAGGGAATTTCAGCGATGAGGCCAGCTGTCGCAATTATTGATATAGAAAAGAAGATGGGATTAATAATTAATGTATGCGGTACCAGAGGACAGAAGCATAAGAAGCAAAGAACAAGAGAAGATCGCAATGCATCTAGACTTGAAAATTGAAATACAGAAACTGCGGAAGATTCATGTGAAAGTAGAAGTGGTAGTTGTCGCAGCCTTCGGAGCCCACACGGAAAAGCAAATCACACACCTGAAAGAAATCCCCAGTCGACACCGAGTACCTCAGTTACTGAAGGCTGCTCTACTTGGCAATGCCTGCATACTTAGGCGCACTCTTGATCTCCCTGATTACTGGTAGGTAGTAGTAGCAGTAAAATGTCTTTATTCAAAATAATGGTAATCACAAGTCACACAAAAAGTACAAAAAGTCATATGATACAGAACCATGCTAATACTTTACGAAATAAGAATAATGAACGTTGCATATTCATAATTCTTGCGGAACATAGAACAAAGGATGATGATTGTCTCAAGTAAGTTCGTGAAAAAGGTAACTCGTACTGTTGTGAACGATCGAATCGTCTCGGAATAAGGTGCTGCAACAAATAGCCTGGCTTAGAAATGTCTCTCAGATCCTAAGATGATTACAACGACCACCATTGTGTGAAGTCGTGACTAAAAAGTTTGATAACATTCTTGGACTACTTTTATCTTTTATTACTTTTATTCTATTATATTAATGGATATCGGCTTTCAGTTCTCTTCTGCTTCAGGAAAGCGCGCTCCCGTTTCACAGAAGATTGGCACCGGGATTTGGTGAAGAGTAGGATCAGTGCTACTTCTATGCCGTCATGTTTATCTTGATGCATTCTGTGCCAGACTATTCGGTGTCGTATTCAATGCACAATAAGCCACTGTTCTCTTGGTCAGGTGGTCGAGCCTCAAAAAATTTCATCAGAAGACGGCAGGAAGTGCATCTGCGTTGAGAGCATCACTCATACCCAGCAAGGTCTGCCGATATCAGCACCATAGAAATGCGAATTTTCGCTTTGATTCAGTTAATGAGAGTAGAATGGACTAGTTGCTCTTTGATGGTAATTTCAGCTGTTCGGCTATGCTCCGATCAATAGATCTTAAGAGGAATCGAATCATGAAATCAGTGAATCAGTTATAGATTCTTGCTAAAAGACGATATTGCAGATCATTTTGTCAAAATGATTCTATTATCAAAGAGAAATGAAAATAATCGTGAATTTTTACAAAGTGCACTGATAAGCTGCCGTCATAGAAACAGATTGTTTATCTGAAATTGACTAGAATGGAAATTGGCTCAAGGCCATGGCACATGGCCTAAGTCCTCAGCTACACTGCGAGCTTTTCCAAGCGTTTCCGAGCAAAGGGTTTTGCAGCAAATATAAAGTCATCATTACAGCAGTTGTAGACTACCACACTGCGAGCAAAGCAAACCTGAGCGATTAATACCTGACGGACATACGTTTGCCCGCGCTTGCTCGGGACGCTCGCGTGTGCTTTGCTTTCAGTGTGGCTGAGACCCAATGATGCAGCCTTTGCCAAGTGCATCTAAGTGTAAATGCGTCTGATTTATGTGCCGCTATTGTATATTGCTTGAAGCTTTACTTCCACTCTAGGGATTTTATTGTAATTAATTTCTATGGCTTCCGGTATCTTCCCAGTGTCAACCACTGGTAGCCGCTATCGTTTAGATACCATTGTAATGACAACACATGTCCACAACGCGTTCTGCATGCATTGTTTTCAATATGCGTTCTAGCCATAGAAATTGATAGCAATAATACCTCTAGAATGGAAGTAAAGCTTCATGCAGTACACAATAGTGGCACAAAAATCGCACGCATTTTTTACATGCTTGACACGCATTTTGTCAACAGCTGTATGATTGGGTTAGAATCAGTCACATGTGCGATTGTCAGCCTCTCATTGGTGGTTCATGCCCCAACTTGATTCCTTGGATGTGCGGCGACCTTGAGTCAATTTCCATTCTACACTGTAAATCGCTGGATACCAAATTACATACAAGCATATACCAAAATCACATACAATTTGAAACTAACATCTGATACGAGATTCTCGTATGCTTACAGAGATCTGGTATGTTTTTCATACGAAATCTCACTTACTTTCGCATGTGATTGGTATGTAGCGATGCGAACTATTCTACCTGTGATTGGCTGTTTTACACTGAAATACGAGCTGTTGGTATGTCTTATATACGAGACCCGATGCGAATTCATCCTTATTCGTGTGCCTCTGGTATGTGTTTCGTATGTGCAGCTTTAAGTCTTATAGCAAAAAAATGTAAATATTACATACTACTGTCACATAACTTTTTTCAGTAATACCAGTCGTGAATGTTTTTTGATTGATAGAGTGATATTCAACTAGATTAGATGTATTCTGAAAATTTTGATTCCACGAGATTGTCGTCGTTGCTACTTGTCTAGCAACATTAACAGGACGTTTAGTTAGCTCTACTTTTTGATCCAAGTTGATAAACATCAATTCATTCAAACGATATTATTCGTGCAATCATGTAGACTTATATACCTAAAACATGACTATTTTTGCGTTCATGAATTATAATGTATTTTTATTTCGGATTGATAACATGCTTAATTTCAAAATTACATAATGCATAATTGTTGATGATTAAATACGTATTGTTCATGAAATGCCTTAGACTTACGTGTATTAAAATCGAATTCAGTTTTGTAAGTTTGACTATTGAATGTCTTTATCTCACTACTTACAAAACAGAAGTAACATTAGTGTGATCTTTATTGACAAAAGGCCTTGAATCAACAT
Source organism: Prostheceraeus crozeri (assembly GCA_907163375.1). Lineage (NCBI taxonomy): Eukaryota > Metazoa > Platyhelminthes > Polycladida > Euryleptidae > Prostheceraeus > Prostheceraeus crozeri. Next base: position 281,651 of record CAJQUW010006075.1, on the reverse strand, counting down.
ACTCGTACTTTAAACATAATTGATGCTTTCTTTTAACATTGTGCTGTAATGGCTTTAGTATGTAAAGCATGCCACATTTGAAATAACATACGAAAAGCATACAATTATATACCAAGAGAATACAGAAATATACCAAAAAAATATTTTGGTATGCATCCTTCGCTTGCGATTGGTATTGAGCTATTTACAGTGTAGTCAACTTCAGATAAAAACCTCATTTCTATGTTGGGACGTGACGATAATAGAGCTTTGCTTACTTAATGCACTTAATTGCCCGCTTAATGCTACTTATTCCGTAAGATATACCACGTTCTAATCATCACTCGATATTGGTGCATTCTATATACAAAATATAGAAAAAGTGTGAATATCTCATAAATTAGAAGAAAGCAATACATTTTTATGATCTGCGCGAGCGCAACGTCCGTGATCGAAAGACCAAAGTTATATCCCATTCAATTTCAATGTCGGGTGGTGAGTAAGTTGAAGGATTGCATAAGAGATTCATTCAGTGAATCTGAATATCGTAAGTTATGATGGTTTAGGCTATTTCGAGGTGCAGTGGTGAGACCATGAAGGGCGACTGCTGAAGTTGTTCAAAAATGAGAATATCTATCTTTCCCAGAAGAACTGGCACAAAATAAGTTTAAGTGAAAACCTTAAATTTCCATCAAAAGGGAATTATGAACTGCTTCTCCAGTAAATTTTGTTCTGAAGTAAAAGACTTCTACAGTAAAAATCTATAATGCAACCAAGTATCGTCTCAAGAAGCATGATCAGTAAATCGATCATTTTGAAGTTACAAGATTGAACTTGGACTTCTTGAGTGAAGCGAGGCGTCACTCCGACATCATGGAGAGTCATAGGTGACTAAATTCAGATTTTGGATGGCAAATTTGTATTTCTGCACCTCTCACAATTTATAAAGTCCATTGACAGTGTCTGCCACAAGTTAATCTGATAAGTGATTATCTTAATGGATTTGGGGAATCCTCTGTACTAAGATGACTCGGAATATGAACTAAATAATGGATTGTTCGTTTAAGAGAAGATTAATCTGCAGAATACGACTTTTAAGGATAATTGTTATTAGTGCCTGAAAGCGCAAGCTGCTTGAAGTACAAGTGCTTAAGCTGCAATGTTTGGTTCCTTTATGAAGGTTTTATTGGTTACGCTGTTCCACTGGATGCATTTTTGGCGTCATATTGGTTTCTTTCAAATGTTGAGGCCAAAATTGCGTAGTTTCTGATTGACTGAACAAGCTGAAGGATTGCACAACAGGCAATTCTGGCAAATCCAGGATAAATAAACGCAAAATAGCCTGTTGTGCAGTCCTTCAGTTTGCTCAGCCATTCTCACTGTGAATCGCTGGACACGAAAATTACATACAAACATATATCAAATTCACATACAATTTGAAACTAACATTTGACACGAGATTCTCGCATGTTTGCAGAGATCTGGTATATTTTTTATACGAAATCTCACTTAATTTTGTTTGTGATTGGTAAGTAGCGGTACGAACTATTCCATCTGTGATTGGCTATTTTACAATGAAATACAAGTTGTTGGTATGTTTTATATACGAGACCCGATGCAAATTCGTCCTCATTCGTACGTCTCTATTATGTAGAGCTTTAAACCACATAGCAAAAATAAATAAATATATAAGTAAATAAATAGATAAATAAATAAATAAATAAATAAATAAATATATATATATATATATATATATATATATATATATATATATATATATATTGCATACTACTGTCAAATAACTTTTTTCAGTAATATCGGTCGTAAATATTTCCTTTTGATAGTGTGGTATTTAACTAGATTAGATTTATTGTGAATATTTTATGCTCAACGAGTATGTCGTCGTTGCTACTTGTCTAGTAACATTAACATGACGTTTGTTTAGCTGTACTTTATGAACCAAGTTGATTAACATCAATTCATTCAAACGATGTCTTTCGTGCAACCATATTGACTTATATATCTCAAACATGACTATTTTTGCGTTCATGAATAATAATGTGTTTTTATTTCGGATTTATAATATGCTTTATTCCAAGCATAATGCATAATTGTGACTCTTGAATGTCATTATCTCACTACTTACAAAACAATGGTAGCATTAGTGTGATCTTTAGTGACGAAAGGCCTTAAATCAACATACTTTAGACATAATTGATGCCTTCCTTTAGCATTGTGTTGGTATGACTTGAGTATGTAAAGCATAAAACACTTGAAATAACATACGAAAAGCATACAAATAGATGCAGAAATATACCGAAAAAATATTTTGGTACGCATCCTTCGCATGTGATTGGTATTGAACGATTTACTTTACGATAATATTTTGAGCTAGTTTCGGTCATCGCACTGACAAGCTCTTGTATCGCGAAACCCAGTGTCTACCGCTACCAAGGAATTTTCGTGCTTAGATAGTTCAAGTCTAAGGACACCTTTCTATTCTATGCCCAGACGAATTGCCTAGTACTCTGCAATCTTTATGATAATATTATGTTGTTGGGGTTATCTTTCTGTAGGTTGCATACTCTAGCAAGCCGTCATGGCAATCATGAAGAATTTGATCGACCTGTTTGATAATTTGACGAAAGTCAGGACATGGTTATGTCGTTGTAAAAATTGAAAAGGCGATGTAAGTTGCAATCTGCCAATGAGGACATCGATGCGGTGTTTCCTCTATTTTGGATGGTACGGCTTATTAGTGTCATAATCAAATGGATTCTGCAGTTACGTACGAGCAACGCAGGGATGTTAGAAAATACGTTGCGGGATACTTTTCGCTTGGTCCCGTTCGAAGCGTTTGGAATGAGAGCGAATCGGTGGAATGAACTTGATGAGTCAGTAGAGTACTGAATGTACATGGTGAATATCAAACGCCTGGCATCACTTTGCGACATGAAATCGAATACGTCTGCTTTATATTTTCTGCTCGGGGCTTCCAAGACAGTCCGGCAGTTGCGAACTCAAGCTGTGCGAATTGTGTCATAGTTAGTCAAGAAGAATAGTGCAGTCGGGGTCTGAAGGGCCTTCGGCGATGTCAATCCGGTCGGAAAGTCATAGGTGATGGTACAGAAGACACAGACATTGGGCATGTAGCAAGCTTAATATTTAGTGTTTTAGGAAGAACCAAGGAGATAAATAGCCAACTACAGTATTTTCTACATTTTTTACATTTTTCAGTTGTAGCTATCAAAGAATCTTTCTTTGCATGCGACGTTCTACTCAATCTTTTGGTTATTTTCAACACTTCTAGCATTTTCTTGCAAATTCTTTTCTATTATTATTTGCTTGCCTGTTCGCTGATTTCACGTAGGATGTACAATGATGCATGCGTATATTAGCAGTATATTAGACATTTTCCGGACACTTGGGCAATGCGCCTACACGCTGGGACTGTCCCGGTCAAACACTGCGTTGGTGTGAACATCACGTGACTTGTATCATGATATTTCCTCTAATCAAACCATTAAATTTACCGGTTCGGAGCTGTTTCCACACTAAAACATCAGCCTGGGCCCTGGGGTCCTTGGCTATCCAGCCGGCTTGCAAGTTATTTTAGCATATCACTCGAATTTTTAAGCAAGCTTCAAAATACATGCACTCGATACTCAAAAAATTGTACTTCTACACACTACCATTTCCTCTGCTTTCTTCCTCATTCAAATTTGTTTGTTATCGAGGTGAAATATTAATTGAGACAAAGTTCTCGTAGCCACGTCGAGTATGATCTCCTTGTTGACTGATTTTGACAGGTTTGGGCCTCCGAAGCCAGTTGGAAACTTTGTTGTCTCACTACAACACTTTTATCTCATCCATCCACCGCACTTGACAAAAGTCTTTCTATCCCGCATTCTCTGATATCACATAAAACGACGATCAGAGCGACTGCAAAGTGGCGACAACACGAAGAACAACTACTGTCAGTTTGTAGTGTAAATAACTTGACTACAACGGAACGTGAATGTGTGAGACACCGGCTGATCACTCGTAAAAGCAGCGAGGGGAAGCCGCGGAGACACGGTTGTTGATCAATTCACTGCCACTTCTTTACTGACGTTGAGTGTGATTGATAATTGCTGACTTTTTTCATTTTACTCAGAGTTTTCAAAATATGGAAGGAAAGGATTTTTTGAACGGAATAATGAGTTGTTGAATCAACTCTGCTTTGTGAGAGACTTTCATGAATAGAATGACATTATTCCAGTTTTTGATCAAATCAATTATATTGAAGTAGTTTCCGACATGAGTTGGAACTGGCCGATTTCAACCTCAGTATCCGGTGCACAGCAACACTCATGCAAACAAACTTGGATTATGACATGTAGAATTTCCTTCAATAATTCAATAATGCTCGGAACAAAAGAAACCTTTTGATTGTTTACAAAATTCAACATGATTAAAGATGGAACATTGATTATTTGAATGTCAATTTATCCAGTCTGAAAAATCTTCCCAAATATAGTGAAACTTCTTTAAAGCAGACGCCTCCGGGATCTCGGTGTCGCTGAATTTTAGAGGGTTCCGTCTTTCAGGGGATTCCCATTTTGATGCATGTGCCTTATGCTGGTAACTCCACTTTATATAAATTGTAGATAGTATAGCGGCCTTCTTAATAGCACCGCTATGCTATATCGACCTCAGAAAGCATAGGACGCCGATGGCCCGTCGTGATTTGCTTTGGCAATAAACTGATAAACTGTTATCACTTTGAGACCAAAATTTTCTTTCCCCGGAGTTTGGATAACATGAATTGTCATAATTCAAAGTGGAAACCATCCTGGTGTCGGATCAATTATATACTGCGTTCATCTCTCCATTACAGGAAATACCGTTGTCTTGAACTAAAGCAACAATCTCGTTCTACGTTTCTGTTTGGTGAAATTGAACCACAATGGATAAAACGAATTAATATTTCAATTTTTCAGTCTGATGTATGCCACATTGTCACTACATTCTCTCGCCTGATAGGAATTCTTTATGTGTAACTATGGGTACATCTTCAACGACCATCTTAAGAGCAAGAATTTCTCAGATCACGTGTAGAAGAAATCATGATATGCAAGATGCGGGGAAGCTTATATTATCATTCCTGAAGTACTGAAACACAGCACTATTATTTTGAGTTAAAATTGAACGAAAGGAAAAGAATGATTCGTCAATAAATACCGCACTGCATAATGTGCACACAATGTTGCAAAATTAAATTCTCAGTTTAGCACAATTTACTCTTTTCACTGATCTTGCAAGTGTCACAATCATAATTGGAAAAAAAGTAATAATTTATAAGGACGAAATATTTTGCGTAAAGTTTTCCCAGATTCGAAATGCAAAATGACGAAGTCAGACAGTGGAAACCGCTGTTCTATATAAATCACTTGCCTTTTACTTGCTGCGTCAGAGAAAGGACAACGAGCGAAAAATCTGTATGTTTCTAATCTCCACGGTTATGACTGATATCATGAAAATATTCAGAGTTGGAACCGGGCCTACTTTTCAGGCCCAAACACGGCCCGGTCCGTTTACCTCCGTTCAGAATATCTTCTTGTCTCATCCGTCGTGGATAATTACGTAAATAAACGTGGGTCTATTGCATGAAAGTTCAGGAGTTAGGCTTAATATATGATATTTATGGGTTCAAAACTGATAAATAATAAGCTAAAGGAGGTGAAAACAATGATAGGAACGATCTAAATCATGTTATATGCAACAATTCATTTCAAAAGCTGAAGTACATGATAACAATTAAATAAGGTACACATAGTAACTAGACTCAAATTAATTTACATTTGAAAAAAGCACCATCATGGTTAACTTGCTTATTCAAAGTGGGGTTGAGTTTTTTTATGTACATGGCTTCCAAAATATTTAGGTCATGAGTGTTGGGAGCTTGAGATAGAATTTTGAAATTGTCAACTTTACAGCTGCAACTGCAATTTAACCTATGGTCAGAAATGGCGGACATTTTTTCCCGATGTTCTTTTATTCTTAAGTTTAAGTGTCTTGTAGTTCTACCTATGTAGGTAGTGCGAGGGTCCACCTCACAAGCGAATTGGTAAATGACATTAGACCTAAGAACTTTGGGAGTATGATCTTTGTTGGAGAAACCACTTTTTAGTTTATTGCATGTGAAAACCCAACGGATAGGAGATTCTTTATCTATTCTACGGAATAGTGATTGTAGTTTCTTTTTAAAATAAACGGATTGAATGCCAAAAAATGGAATTTTGACAGTATGGAGGTATTTGGATTCATCTTTTTCTTTTGGAGCACAGAATCTTTTGTCCAGATACTGTTTGACCACTTTTTGTATAAAGTACAACGAATATCCGTTGTTTTGAAAAATTTTGGTCAATTTCCCTATTTCATCATGGAAAGTTTGCCATGACGAGCAGACGATGTAGGCTCTGTTGATCAGAGTGCTTAAAACAGAAATTTTCCATTGCATGGGGCATATGGCTCTGAAATTCAAGGTTAGACCGGTGTACGTAGGTTTTCTGTACACCTTAGTAGTTAGCGTGTTGGATGAAACGTCCAGGTCAATATCTAGAAAAGGTAGCACTTTACCTCCTACCTCTGTGGTGAATTTCATATTACTATGCCATTTGTTAATATAGTTGAAGAAGGATAAGTGGTCATCATCTTCAAAGGTAGCCAAGATGTCATCTACATATCTGACATAGAATTTTAGGTTTAGTTTATCATTTTTTAGGAAAGTCTGTTCTAAGTGTCCCATAAATAAGTTACTGAGGGTATACCAAGACTGGGGTCATCAAGACAATACACTCGAAAGATTGCAACAAGAAGTTTTGCTGTAATACATGTACTTTTGTTTTAATCCCATTACGATCAAACCAGTATCTTCGTCACGGTTTATGTTGAATAAGCAAGTTAACCATGATGGTGCTTTTTTCAAATGTAAATTAATTTGAGTCTAGTTACTATGTGTACCTTATTTAATTGTTATCATGTACTTCAGCTTTTGAAATGAATTGTTGCATATAACATGATTTAGATCGTTCCTGATAAATAATAGTTGAAGAAAATTCGGTTGCATAGACAACTAATAATTATCTGTTTAGCCACTTCTAAACTTTTATGAGATTAGCTCATATGATGTCATCAGTAAATTCTTGCTAGCTAGTAAATTTAGCTGCTGATAAAATTTTTCATACAACAAGCAATCGCTCAATGCCTAATATTACTAGCTACTAAGCTTTTATACAATAGACCCCGCGTTCTGAGGTACATGCATGTGATTGTCCTCTGCTGTTAAATGGTGATAGAGAGGTGTTTGCTTCGCTATTGTCTCTAAATAACAATTAGCGAAGGCGCCCAAAAGCTTTCTTTCGGTTGATTTTACAATCACTTGTAATCAACATTAACACCACTTCATCAGGAGGGGGCATATTGGACCCGCCCTCCTTCCCCCAAGACATTCTTTAACATTGCTTCAAAACTATGATACCTAAAAACAACACAAAATGTCTGTGAATTTTACTTTCTGTGCATTTCTGATGAGAAACCTAAATCTGATCAAATTTGGTCGATGCCAACATCAAAGACTTTACCTATGAAAAATACGCTTTCAAAAACGAGACCCTTTGCGATTTCTTGCAAAATTTAGTATCTTAAGCAATTCGAACCACTTACAGGCCATTGAAAAAGTACAAATACAATCATTTTAGCATGTTCCTTTATACACGAATGCATCTCTGCACTTATTATGTGAATAACAGCAATATACTTTAAACACTACTCATTATTGTTCTATAAGTAATATTGTTACATTCATGCCACAAAAAGCGGATACCAAGTCACAAATTGGAGAGATTACACTTCCACAGAATATGTTTGATGCACCCATTCATATAGCTACTGCAATTTTTATCCTTTCTGTCTGCATCTTTCTGTAGCTAAGATAGTAGGATGCAATTATGAAATCTACATGTATTTTCAAAATTCTATTTTTGAGTTGCATTCAGCGCCGTCAAACCATCCTAACGCAATCAAACATGCTTCAAGCGTTGTGTCTAGACATGTGCATGTGATAACTGATGAAAGCGCATAGTTTATCTAAGTCATCAGCCATCAATTTCTAAACAGATACTTAATTAATGCACGACTTTTTTTGAAAAAGTGGGATTCCAATTTTCCATTGCTATTTATAACAAGTTAGCATAGTTTGCAAAAACTGATAGCACTATTAAAGCGAACATATGTCATTTGAGCTATCTCTTTATTTTGAGATTAATTACACATATCAAAATCAGACAGAAGAGAACTCCAACAGCTCCTCCGAGGTTTTCGGAGTTCATAGCAACCCGTTTAAAATGGTACCAAAACTTCTTCAAGAGACATCAAGAAATGTAAATCACAGCTTGCGTAAAACCTTAAATGATAAGATTTGATCCAGCATGCAAAATTCTGACAAAGTGCATCTGCTTAAGTGCCTCCTAAGCTCTAGATTCCATTTTCTATAATCTTTGTTTATGAATTATGATTTTCGGAAATTTAGTGAAATGAGTACTTACACAATTTTTACATTTTAAGCTCTAAAATGATGAGAAAGCATTTACGACGAATCGGAAGTCTTTTTTCTGATAAAAGCAGTAAAGGCATTGTGTTTTAGTCGAAGTTAGGAGCCATTCCCAGCATTAGATTTGCCTTATTCATGTGTTTTAGTCAACTTTACATCTTAGCACAATTACAATCTCAGATTTCTGTAGTGCCAAGGAATGTGTCCTGACGCCTATTTCTAATAGGCCTTATGCTACCTCTCCGATAAAATGCATCTGTATTGCATTGTTGAAGGACATCAATTCCATAACGCAACACATGCATGCTAATGCATTGCCTAATAATTTTGAATGATAAATTGAATAGAACCTATCTTAATCATCCATTTTTGAAAGCTTAAGCGAATGGATACTAAATGTGGAATCACATTCACAGCAATGTATCCGCACGTCATGGTGGTCAACGCCGAGGCAAGAGGAGACTTTTTTAATTTTTTTGACTTTCCTTGTGATATGTTATCATACCTTTTGGAGCGTGTTTTAAACAATGGTATTGTTTTTTTCATGTATTGAATTTAAATAAAATAATTGAACGAGAAAAGTGCATCCAAACTGTATACAAATTACTGTATAACAACTAAGAAACAGGGATTGACAATTCAATTAAAATACAGAGTGCACATAAATGCATTATTAGACTCCTTAAGTTAATATGATGTATAGCAAACAGTAGACAATTTTCCCCGTTTTTATTAGTGTCAGATTATAGATCAGATTGGTGAATGAGCTTTACCCTCTGGCTTAGTGCATCACACCATTTACAGGACTAACTACGTTTCCATACTCTAGTAGAATACTTGCATGTCGACTTCTGTGAACTCTTGCAACCTTATGTACAATTATACGTTGTGTCCTTGATATCAGAATACATCGCAGCATCGAACCTCGAATAGCAGTAAAAGAAATCAACATAATACAAACGAAGCCAGAATTCATCTAAATTGCGACATAGGTAGCTTAATTAACTTGAAATTCCTCACGAAGGCTTCTCTTTGTCATGATAATTGGCAACCAAAGATACAGTAACGACGCTAGAACATGTTGGAATCATTATCAGGGGCATGGTATGACATTGTGACATAATTTAATGAGAACATGGGGCATAATTCCACACACGAATCCTTTATTCAGCTAATGAGAATTCTTATTTTTGAAATGACGTAATGGTCGCATTTTTCTACGAAAGATGATGAAAGGAATGCAACCTTTACTCTGTAACAGTGTCTCAAGCAGACTATAGTCATTAACACTGTCGTAGAAATGAGACGCCATCAAGTCCTTCAAAGAGTAATTTGATGTTTAAGTACATAGCAGACTTTCAATTCTTACATTGAAATTCTACTGTACGAATAATTCAATGTGATTTTAGCAATGATAGATGTGAAATAATGCAATAATGAAAATGAATCTGTGAATTTAACCGTCTTATCATAATAATCAGGAATTATTCTTGTAAAAATCTGTTAAAAATTAATTTTTTATTGATTTGTAAAGGCTGAAGGTTTGGAATGATATCTTTGGCACATGAATTACAGCAGATGAATATGACTATTGAAGATTCATACGCAAGACATGTTGTACTGTGATTTTTAAGTAATTTTAATCAATGCTTCCGGAGCTAAGAGTGGCCGGGGAATCGAAGAAGTATTCTATTCAAAGTGTGACAATATGTGACTTCAATTATTCGACTGTTTGTCATCAAGAAATTTCAATTGATTCATTGCTTAACAAATTTAATTGCAAATAGTGTTGATAAACTTTGAATTTCATAGTCATCTCATTTGCTCTTCTTTATTAATCTCAGATTACTCATGTAAATGAAAATACGTACAAGGAAGTATCTATGCGATGTGTCCGTTTAAGTCAAAATGCCATATTTGTAGTGAAATCAAATCCAACTTATTGTGAATGCCCGAAGCTGCTTTAGTAGGAAGTGTTATCAACACATCGCCACAGATTGTCTCAAGTATCGTGTGTTAAGTTACTCAAGCACAGAATTCCAGTATAAGAATGTCCTTACGCTCCTAAAATTCAAATGAAAATTCCTGAAGACTTTTATTCGATCCCCTCTCGCATTTTCGATAAAAGCCGAATGCGATCATTTTAAAATTTCATGATAGCTTGATAGCAACTCAGACTTTTCCGCTCCGGTTGCTAAAGCAAGGCGCATCGAGATCCAAGAGAGTGAATTCTGATCCATCGAGATAAGAATTTCTTGCGCAGTGGCCTTGTGCTTTAACAAAACCCATACCAGAGGTATGGAGATTTGTTCCTCTGTTGCCTTTTTGATGTGTCCAATCACTTTTGACACTTTTTCAACCCTTCTACAAAATCGACAATTTCCAAATTTGTAGAAATTTTGTGTGATAATATTCGACGAATAGCCTTCCAATATGTTCCAATAATATTCCTTCTTTTCAATATGAGTGCAGTATTAAGTAAAGTAGAAGACAGTAGCACCCTTGATTCCCCGACCACACTGGTACGAGCATGACCCAGGAGGTAGAGACGATCTCGCACCTTCTTCACTAGACCACGCTGACGTTACAAACGGAATATGAGTGAAGTCGAAGACAGTTGTCATCTCGGCAGCTTATTGTCTTATTATTATTGACCTGATTATTCATCTCCCCACCGCGGACATCGGTTCGATTCCTTGGTTAGGCGATTGCAGTCGGAGAGTCAAAGGTGTTGTGTCTATTATTGACTTAATAGTTGTCATTCTCTTTCGATCTTCAATGTACTACGACAGACCTTTGTTGTCAATCGACAGTGTGACAATATAGGCTGTCGATATGTCTCTGAAATAACTTCTGAGTTCACTCGCAATTCGTTTTGCACCGTCAGCGTGGCCTAGTTAAGAAGGCGCAAGCTCGTCTCCATCGCGGACTTTTGTTCGATTCCTAAGTCAGGCGAGCGCGGTCGAGGAATCAGGGGCGTTGATGCCATTTATCAGGTTTCTTGTTATTGACTTTCTTGTTCTTAGGTTAAATCATGTAAGGGAAAGATCTAGGAAAACAGTGACATTAAGCCGGCATCACATCTATATCTCGTAAAATGATTTCAGTTTATTCCTCCCATATACATGTAAACAACAATTTGAAAAACCTACCGTGTCTTTTCGAAGACATCGGTGAAAATTCGTCCAGCTTTCGTTGTTGGGACCTTGGAACCACTCTCCAGACTCAAGACATTCTCGTGATGCTTTCTCTGTAAATCAGGAAATAGGAAGTTGAGCCATTTAAGTCATTTCATTTTCTATTAAACTTTATCGTAGTACTAGTGAAATCCACGTAATTTTGGATTCATCGATAAATAGCGGTTGATTGCACAAATCGGATATTGCATATTGGTGTCAATTATCCTCCTGGAGATTACTCTCAAAAGTTCAGAGGTGGAAAATGCACCGTTAATGCACCACGAGATGATTTAATGTCCTACTAAAATGAAATATAATACATTCTTTTCTTCATCCCATTTCCTGGGAAAGTTGAAAGGACATTTTATCTTACTTCTCATGTCTTGTGGTACGGAAATAAGCTAAAGAAAGCAGTTGCACATGTAAACGATATCCTCAAATCATCCCATGTAGTATTAAAAGTGCATAGTCGACGGCAAATTCAAAGTCATTTATCCCTTATCTCATTTCAAATAGTAATTCTTAATGGCGTGACTTGGCACCGCCTTCGACAATGATGTACTACAGTCAACATGAAGAAAGATTCGCACTCAATTGTTGATATAATCAAGTCAGTCTGTATCAATTTATTGCACACAGTTAGTTATTTGCTCGTTAACCACGTAAAAATTAATGTCATGTCACTTCTATGTGCCAACCACGCAAATGCCCCAAAACTTCTTGCATTGTCATCATTTTTAGGGTAGGAGCTGGGACATTCATACCGAAATAGCTAAGCCGGTAGGATGACTCTTGAAAAAGTACTTACATGTAGATGTGAATTTTTTGGCAACAAGTTTTAGAAATGTTGACGTTCACCAAAATCAGTTGATGAAATAAAATAATTTGATTTTTGAACTATTGTTGGCGGCATTCATAAAGCTACTTGGTCTTGTCGAATAACTACAAGATACTCAGATAACTTGTATTGATGTTATTTGATATAATATTAAACAGTTGTGGAAAGCAAGCCAAATTATCTTGTTATCATGATTTTATGCTTGTAAGAGACAAGACAAACAAATTAACTGTACAGTTCCTAGTACAACTACATCTTATATTTCCAGAATAATGATGGTATAATGGTGACAATCACCCAACTGTTGTATTATTGCACTTCCAATTTCCAGAGACCTGCATGTAAGTGAATAGACCTGCACTGCCAGGAGGTCCATCATGCAGTGTGATCAATTCGCAAAAAGGTGGAAAGCGTTGCCTGGACTCAATGCGCATTCAGGGAAGATGTTCTGATCTTAATTGATGTCTTAGGTTCGTTAGGAGGAAATCCATAAATTGTCACAGTTTGGTTTGCAGGATCGCTTCTTGTTCCACTGTACCCACGTCGATATGCAGGAACACAGCAAACCTTCATTACCAGAAACTGTCATTGCCCACTACCTGAGACAGAAGCGACCTGAGTGACAACTTTGGTGCAGGAACTATGAACAACTGTGTTGACTTGCTGATTGGGACAGATTCCCACAGTCGCTGTTCATCACACCGTCGACTAAATAAAAATACTTCTTGAGATCTATGCTTGCGCAAACTACAGACTGCACACTGACTCAATGAATTTGGCCTCTTGTCGCCTCCTTTATTGATATTCATATTTCATCATATTAGTACTTAGTAAGCATTTTAGTACTTCTGTGAACTTAAGTTCTGTAATGCTGGTACTCTTCTGCTTACTACCCAGATTCACACTTAACACTTTCATGCATATTGTACTCTCTCGAGGACATTTTGACCCACATCTTTTGGGTCGACATTGCGCGGCAAAAATTTGTAATCAACAGAAAGAGGAGATGAATTCGCTTTAATAGTACCTCTCCCGGCTTCGCACGATCTCTAGAACGTCTGCAAATTGCATTTGAAGAATATTTTTATTTTTCAAGGAAAACTATAATTTCGAAAAAAATTATGCATGAAAGTCAACAATTTTTTTCTTCTGCAATCAACATGAAAGAAATTACTTCCATGTGTGTGCGACAATTTGGAAGTGATGCATGACCAAATAATGTTTGACCATTTTTCATTAAATATGACTCTATGATTTACAGTGTAGATTTGGCATTCGGAATCACTAGAAATAGCACTCGTTTCATATACGCATGATTGGAAATACCGGTTAATCATTTTATACTATCACAAGGCCAAACTGCAATAATTATCTAAATCAAATAGATGAATATTTCTAGAGATTGTCTGAAAATAGATTAAATACCACTATTTGCATATCATAAGCAATAAGTAATTGACTGTGAGAAGTCAATTGCAGCAGGTGGTGCAATTTCAAATTTCACAGTTACTATAAAAAGACAATCAGCAAATGCGAAGCTTACAAATGTGTTTCGTGTATGAGAATCTGTTAATTCAACTGCCATAGTATACGCCTATCGAAGAAACACAACCATGTTAGTCTATATCTGAACTCATGAATTGCAAACTGCTGTCGCTAACATTGCATATATATGTCGACAATTCCTGCTATATTATATTAGCAAAAACAGTTCGAATCTTGCGCGAAAGACATGGCAGTAGACTGATGATCTTTGATTATTAGTCTACTGACATGTATCAATGAATTCAATGACCATTCTTTGCAAATTCAGATAGATGAAATTTTAGTTTTGTAGTTCCAAAAGCAATTGATGAAGTGACCTCTTTTCGAGAACTCCGGCCTATAAATTGGACCCGAAATATAATACAAACAAATTATTTATCCTCGTGCATGGCTGTCACTGTCTTGATGTCAACTTTTCCCGTCAAACAAAAGTACAGAGACAACAGTGCATGCAAAGCTTGTAATAGTTGAGAGAATGAACCGTGATAGTGAAATAGGATTGTCGTTTCACTCGGTGATTTAGTAGAGAAAACAAGCCTTCCTAGCCCCGATCACACTTACGCATCAAAGGTCACATCAGAGACAAAAATGAAATACAAGTTTGTTTGAGAACATTACCTCTTGCCCTCACGTTGATCGTGTGTGATGTCTCCTCCAAAGAGAATATTAAAATCGAGAGTGTACTCATATTTTTGAAGAAGGATGGGGATTTTCCTGCCTGGTAAAGACTGGAGAAAAACCATGTGAAGCACACATCAAGAAGATGGGAGGAGCCGATTTGCATGCATCCAACTTAAAGCGACATTTGATAAACTTTGATCGAACATGATTGATAATTGATGCAGCAATGATCACTAAAGATATGTTCAGGTAAGCCTATAATGGTAGGCTGCCATTTTTTTTAGAAAATCTAGGCTATGTATACTTGCCACCCGGAGTCGGAGTCCTATCAACCCCCGGGGTCGGAGTCCTATCAAAATGATAGGACTCCGCATCCCTGGCTTGAATGCCCTTTTTGGATAATCAGGAGAGAAAATTTCCCTGGAAATTTCCTGATGAAAGACTAGTGCAAAGCCTTGCTTGTATGCCTAAATTGCCTATATAAGCCACTTTGTAGCAAGATACATATTAATTCGTCGAAATCAACCGTGAAATGTTACAGTGCACTGTATATCGAGTAAGTGAATGTGATCATGTTCTATGTTGTTATCTCATATAATTTACCAGTTTGGCGAAAGCGGCAAAATGTAAGAATGGTCTACATAGAAAGCCATTTTCAAGGAAAAATGACTGCGTGGGCAAATTTTATATGAATTTCGATAGCATTCTTTACCAAGTGCATTCTTGATTAACACACCATACGACATCACATTTGTTTCCATATGGAATTGCATACTTGTAGAATGCAGAAGCCTGTTGATTTCATCAAAGGAAGGGAACATAATTCAGCAAAATAAATTTCTGAACTGACAGGCCTACACAGTATTTATATTAGCATTCACAATTTTAATAAATAACTAAAATGCCAGTCGAGATGCTTGAGAAGCATGAATAAATCTCGCAATTATATTGTGCAGCATTCAATGCCGTTAGGTACGCTCATTACAATGATTCATTTCAGATGCTACGAATTGTTTATCTCAAGTATGAAGGCTCAGGCAACTCAACGAATTAGTAGGTCTAAAAGAAAATAAAGTCTCTCATTGGCAAGCATAATACGATTAAATGACATCAATTGATATTCTACAGATTACTGGTGAGTTGATGAATTTCAAGCTCATTATTCTCTTGGAAGAATACCCATATCTCACATTACACGAATAAAATTTGTGAGTGAATGGAATTTAATAATAATTTATCTTCAAGTCGATTATTTTCATAATTAATCAATCGCTGCTCCTGTTTCACTCTAATTAGAGCTATTCATTATACTTATTTATTATACTATTTATTATTTCTAAGCAAAATCATGATATTAGAAAATGCCGAAAAATTGATCTGCAATAAAGACACAATTGGAATCACACAATTGCGGACACCCATTCGTTCAGATGCATCGACAGCAATGTAATTTGCTGAACCAATTTTTGCTGAACTGAATTTTGACAACATACGGATTTCACAACTGTCACCAAGATGATCTTGCTATTCTATTTTATGGACTATTATCCCGAAATTTATGCTATTGATCTCTTTTTCAAGTAAGCTTACTTCTCTTTGGGATGTAGTAAATTGTAGATATAATTACTTAGCCGTTGTGAAGAAGTTAATTGAAGGACGAATAATTAATTCGAGTTATCCGAACGTTGCGCTAAGAGTAACTGACTTTGAATTCCTACATCGATTATGTTCAAGAATGCATCAGTGTGAAATGATGCCCTTTAAGAAGCCCTGAAAAAGTGGAGTCAGAGCATGATCTGGTCAAGCTATTTTCAGTCGCACTTTTTATCAGCATAAAATGAAAGAATAAAAATATCTCACTCTACTGATGGATTTGCTGCCTAAAACAGGTCGCTATAAGATATAAGTAAAACGTATTTCCAAATATTTTGATTTGAAATAGGAAACATTGGAGCAAATTGCAATAATGAACATTAGGAGCCGCCCAATCCATCTAAATACCAAAGAAAGACATTCGAGAAGGCTTGTGGAATCCTACTCCCCTTATTTTTTTTTAAAAAATATGAAAATCATAAAGCTCATTTTTCGAGCAAGTCACGGTCAAACATCTTGCTGAACGCTTAGAACACACAAACATTATCAAAATAGGCATTGTTATGCCATCCTTTTACCTATGAACCCTTCATTTTCCGATATCTTGTAGCTTGAAACTTATAACAAAGTTTGCGACATCTAATGATTTAGTTTAGTAATCAGTTGATTGATTCAGACAACAAAGATTCGAATTATTTAATTATCTATCAGTCGGTCTCCCTTTAGATTTACCAGATTGTTTTAGTCCGTTTCATTTCGTTAATGGATATCTATGGTGGAGCTAATGAATGACATTGCCTATAAAATTTCGAAACTTAACTTAGAATTTCTCAGCGTGTACATTGTCAAACTTCAAGCAATGTCTCATCTACTTGACTGGAGTCGAAAAATAAATCTGTAAAATACGTTCTTCCGTTCCTATCTTTATTTCACATAAAGGTGAATCCAGTAAATTAATTTTTCAAAATATGGCTCTCGTTTAAAAGATGATATTTCATATTCTGTCATCATTGACTTTCAAGTTGAGATACGACTCAGTTGGCGGGCAAACGCTCGAATGCTTGTGCAAATATATCATGTTATATGAGAACTTCATTCTGAAATATTGATTCCTTGACTTCTATAAATTTTGAGGAGGTGGAGTGATGCTTAAGTACATAACTCAATTTTAATGAGATCAATGATATGATTCCATCATGGTTTGTATACCGTATGACAATTCTTTCAGGGGCAACCTTAAAAGAATGTGAGAACTATTGCTGGTTGCATACATTGCGCATGTTTCTGCAAACCACAACCAATTGAGACGCAGGCTGACACTGTTGCCGATATAGGCTACTGTACATGCATATGGGAGCATATTCTGTCCACGGTTATGATATATAGGCTTTATTTAACAAGTAATCTGTGAATCAGCAAATTTCAGTGAATTAATTCATAAACATTGAGTCATATTGAATTTGTCCTAACCCTATCCATGCGGGTATAATAACAATAACAATAAACGTTTCTATTAATCAATACCTCAATAATGGAAATCGTGAGGTAGCATATAAAGATATTCAAGTATGACAAGTAATATGAAATCAACAATAACAAGAAAAAATAGGCTAAATAAAACCTTTGTTGGCTAGACGTGTCACAGTCACAATGAATGATTTGTCGCGAATCGACGAACGTATTTGTGGCACATGAAATGTTTGCGAATACGAGTTTATGCAAGGAGACAGGTAATGCACAGGATGAGAAATATCCTCAACGAAACGATGAAAAAGACGGATTTCAATGAAGCATTTACGGTAGTCTGAAGGCACGAAATGTGCACAAGTGCAGTTAGAAATGCATGGGCGATTCGGCACCCTTTTCGCACGCTCGCTCCGTTCCTCTTATAGTTATGCTACCAGTGAGCGCATAGGGGTCCAGTGAACCCCCTAGGCCTATCTACCATACTTGTACTGATTCAATGAAATGGAATAACACACGCAGATTCATTGTCAGAACTGATGATTTTACATGATCATGAGCGGCTGATATCATCTGTAGAAAGAGTGAAATGAAAAAATGTGGCTGCGCGGTATACTGGACCCCCTCAAGTTTCTGACGTGCACCCCTCTTGGTCTGCGTGGCAGAGTGGTTTAGTGCTTGGCCTAGCGATCCTTCGGTCCAGAGGTTGAACCCCGAAAGTGTCATCGGAAGTCGTCAGTAAGGGCATCCGGACTAAAAGCACTGCAACGCTCCAGAAAAGTCTGACAATGTCAGCACCGTCCAAGCCCCCAGTATGGGGGAGTAGTGCGTTAAAGCTTCATCATCAAATGCATCATTAGAACGCTATCACATTAGATATGTTGTTCTATGAGTATCAAGAAAGTCTGAGCAGTATCGTAAAAGTATAGGAGGGATGTGCGGGTGGAACAGGCTTAATTTGAATTCTTCTTAACTTTAATGCACTTGCTTGAACTAATGAAATGCATACTGTGGTTTTGAAATTGAATGATCAACGTGATGCATACGAATTATCTCTTGTCAATGATCCTTCTCCACCTAATTGCAGACAGATTCTGAAAAAATGATTGCATTAAATTTGCAAATGTTGTACATCAGCTTGTTAGAGATCCTGGGATTGGTTGCAACTAAACAAACTTTATCTGTAACAAACTTCTGCAACATATCCACTGTCTTAATGGATTGCTGTTGACTTTTCAATTTTTTCTAGTCAGACAAGCAGCTGAGCAAGGGATTACCATTCTCAGCCTTTCATTCAGCAATAGAAAAAGTACTTGAAATGTACTGCGTTGAGTGAGGCAATTTTTTGCAAAAGTTTTTCTATGGTCTATTAAGTTCTATCAGTATACTCAAGTGGATTGCTTTCATATTTCTTAATTAGAGTTCATGATATTGAATGGACATTTTAATATCTATCTATTTTGAATTTACAGTGGAATGAAATATTACATGCATGAAGGAAGTCTGCAAACTTCGAAACTCTTTGTGTCTATGATGATGATAGAAATGTTTTGTTATGGTTTGCATTCGGGAGGAAGTTGAGAAATTTTATATGGAATATCTATCCAAATTCGCATGTTTGAAAGCTCGATATCAAATCGATATTGTATTATAGTTAGACAAATATGAAGCTGCCGAATGTATGTGGGCAAAATGAAGCAAGTATTCATGTGAAAGTGTCTTGTTGTTGTTAGATTTTCTGAAGACAAATTACCGACCGTTATTCAAGGGCTAACGAAGTTGTGGAAAGTGTAAACTGGGAATGTGGGAGACGGTAATCGACTTCTTTGCGCAATTGGATGTATGTACCAATCCACAGTTCGTGCACCTGAGCTGATCAGAAAAGACGGCCACCTACATTTTGTTGAAATTAAATCGATTCTCATGCTTTCCAATCGCGTCACACAACACCGTGCCATGCATCATTTGAGAGCTTACATTATCAACTTTTATACGAGCAATGACTAACTTCCATCCGCTAATGTTTTTGCTGAGAAATAGCCATAATATGAAAATCGGTCAATTTACAAATCACATTTTTCAAGGGGAAGACATGTGAGAATGATAATAAATTAGTCACCAGACGATCGAGAATTTTGCTGGACCTTTTTTTGATAAATTGGTCATCGAAGTCGGTTGTATAGGAGAGAAATGGTCATGCCATAAAGTTTCACAAAATTGCTGCTACATTTCAAAAAATCTACTGATTGAAAATATCACATGTTTACTTTTTCATCATATAGATGTCATCAGTGTTTCGTATCTTCAGAATCCTTACGATGTAATGACCATGAATATTAATTTAAATTCAAATTCGCTCAGTAGCTCTTTTTCAAGCTTTTCCAGCATTCTTTCTCATTACTTCTAAAGTACACAAATAATCTGCAGTCAATGTGAGAGAACAAAGTCATGCCTTCACTATGTCTGTGCGTCTGTGCAGCTGCACATTCGATCGAGTTTGTTTCTTCGTTGACCTTCCATGGTGTTTTGACAAGGGGATGAAGGAGAATCGCCAACCCTCCGGGGTTAGGGCTTGAAGTTGAGGCATGAGATAATTGTCCGATTACGGTTTCTTAGTTTATCATAGGACTTTACACGGATGCGAAGTTGCCTTCGTCATCGATGCAATTAAAAAATCTTACAAAAAATAATAGGCTACACAGTGAATTTCTGAAGAAAAGCAATTTTAGCATCTAAAGGTATTTGTGCTATTTGAGTGCAGATTATCTGTTGATCAGCATTAGTCGGTTATAACATATGGGAACTTTTTGTAAACTCGTTCTAGAATAAAATTGCATCAATTATGGGCTTTCAATATCTTTTGGATCTTCACTTTCTTCAACAGAATATCTATGATGTTAAAGCTAAGTCAATTAATGACAAAGTCAAGATGCTGAAGTATCAGAATACATTATTGCTTACCTTCTTCAGTCGCCTTAACTGATTATTTATCAGAAGGCCACTTAGAAACTTGAACATTTCCCATTGCAATTAACACGCTGAAGATGTCGAAAATGCATTCCTCGATTTCATGTGGCACGTATGTCCTCAATCGAATGGACTGTACAATATCCCAAAAATTAGTAGAGATCACCGTATGACATTAAATTTCTCAATGTCAATCTTTGCACGATTCCGCCCAGTCATGAAGCATCAAAATCAGATATTTTTCAGTATAGACAATATATCTAAGACGAAGTACACTATTTCTATTTGTCGACAATTGAGAATGGATACAACACAAAAGTCGATATTTTTCCTCCTGTCTTTCGCTATGTTTTTCCTCCCCCTACTCGGATTGAATTGAACACGGATGCATTCACGCAGTCGATGAGTGATGACCACACGAAGATGATCATTTGCCCTTCGTTCTCTCAAGGGTCTTGTCTAAAAGATATGCTCGAGCAGTTCAATTGAAGCAACCGCTACGCAAAATAGTTGAACTTCTACGCTACTTCACTGTTAGCACTCTGATCAAACTTATCTGAAAATTCCCCACATACAGACAAATATTCAACTATGTCCGAGCCCCACACAAGAGGAATTCAGTAATTGCGTGAACACCTGGTCATCTGCAGTCAAATAGTTAAATGCACAAATTTAAGGATTGTAGTCAGATGCAATCTTTTTAAGCTGGCCATTTCTGGAAAATAATTCAAATTTAAAATTGCCTTCTTTGTTTGTTATTAGAGCCAATATTTCGACTTTCTTAATTCGGGTTGATTTTCCTTTGCTCTGTTCAACAGTGAACTTCGCATGCGTTGATGTCATTCCTTGCTTAATTCCGGATGAAGAAAGCCGGGTACTTCTATTAACCCCCCCCCACATTTTTGTTGTTGACACCTACGAGTATTGCATCGTGAACAATCTTCTCATGTTCTTAAATGCAGTCTCATAACCGTCGCAAAAGCACAGATTCAGAGGATTTAGAGGCATCTGTGCGCAAAAGCGTTGAGTGTGCAAAATTCCTCTGGTTTGTAGAAAATTTGCAGCAGTTGCTTTTTCGTTCACTGTAGATGAAGTTTCCACGAAGTTCATGATCACGGGTATGTCTTGTATTCCAACTGAGTATCCAAGGGACCAATCCTTCCTCCCCCCAGGTTCAAGCAAGACTTCTCAGTAGTGTTGTGCTATCACTCATTGGCAGATCAAGTCTAACCTGAACTTATTGTGAAGGAAGGAATTTTTGCGGAATTTGATGAATTTAAAATAAATGGGAAAGTGCCGGGGGGGGGTGGGGGGAAGAATAGAATTACCGAGAACCGAAATGTTTGTTGCAATAAATTAATTCCTGTAAAACCAGAAACAATTTTGAATATAGAGAATAATAACACGAAGTCTAGACAACCTTTCACTACTTCCCTTTTTAATCCTCTGACTGACACTTATCAGCTTCTGCAAAGCAGAATGTTGTTCATCCTATCGTGTTTCACAGAGATCATTGTCGATCCATGAAATGTCTGCATTTTTTCATTTCGGAGCCAGTTGAAATAAATATTCTTCAGTTTCACATCTAACTATGCGGATTTGTTCATGTTTGATACGAGGTCATGTTTCCGTCACCTCTTCACCTCCTGTCGTCAATGTGAGCAATGCACTTTTGACATGATGATCCATCATATTATGCAAGCTAATATTAAAGTAGGTCCAATGCCTCAAGGATTGCTACATTATCAAAGATGCAGACTGTCGCTCCTGTGTTCGAATGTATTTGGCCAGATGAAGCAAAGTTAGAGCAAATAAAAAGAGCAGCATTTTCTATCAGGTGCTCTAAATATAACAAGCAGTAGAACAGTGACTAATGTGAAAAGCTAGGAATTTGGGAGTTTCTCAGTTGATGCAGTTTAAATCAAAAGGACTTCTGGTTTTGTCAATCTCAAAAATGGGCTCTCAAATTTCTAGGTTTTCTTATTTATCTCTGTTCCTTTGCTTACCATATATAGCGTGTCATGTCATCACTGTTGGTGTATATTGATTCCCTGAAAAGACTGTGCTACGAATTATATTAAACTCCTTATTTGCATCACTTCTCACAATCGGTGAACGCAGTACAATTCAATCGCATGTAATTAACAGTAGAGAGAAATACGTAAAAAGAATAATACAGGGAGTTCGCGATCTTCTTGCAGATTTTTGTCATGAGCATTGCGGTGAATACTACTGCGCATTGAACAAAGTTGTTGGATAAATTAACTATATTCAAGTGCACTCAACGACACTCGGCGTTATTAGTGAATAAGTCTGAGATTTATTTCATTAGATATGCGAAAATCAATCATATGGAATGCAGCGCATTGGTTGCTTTGCTGGACGTTAACGATGGTTTTCTGATACTGTCTTATAGCTTTTACTATTTGACCTCTTCCTAGAGGTGACTGAGATAACTTCAGTTGCCACTTCTGTGATAGCATGATCGTGAGAAGGTGAGACGTAGTCAGAATTTTGACATCGACAGAAAGATCTTTAGCAAAAACATCGCTTCTTTGGAAAAACTGATTATGGAAACTCCTTCCAAGGCTCCGAGAAAATGTATGAATGATAACGACGCGCGGTGACTTTCGGATGTCAAGAGGGGAAAACATCATTGTAGCTTTCGAAGATGATTCCATCAATTTGCAAAGAACGGTTGATTGAACAAAAAGTCAGGTTTTCTCGGTTTCCCAAACCAAAGTACTCAAGGAAGGGTTATCAAACATTTAAGGCATACCGTTTTACGGTAAGCTATTTGAAACCTGAAGTTATTCCTAATCGACTTCAATTTTATCTTTTAGTAATTGAAAGATTTACATACAGGATCCTATATTTCAACTTTACCATCCGTTTAAGTGATGAGACAACATTCTTTCTCAATGGGAATGTCAACCTCACTAACTTTCCCTTCGTCGAAACCGACGTGATCATCTTCTATGATTTGTTTTTCTGTGTTCTCATTTCACCTTGCGGTTGGGTAAGTTGCCAAGTAATGGAAAAAGCAGTCAATGTCAAAGCGATACACGGGTATTTGACAAAGTACTTCCAGTCAAGACGTAGCTGCGAAATCGAACACGGATGCATCAGTAGGATGGGACAGACACAACCATTTAGGGATGTTGAAAACGTGAGCTCTAGACATTAAACATGAATAATCGTTGGATTCGTCGGGATAGGCAAAAGTCTAGAAGTGCCACTGCTGGACCTCTGGGTATGGAGCCATATGCGAAATGATATTTAATAAACACCCAAACATACTTAACGCACCCAAAACATTTGCATGAATTGAGGCGAGGACTAACGTCATTTAATGGAAGACATAGAGATTATTAATTAATTATCGAGGTTAAAAACACATTGTCATGTGCCGTGAGCTGTGTATACTACGTGATGCAGGTCATATGAAATTCGTTTTATTGTTTCTGAAGGAAAGGCATACAGTGGAATTCGACTTTTGGTTCCTTAACCCTCAGAGGCCTGAGGGGGGTCCAGTGGACCCCTTTTACTAATTCTTAGTTTATTTGCTTAAATCGATATGAAATTATTAGGAAAGTTGATTTTAAGTAAAACAATGATGCTTGCGTGTAGTAAGTCGATAGCATTAATCCTTTGAATGTCTTTCAGCCTTCTAGGAAACACATGCGAAAATGTAGCGCTTTTGTAATTCAGCGACATTTAGGACAACATCAGTTGTACTAAGAGTTAAGTCGGTTTTACGATGTTTGCTGTCGCCATGTAACCTCAGATAGTTGATTGTAATGAAATTGAGTTATCACATGCAGCATAACCTTTACGTCTGGCCATTTTTTTCAAATTTATCCATATCAATTGGAAATAGGCCTGAACTGAGCCATAATTGCTGCATTTTAAGACCCTCAAAGCAGCTGTGAAGATATCAAACTCATCAATTACTGCTGTTAAAACTTTGCCAACAGTCTGTTTTTAGTGTTGAACTATGAATATAATGACAGCTTTCATTTTGAAGATAGATTTGTGCTGATTTGTTCATGTTGGCCAACCAGTCATGCACAATCATGTGCGAAAACAAAATATTCTCATTTTGCGATCTTCTAACGTAACGCACATGTACGAGCGTGATATAAACATAGAATAAATGAACTTCACTCATTATGAACCATCGTGGACATGCAAAAAATCATTTTTCATTTGCTAATAAAAATTTTGTCTTGGGAATTTCTACACCCTCTGAGACCTGAGGGAGGTCCAGGGTACCCCCTTGGCCTATCTATCATACTTCTACTGATTCAAATGAAATGAAATTACACATTCCGATTCACTGTCAAAAATGATGATTTCACATGAGCATGAGTGGTTGATATATCATCAGCACAAAACGTGAAATAGAAACATATGGCTCCGTGGTCCACTGGATCCCCCTCAGGTCTCTGAGGGTTAAACATAATAAAGACCTATGTAATATTGCATTATAGCAAGTCAATCTGCAAGAAGATCACGAAACCCTGTATACAAAGCAAGATCAAAGTGGGCAGAATTTAATAAGCGCGTTGGTGAAGCGCTTCGTCAACAACAATGATGCAGTGATCCTTTTCTGGACACAAGTTTAGATAGTAAAGGTAATCAGGGGTGCCGTAAAAACTAGGAAGCCATAAATCAATGCAGAACGGATGAATTCACAATAACTCCTGAAAATGAGATGAGATGGACATCCAGATCTTTTCCAAATGTATTGAATGAAAAGGCGTCTGCAAGCTATTTCTCAATCATACTGATGTAATAGTTCCATTTCATTGATTGGGAGAATATCAGACCGAGAAATCTAAATTCCTTAACCCTGTCAGGACCGGGCGATTTTTAGGGTCGTCGTAAAACCGGCTCTACACTTTTCCATCTTCCGATGGATAAAACTTTATGAAAACAGGTTTTGCATATTTCAAGTATCCTCTTTCGAATGGCAGTGCATGTTTTGCATGATTCGAAGACCTTCATACCAAAAATTTTAATTTAGAGTTTGCATTTTCAAATTTTTGCATTTTTTATGGATCTATGTATATTTTTTTGACTCTTCAAAACTGTTCATTACAACTGAAGTATTTCTGCAAAATTTTAGTCAAGCATGGTGTTATAAGTAAAAGTTGTATAATATTCTACTTTAATTTTAGCAATTTGAACGTCAAAAATATCTTTTCATGTATTATTGCATTTTTCTATCTTTACAAATATCTCATTCTAATGGATGGTTTGTTATAGAGACAAGGTTATGATGCATTCCGAATGCAATCTTTCGAATGGTGATATTTACTTTGCATTATTCTGTGGGTTTTGATATCTAAAAATTCGCATCAAGACTTCATATAAAACTTTCACATCAGCATGTACATTTACATGTACTCATTTTTGGAGATAAGATGAATGTGTATATTAACAATCTTGAATTGCACATGCATGGATATTATGTAAATATGATGCAGAAACATTATTGGAGATTGGAGAATCAATGATGAGTGTGGAAACTTATAGAACGCCTACTAATAGTTGCTTAATATGAGCCCCAGCTTACATGCGTGACTTTATCTGGCCAAGTCCATTCAAGTAAAGGAGCGACTAGAGGAGATATTCACTTGATTTTCAATATGTCAATTATAAAGTCCTCATGCTCCTGGTCATAAACTGCATATCATCAAAATGTATCATTCATCGCTCTTGGAATCATACCCATCAATTACAGCTTTACCGTGACTTTGCGGATGAACCAATGTCTGAATAGCACAGTGATCTCAGGAGGATACCTACAATTGTGTGAATAATGCATCTGACTGTAACAAGTGCTACAAATTGTAGTCATAACAAATGTAATTTTTATTATGCTGTTTATTGTGAAGCTGTAAAGCAATACCGAGAAATCTCGCGAAGGCAGCACCACCGGTATATTATTGTGACATCTTTACACAAATTTAAATCAAATTATACATATAGGTTTTCAACTCCTAAGACTTAGTGCAGCTGCTGGTCAAGATTTTGCATTGAAGGTTTGAATTCTCCACTTTTTGCGATTTTTTGCACGATAACTTTCAGAGAGGCACATAGATCTTCAAAGAGTACAAGATTTCATAAATATCAAAATTGTCAACAGTCATCAAATTGCGACGTCATTATTTCTATTTTATTTGAACGGATATTTCTTGCGAAACTTTTCTGTGAAGTACACCAACTGTTTTAGCTATTCTTTAGCGGTGTATAGTTTACTGTGCACTTTCTATCCTGTAATTCTTGTATTGGCCGCTCAGTGCATCACTATTAATTGAGCACATGCATAATTCAGTGTACTATTATTTCTGAGCTTTTGTGTCAAAATCTTTCTGTTTTATCTGACATCTTCGTCTTTGCATTGAAAATCACTTAAAATAACTTTCCTGTTCAAATTTTCAAGTACATGACATGGGCCTTTTGTGACTTTATCACACATTGACTTTTCTCAAGTTCCATAAATCCTTGAGATAGAAGAGAACACAAGTATTGACATGGGCGTTTTAAAATGCGTGAAAGTCGACACCGAGTTTGAGCAAACAATTTTAAAACATGACAAACCTCTTTGGTATTGACATTCAAGAAAATTGTAAGTGCCGTGTTAAAGTCTATTCACAGAATCTGTCAAGCGGCGACGTTTTCCTATAATGTTTTAACTTGCCACATCATATTAGATTTCTATGACACGCATCCGGCAGCAAATGCAGTTCTCAAGTGTTACTATGTCTGTCAAAACTCATTGTCTGACACGTGAGAACTTTCTTCAATCACAATGCATCATTCTTGCATAATTTGTGGTGACGAAGAGCATGTTGAATTTGTGCAGGGTTGAAAGCAGCCACAGACTTAGTTTGGTGTCTCAAAACAAGGCTACCTTTCATTTTGCAAGGATTCGGATGCTATTAGTACATTACCTCATCAAGTTGCTACAATCAAAGTCAATGTTTCTAATTATGCACTGTATGAATTACCAGGAATCCATTCTCATGTTATATTGTAATCAATTTTCAACTAATTAATATGTTGAAGAAAGCAGTCCCCTTGCATAATTTATGAATGAAAAATGCCACAAATATGTTGTTTGATGACATATATTCGTGAGGCCTTTCGTCCGGTTCTCGTCTGGGGAACACACCGGAATGACTTTACCTGCATTGCTGAATCATTAATATTATATGATCAATGCATGTAAAGTCATTCCGGTGTGTTCGCCAGACGAGAACCGGACGAAAGGCCTCGCGAATATGCTATCAAACAACATCTCCTGGTATGCGGCACCTTTCATTTATAAATTAACATGATTACATTGTTCTATTTCAATTATTAGTTAAATATTTACCGTTGGATAAAATAATCTGATGGTAGAAGAAGCATTGATTGCTAAAAATTCTTCTAACTTCGAGTGAGCGTCTAGAAATTAGACGCATACGATTATGATCCAAGCGACATTACTTCTATTTATGCTATCTGGTTATTATTGGCATGTGACCACAAAGATAGAATCACTCGTTGCGTGTGGTTAGTCACGCAGCAAAGGCAGGTGTGCATGAGATTGATAAATTGCTTACTTGACTTGCAATGTGGTAAAGTAAATAGGATGCGTTTCGGGGAAAATGTATCAGACTTAGTCTTTATGTTGAACGAAATGTGTCAGTGTGACCAAATCGCTCTGAAACATGCACTATCATCATGCTAGCTCCTGTGCAAGTGCTAACAACTTGAAGTTTCAGGAATTTACAATAGCCAATGCTACTTCAACAAGTTGACCGCTTTATTAAGTTTCTTCTGACCTAACAATGACTTTTCGATTTCAAAGAAGTTTACTTACTCTATTTGATTATTTGATTTGCTTTAAATGCAGTCATTTTAAGAAACATACGATTTTATCGCTGCAATTTGCATGACAGCTGGAAATCATTGTATATCTAGCGCACAACCCTTATGTGTGAATGATGACCATGCATCTCTAAGGTAACAAAGTGCAAACCAGAAGTAAAATATTGAACATTGCTTTCATTTCGTGTTCGATGAATTATTGTGTGAACATTTGAAAACATAATCATTGAGTTTATCTACCTAAAGTTTTGGTGGGAAAAAGTGATCTCATTGCTGGGAGGTTAACTACATGGACTCACCATCAAAAGGTAGCATTTCAAAAGCAATATAGGAAACAGAAAACTTTTATCAAATGTTTGTGAGTTTGCATCTTTGGATGTCTTCAATGTCTGGATTGATAAAATATCTATTCTGGTACTGTATAAAAAAGGAATCAATTTCTAATTGCAAAATTGATTGAAAAGGACGGGTGGCCGATTCGCATTTCTTTATGGAGATTGATTAATACGGTGGCCGAATAATGTTAATAGAGAAAAGCACGCTTAGGTCGCTCATGTACGCTTAGCTCTTTTTTAAAGTCGCTCATGTGTAGATAGTCATCTATCTACGATATGTCAAACCGACATAGCAGAGGCATAAAAGGTCTCAATTGCCGGATGTTCCTGTTGGTACCCACTGAATGATGATGCCTGGGTTCTTGCATCGTTTCTTTATATTTCATATGTTCTGCCATTTGCTGTCTCCAAATTGATCGCGTTGTTCATGCGGTCCTCTGCTGAGCTGTAAGACTGCGCTTTGACTATTAGTCCGGCAGCCAGAACGAGCTTCTGCAGGGAACGATGCCGAAAGTAAGATTTTCAGAGAATGATGTGCGCCCTATGCCTACTACAAATCTATGCGTCTGCCGGGTTCTAGTGAGTTCCTCTTATTGTCAGACACGATCAAAGAAAAACACATGTAAATCCAATGGGACGCAGATTGCAGTTTTTGGTTATAATGAATTTTTCTATGTTTTCTCTGATTAGACGAAAAGTACTTAGCATAGAGTCATAATTGTTGGCATGGAATGTCTTCAGGTCATTTCCTTTCATTTTCATGCACCCCTGTCTAATAAGCTAAACACATTTAGAATTGGCGAGCCTCTTCATGTCGGCAAACACAACCATTTTAAGCAACTTTATCTACTTTTTGCCACATTCTCACATACGTTTCCGATCAGATGCATGATAATAGCATATGGACATCATAGGCAATGACCTGAAGACATGCCATGTCAAAAAGTATGACTTTAGACTTTTCAGTTGATAAGCGAAAACATAGAAAATTTCATTTTAGC
Organism: Prostheceraeus crozeri; assembly: GCA_907163375.1. Taxonomy (NCBI): domain Eukaryota; kingdom Metazoa; phylum Platyhelminthes; order Polycladida; family Euryleptidae; genus Prostheceraeus; species Prostheceraeus crozeri. The sequence goes on along the minus strand of CAJQUW010006075.1, from coordinate 251,652 downwards.
CAAAAGCTGCAATTTGCGTCCCATTGGATTTACATGTGTCTTTTTTTGATCTTGTCTGACAAGAAGAGGAACTCACCAGAACTCGCCAGACGTGCCGATTCGAAGTAGGCAAATGGTGTACATCATACTGTGAAAGTCTCACTTTCGGCCTCGTTCCCTGCAGAAGCTCGTTCTGGCTGCCGTACTATATCCGCTAGAATCACTATTTGTTGGTGTTCATTTTCTCTTTCCGCAATTTCATCGGTTGCAATCTTAATTGATGTCATTTCAGCAGTGAAGCTCTAGTAGTTCTATCCTATTGGCAACTCATCAATAATAGTCTGTTTGTGTGCTTTTTGTTTGCCCCACCTGCACCGAGCCATCTGTCCAAATGACTATCACCTTTGTTGATTTTGAAGTGGTTTATTGTATTTGATGTAATTTCTTTCAATCTGTCTTTCTGTTTATCGGAAAGGGTAGCTATCCACAACAAACAAGTATTCTGAACTTATCATCATACTCCCCTTTGCATCGCAGTTTTGACGCGAAAAAAGGCGCCAGCTATAAATGATCGTGTCCCGAATATAGAGGAATGACAACAGCGACAGCAATGACCATGAAGGGGCGCAGTTCTTCATTTTTTAGGTTGCTTGTTTCTAATGCTGCTTTCATTTAACTACTGTTGTATTTCAGCATAAAAGAATGACAATCTCTGTGCGAAGAAGGATCAATACAATAATTTTCATCATTATCATTTACCAACTCAATTGGACAAAATAGTAAGTTTTAGAAGGATGACCCCGGAGTTCCATCTCTCATGCATCAGCTTTTAAGATTGCAGTTTTGAGCTCTTGGTCTGAGAATGGAAATCGTCCTGGTTGACAATCGGAAAAAGAAAAATTGCTAAAATCTCTCAAATTAAAGGTGGATCAGTTTGCAATTTCAAAGTCCCACTTGTTAAAGTCCTACCTGTCAAATAGCGCTTCGTGACATATTGTGATCAAGTGCATGTCGTGTTTAAGTCACTTTAAGTTGAATTGCATTGTGTCTCTATCCAACCACGATATTTTTTCACGGAAAAACTGATACTATTACAACTATATATAAATCTGCATTAAACACAAAAAATGGGAACACAAATCGTAAACCACATGGTTTTCATTTCATACAATCGTAATTTTCATTGAATTGATTGAGAAATTTTCTTTGATGAAAGTATCATTCGAAGAAAATATTTATCATAACTTTGATTCCATCATGAAACGAAAATGACAAGCATTGTGCTTTGAATATAGTGATCAAACCATGCAGACAATGTAGATCCATGTGACCTTATTATAAGATATCAACAAAGATCTGAAGGCGATATCAAGCTGTTTCTCGTTTTGACATTTTCAATAAAAGTTATTATTTATCAGCCACTCATCTGTTCTTTTATCTGTCGAAATGTTAAAATTGATTTGCCGCTCATGCATGATCAAACGATACCGCTATCTAGAGCTACACAGACATGAGAAACGTAGATATTCTGACATTCTCTTTTTTCTTTCAAACACTGGAAAAGTGATCATGTCAAAGATTGGGCGCAGTTGATGCCGCTATATTTTTGATTTCTTTATTTTAATATACTGTTTTGAAAGTCTTCGTTTGTCATTGCTATAAGAAATTGATAGCAATGACAAACAAAGGATTAATTATCATTAGACAGCGACATCTTAGATGAACATTTTAGGGTTTTAGGTTAATTTAGGATATTTATAGATGAATAATTTTACAAATTTAGGTTATCTACTGAGGTGAATCATTAAAATATCTAGATTCATTGAGAGCAATGTTATTTTTTTTGTTCATTTTCATGAATTGTGCTTTTTTTGGTGACTAATTTACCACCGCGACAATAATCTACGTATCAGTTTTAAAAAAAGAATCAGAGAAAAGAAAATGACAAGCAAGTCCTAGATTTAATCGTGATTCGAAACGATTTTATTTCAAGTTATAACAACTGCACAGATCAAACATCAACAACTAAGTATATATGTTTCAAAATATATATTGACAATTCAATTGTAAAATTGTGTATGTGTCAAACAGATCAAAATTACTAGTTTTTCAAATGCAATATAAACTTCGTTACCACGGTTTTCTCAATGTTTTCCAATATGAGTTAATCAAATAGCAAGTTTTTGTCGTATAGTGACAATATTTAGGTGATTTAGGTGCTTTTGTAATATATCCGGATTTTAGGTAAAAAAATCATTTTAGGTGATTCACCTAAATTGTTGCTGTCTGATCATTATATATCATATGATATATCTTTTAATTATTTACCATAAAAGTGTTCACAAAAAATTCACATGGCCATGGGTACAATTGAACCCATTTTGGGAATACCTTTAGTTTCGTTTGACTCACAGCTTGTCTTCAGATAGTCAAACTCAAAGTGTATTCATGCATCTCTATCTTTTATGGCAAAAATGTTTACCAGCATTGAAGAAGTTGACCATTTTCAAACGATAAAATAATTTTAAATACAAGAATGATGCCCAAATAATATTGGGCTGTAGTAAGGCCCAATTGATGCACTATGAAAAGTCATCTAGATAAATTTTTATTTCGGTTTTAAACTTGAAATTTGCCACCAAACTTCGAGATGTTTTAGATAATGACCGGCAGTTACCTATTCCATAGCATTCAGCTTCCAGAAAACTTGCTCAAATGTCATATAGTGCATCAATTGTCTATAGAATTTTGAATGATTTTGGAACAAGACAAAATATCATTTTCTGATCCCCCTTTGTTATTCTAAAGTTCATATTTTAGCAGCTTCCGTGTTCAATTTTACGCAATAAATCTTTTAAATAAGTTTTAAAATTCTTGTTCCATGTCTCAATGTTGCTGAAAGATGACGTGTCCTTTTATACCAGAAGAATTTGCAATCAATCATTTTCAACTTTCAAAGTGGCTCATGTTTAAGAGATAAAAAATGAATAGTGTAATGCTTTCTTTTCATAGTTGACAATGTATTTTGCGACCATTTCGATGTTTGCTTCTGTTGAGATAGAAAATCTGTCAAGGAGTGACATAATTATAAATTATTGCAGTAGAATAAACACCTGAAGCCTGCTGCCGAATCAACTTTGTCTTTTAAAATCTCTGATACAATTTATTGACTCTCTTTGTTGTAAATATTCACTTGGAAACATTTGGAAGATTGCCTGTAGGCAATGCCAAACAAGCATTACTGTAGAAAGAAGCAATACTACTCGGAATGAATCAATAAATTCATTAAAGACAGGCGAGGATAACTCAAATTTGACAATCCCTTCAACAATATCTTTCTGTCGAACAAATGACAAATGCACAGTTAGATGAACTGAAATTATTCTATTTTTCATTTCGTAATGAGCATCATACCATGTCTATATTCCCATGTTTGAATTAGCGAATTGCAGCTTTTGCTGCGTCTGTTTGCGCACATATTCTTCTAACCTGAGATGATTTACGCTCATTTTTGATCACTATTAATGTTATGCTGATTTCGATGAAGGGAGTAAATACACTTACGAATGCGTATTTTTTAAGCAGAAAGAATGTAAAATATCTAAAAGCGTGAAAGAAGAGAGTAATTTATTGCTGATAATTTGCGTATCCTGCATGTCGTAAAAACAAACACTTTGTACATAATCCCAGTTCAAACTTGCAGGAAAGGTTCGTGCTTTGTTTTAATCCACGAATCACATGATATTTTGCATCATATAGCTGTGCATCCTCTCCACACCGGGTTCTAAATCTGTGTCTATACATCCAAATCAGGGGGGAGGACTCCATGGGTAGAATTGTGATGACATCATCAAGTATCATCTTACTGCGACGATCAAGGGATGTAATGGAAAGGAGATAAGTGAGTACATTGATGTTGTGGCATCTACATGTACACTTTTTTGATATTGCTGCAAGACTATAACGTCTAGAACTCTAATTTTCTGTGAATTTTAGTTCCTAAGTGTTTCCAATTCGAAGACCAAATAATGTCAAATTCGGTGCATGGAAACATCAAAAATTAGAATTTTAGAAAAAAAGTAATTCGAGAATTTAATGTCAATTTTTTACAAGTTTTGGCATCTTAGTCTATTCAAGTCTCTTGCAAACCATTTGCAAAGTACGAATGAAGTCATAGGTGGCATTTTCATTCATCCACGAAAGCATTAATGCAATAATTATCTGAATAATAATAGCTACATACTTTAGGCACTACTCATAAATCTCTGAATGTAGTCCTGTCAATTTTGTGCTACAGACAGCGAGTCCCAAGTCACAAAATGGACAGATCATCATGCCTCACTACATATTTGGTAAATTCATTCATTTGGTTGAACAGCTATCGTAATTTGTTTCCACAATATAATTCCCATGTCGAGGCTCTGACTGGTTTTGCTTGATTTTTTAGCTTCAGAACAGAGAAAGGCAGTCAGATTAGGGCATGGGAGCTCTGATTTTCTACAATGGTTTATTTAGTGTGTGCACGTAAAGAAGCGTGATGGCGCGAAGCGTTGCGCGTGTTCACAGCTTTAAACACATGCTTCTTAGCCAATGGATCTTCAAGGAAAAACCTCGCCTTTCTTTTGATGATGCATTTTAACGTCAATCTAATGCTGTTTCTTGGTGAGTCAGATGACGATGTTGTTGTTTTCATTGGTCTTGGACCGCTTAAGTTCTTGGACTACTAATCAGTCGTATTTTATGTTGTTGATCAGAATGCGGCCGTTGAAATGCACATGATTGTTCGTACATGTACAGTACATTTATTTATACCCTACACAGGAGGCGGAGACAATAAAGCATGCTTAGTTAAGCAGATGCGGACAAAGAAATAATCAATATAGATGGTGCAGTGAAAGAAGAATTACAAATTGCCTCTTTGCATAGCAGTACACTTAATGCAATATATCAAAATTTATGAAAATGGATGAAAATCAAAAAGTTGTCAAATGAAAATGATAATCACATAATGGTTGGAATAATAATCACCATAGGATGGGAAATATACTCCACTAGCAATGTACTTATAATGTTATCGGTTCTAATATGAGCTAATGCAACAATATGCGCACATTTCAAGCTCAATGTCAATTTTGATTTTATTTTCAAGGATTTTATGTTTGACAGTTATCATGCAGTTTAAGAGAATAACCACCAATGCACTGCTGGGAATAAAGAGCGGCACATTAAGAAAAGTTTCTGTTTACCAACCTGCAAATGCCATCAAAATTGTTGCTTTGAAATGTAGGCTAACGAGGATCGCATTTGAATTACATTGCTTTACCATTGCATCTCTTCTTGATTAGTTAGTAGTACATGTACCTTCCTAATAAGAGAGTGAGAAAGTTGGCGCAGTTTCGAGATATGGAAATTCAATCAGGTTGTAGTGAAGAATGTACGAGTAATGACAATTCTACCAGCTGCAGAATTCTTTAGCGAGCATCTTCTAACCGGTTGTTATGAGGATTGGTAGAAACAGCTTTTTGAATGATTAATAGGAATGCAAGAAGTTTTGCACGGATTTCTCGCAATTTTGAGGCAACAATCACATACCAAATTCCTTTTCAACCACTTGTTGAAGGAATTCATCAAGTTTTGAGGTATCAGTTAACTTTGATGAGGAAAAGCAAATATTTCAATCCCATTGTTGGTAACAATTAGCGAACATGAAGTTTGAAGTGACATTCTTTTGTAAAAAGGCTACAAAAACATTTGAAACTTTTGCTCTGTTAAAACTAAAGCGCTGTAACTTTTTAGCATCAAGCAGGACTGAATTCAGGTACTTTCCAACCAAAGTCTCGGTGGAGTTAAACATTGAATGCTTTGTCACGCTGAATATCTGCGCCATTTCATTACATATTAGAGACTTCTTCTGCAGTCAGTTTTGCTACGTTTTTCGTGACTTTTTAGTCGTAAAACAAATCATTTGAGATTTAGAGAATCAGCAACATGCTTTACTATCTTTGTGCTTATTTAAGTGATCCACAGGTGACATTGTATCGAAGTGGGAATCTCTAAAGAAACATGTTAGTGTTGTCACATGTTTACGGGACAAAGCCAAATAATGTTACACTATATCGAAAATTTCAAGCCAATTGTATGTAAATTTCTTGATGTTTCTCTGGCACGAATTATGGCAGTATATGAACTAAGACAAAATTCCTCGATAAATCGTGATCTACAATTAGGTTGAAACTATCGAAATTGACAACAATAGAATTTCTAGAATGGAAGTAAAGAAAACGATTTTAAACATGATAATAATATCACCTACCTCTATCTCTATATAATAGCACTCTTGACTCAAGGTCACTGTGAAATTTTCAAGGTCTATTGCTCTATTTAAGTCATTAGTTGTTACTCCTGTCTGATGATCTCATTGAAATGAGATGACCACATAATTAGATTCATCAGCACGCGTCTTCGGTTTCCTAGAAATGAAGGGTTGTATGCAATCATAACAGCGAAATGGCACACCACAGAATTAGACAACTTGCTCCTTCTCGAATGGATAATTCGTGTATCGCTTGCTATTGGAAATGGCAAACAGTTAGCTGTCAGCAGAGGACACCAGAGCCAGTGAGAGATGCGTGCGTGCTGTGATATCACTTCGCACACACCAAAACACACAATCATCTGGATAGCATTCGATTCAGTGTATGGACTATGCACTAAGGAAGACTGAGAAGACGATGGTGAAATCAAGTGAACTAATTTTTGTGCGCCTGCCACTTTTTTTGATAATGATCGGAGGGGCCAACATTATGGAGAAAACTTGTGCGCAATGATCTGAATTCTTCGAATCTGAAGGAATTGTGGCAATCGAAGCACTTTGCTGGAACTCACATTAATCAGCAAGCGACGCACGACTTTTTTCCTATATCTGTAAGATATTAGGAATTCCTCTTTGCCCACTTAATAAGTTCCTCGATGTGCCGTCGATTTCGAATTAATCACACTTCTATCAATCCGAAGAAGATATACAAAATATTTAATTCTGTGGAGATGACACTGTAAGAATCTCACTGATATCGAGTTCCAGTCCATTTAAATAAAATTATAATAATAATAGACTAAAATGTTTTCCTATCTATTGAAAGTGGCACTATTTTAATGTCAAAAATCGTTTCTGTTTTGCCATTAATTGTGATTTGATGCAAGAAAAGGGCCAATACATAATAGTGGCACATAAATCGCAAGCATTTTCATTAGGATGCATCATTGGGTTAGAATCAGTCACATGTGTAATTCTAAGTTATTCATTGTTAGTTCGTGCCCAAACTTATTTCTCCGGATGTGCCTCGACTTTGAGTCAATTTCCATCCTAGTCAATTTCAGATAAACAATTCATTTCTGTGGTTGAAACCATTAAAATCCAATTTTTCGTTTTGTCTCTGAGTTTGCTAGCTATAAATGGACAGCAGCTGTTTTTTGATGATAATTTCAGCTGCTCGACTATGCGCCGATTCCTAGATCATTGCAAGAAGCAAATTACTGAAACATACAACTGTTGTAGATTCCTGCCGCATTGCGATTTATTGTAAGTTAATTGTTCTATCAAAATGTTTTTTATATAAAGAGAAATGATAACAATCGTGAACATTTACAAAGTTCACTGATGAGCTAACGGGAATTTCCTAAATCGAGGTTCCTGCGACCTTCAAGAAATGAATGTACTTCAATATTGGCTATACATTACTCAAGTGGGCCAGATCTAAATATTAGATTTAAATATTTTTTGGGAAAAGCTTAGACGCTAAAAATCATGACAGGCAGTTCCAGCAGTTTTGTTCTCGGAGGCCTAAATTGCGTCCTCACCACCCTCGTTATGGTTAAAGAGTCGTGAAATCCATTCATTATTAAAGATCGAATTCACATTTTTCGCTGGGTACTTGAAGACGCATTCCTTATAGTAAATATCTTTCTACAAACTGTATTGACGAGCTTCGTAAAAAAAATGATGATAAATGTTGTGGAAGAATGTTAGCACACTGAAGTTTGTTATTCTCAAGGAAAATTTCTTTTTACAATCTTGGTTATATGAACACTGAATAAATACATTCGCTCGATCATTTTCCTATGACAATTTCGGAAAGATTATTTCTTAGATAGAAAATTCTTTCAATCTCTTCACTAACTTGTAAAGAACTTGAAATCGTTGAAAAAAGTGTTATAGCTGAAACTAAAATTGTTTATTTTTTCTGCATATTTTCCGATTTTCGAACGAACGCATTTGCATTTGCAAATTCCGAAAAGCTTTAAGAGAAGCTGTCAGCATCTTCGAAGTTATGTTGAATGGAAGAATGTGCCATAGAAAAAGTAGCACCATATCAAATTGTCTAGGAAATCCTATCCATAACTAAGGGATTCAGCCTCCTATGGAATTTTAACTGAGGTAGACCTACTATTGAAATAAACCATTTGCAACTAGGTTTTGAATTTTATTTTCACCGCATTCTGAAACGTTGGCACAACTACCCTTGGATTTGACCCATTGGAGAATCATAATTCACGACCTTTTTTGAAAAGTTCATTTTTCAGCGATCTAAATTTTTCATTTTTTGTATGCAAGTTGTGTGTAACAATTTTCAATAAATGGCACTGAAAATTTCGATGGTGTTGCACCATTGTTATAATTTCAGAACCATAGACATCAAATACAGACTTCAAAATTTGAATGTTAAGTGAACACTTTTTGTCGAATATTGCATTGTTTGTTTGTATCAGAATATCAGAATCGTATATTTCCAATGCATGAAAACACAAACAGGTTATAACAAAAATATGGCAGGTTATGCGATGAAAAGTATCGAGTACATAAAATGACATATTTGCAAGAATGACATTGAAATCAGAAGTGATATATTTACAAATTATGATTTGAAGTGAGAATGATAGAATGATAGACGTTGAATAACTATGTCTGGAAGGAGAGGACAATTCATTTAATACTGAATATAAGTTGCTAGGTATTTTCGATATTAGCATCAATTGGAATGACATGCATAACTAGATTTGCAATCATTCAAGACAAAATGCACAATGTTGATGAACGGCATTAATAAATGTTTACTTATTAGTAATCTTGACACCCTTCTCGCCTAGTTAGCAAGTCCTAATATGTGAGAGGTCCGGAACAAAAACACATGAAAAAGTAAAACGTAATAATTATCAATACGTATCTGTAAATGATCCTTCGAATTGTCTTACCTGCAATAGGATCGGTTAATGAGAATGCTGCACTAGTTTGAATACGTTCCGAACCTCTCGATTCTTGCTCGTGTTTCTTTGTAGCTGCACTATCAAGTACTTAGCGTCTTTGTGCATTTTCGAAGTCACATGAAGGCGTTTGGCATCTTCAATTTGTCTTTCGGTTCAATAATCTCAATTGAAAGTACGTAGAATTATGCAGAACATATAAGTGTATTGAAAATTTAGTTTGTGGCAGTCAGTCAAATTTTATGTACTGTTTTGTGTTGTTCCATGTACAAATCAATCTTTTCAATCTCTAGTTTAGTCATCAGCAACTGTTTATCATAGGCCTACTTGATCATCTTTGGCATGACAATAAGGAATTATCAGGGTAGGGGATTCATATTCAAATTTTAATAATTGTCTACATTTCCAAAATGTGCAAATTGAGAATTTTGAATGTTGAATCGCTAATTAATAAAAATGAGCGACTTCGAGCAAATTAAGATGACCATTAGAAAGTCCACATGCTAAATGCCCTATGTGATACTCAGAATATCGTGCATTTCTAAACGATGATTTAGGAACTAAGGCAGTATGATGGATTGCGATGTGTTTAATCGATCACTTTATCCAAATGCAATTCACTTGTAATAGCGATTTCTTGATCAATTTCTCCCAGTATCATATTCATCGTAATATTAATCTGCTAATAACATCAGAACCATCAGAATATCAAGACATCAGACTATCTGTTTTCACGTATGTCGACAGCAATCGCAAAGCTGTTTCACGCATATCCTTATGTAAAGTATTTAAGAGCATGTTCAAATAATTGTATGAGCCTTGTGTTATGAAGTTCTCTTCAAGGGTTATGGCTCAGAAGGAGAGTGCGCATATATTATCTCTTCAACTTCTCAGTGGTTCAATGCAATAATCCTTGAGATTACTCTGAATGACAATATATTTTTTCAAGATGAAATTCCTTACATGCTTCGATGATTTCAAGTGCTGCTACAGCTGTTTTTTGAAAGAAGCATGGTATTGACGGGTGGGAATGTCAACATTGATCCCAGTGGGAAGTTTTGATCCAATTTCCTTGGTTAACCCCTTCTTTGAAAGCGCTGTCGGATTATCGAGACAAGGCTCTCAACCAAGGTAACTATGGGAGATACTTAAACCTCAGAGAAAAGTTTATTGCATCTCTTAACAAAGCTAAGAAAAAGCATTTTCATTCCTTGAGTACTTCTTCCAATTCTGAAAGCTGGAGAATCATCAATTCTCAAGTCAAAAATCACAGTTGTAATGCACCTATCACAGAAAATACTGCTCTAGCTCTCAATGATCAATTTGTGTCTGCACTCTCAAGTCCGGATTTGCATTTGTTTTCTGAGGATCGTCCACCGACTTCTCCAGACTTTTCTTTAGTATGTCCGTGGCAGGTTGCTCTCATGATTAAACAATGTAAGGCGAACTCCATTGGTCCAGATGGAATCCCAGGATTCTTCTTTCGTTCGTTTGCCGTTGAACTTGCTGAGCCTTTGACGAACATTTATAATCGTTGCCTGACTTCTTCGACTTTCCCCAATTTTTGGAAATCGGCCAACATTCTTCCCATTCCCAAATCCAAGTTCGACTATCGACCCATTTCGATCCTTCTTTTCTTGAGCAAAATCCTTGAAAGGCTGTTTAGAGACAAGCTTCTTCTCCCTTCCCTCAATCACCGTTTGAATCCCTCGCAATTTGGTTTCATCCCTAAGAATTTCCATGGTGGTTGTACGAACGCTCACCTAGCAATTCGCCTTACAACTCTGCAACATATTTCTGCCGACCCTCTGAACTACGTGAAACTCCTCGCAGTTGATTTTAGAAAGGCGTTCGACTCTGTGAGTCATTCCGTTCTTCTTAATTCACTGATGAAGAACTTTGGTTGCAATCCGCTGGTAACTAAATTCATTTTCAGTTTTCTTGAAAATCGTGTGCAGCGTGTGTGTTTGAATGGCATATCTACGCCCTGGAAAGTGGTCACTAGTGGGGTTCCCCAGGGTTCCATCCTCGGGCCTCTTCTTTTCGTTATTTTACTTGATGATCTTCCGCACCTCCATGACACTAAGATAATCGCCTATGCCGATGATGTCACCCTAATCCATCTCGGTAATGTGAATGTTGTTGACAATTTTCAACTCTCCGTGGATAGTTTTTTTGTTATTGGGTCGAAAAGAAAAAACTTGTTGTAAATGTTGATAAGACGAAATGTCTTACTATGTCACGCATGAATTCTTGTCCGCCATGTTTGCCCATTTTTATTGATAATAGTGCTATTGAGAATGTTGAGCATTTGAAAATTTTAGGTGTTCTTTTCTCCAGTGATTTGAGTTGGAGTGTGCAGTTTGATAGCTTGTATAATCGCTGTTGCCGTGCTATGTCGTTTGTAAAACGTTTAATGTTGAACGGTAATCGTGGTCCCGTTATTTGGCAGGCATACATGGCTTTTGTCTTCTGTCATATGGTTTTCTGTTGGCCAGTCATGTGCGACATCAGCAAAGGGAAATTCAGAAAGCTTGAACGATTACATGTCCTTGCTAGACGTTGGGCTGACGTAACTGACAAGACCAGCCTTGAAGATTTACTCAATAAGATTTGTGAAAAACTGATACAAAAGATAGCCACGAATGCAAATGTGCATCCTTTGGCTGAGTTTTTTGAAATTCGCCAGAATAACTGCAATATAAGACGTACAAGAGCTCTACGTCCCTTCCACAGAAGAATGGCTCTTTACAACAATTCGTTTGTCAAATTTTCCATCATATCGTGATTTTGTTCCTGTGTATATTTCTTTGTAATACCGCTTGTTGTATTCACAAAAACAGAATTATTATTATTTCAATGATGTCATATGACTGCATAGCTGGAAAATGACGGCAATGCAGCATACCACATGGAATAAGCATTATTTTCGCTATTATGCAAAGGCATGTACGGGTATGTAAAGCCAAAAATCAGGGGAACCCGAAATTTGCTGTTTCGAAAAATGAAAGTCGCGGGACATGGCAAGGATTACCCTAGCATGGCTACTGCACTTGAGTCACACTTGTAAATGAAGTAGGCCTACAATAATTTGGCCACGAACGAACTTGTTGACTACCAGTACCAGAAAGCTTGACGCATTGTCACGATTTGATCCTCATGAATATGGGCTTGTCAATGGCACTTTTTCTGTTGGCATTCTGATTGGATATAGCATTTCATCCTATCAGATTGCCAACAGCAAAATTACCGTTGATGACGTTTTCATTGCGCAATTTCTGTTCTGTATACTGTTATTCATAAAGTCCTGAATGAGTACAGTGCATCTTCGATTATCCGGATGGTCAAAACTCAATAGGTCAGTCAAAGTTCCGGATAAGCGAAATATCCGGATAAGCGAATTTTTAAATGCCATGTTAGCAAAAGCTTGTGGGCTTAGGTCAAAGACATTTGGTTATATACCAAGACCCCTGTAGAATATGATCTACATATATCCATGTAATCTGTATGCATATATCCATCCTGCATATCTACCTAGAATGTAATACTTGATATATTTGACTCCGATTCTTCGACTGTTTAGTGAAATTATGAGCATCAATTGTACATGCCTGCTATATATTCACTGTCGTTCGTATTAAAGCACATAAATACACGTACACAAACAAAGACCGTGAACTGAGACCATGAATTGAAAGTGATTTATCAGAGCTGTATCCCAGTTTTGACTAGCATGCATAACCTACTCAAGAATGCTCCAATCATTTAGCTGCTTGCCTATTATTTGACTCAGGCGAGAACCGCACATTGAGCAAAAATTAATTGCTGGTAAAGCAATAGTACTTCGTGTATGTGTCACCTAAAGAGGAGAGCAATGCTAAAATGAACATTCGATTCCATGTATGTACATGTACATGTTTTGATGAAATCACGGAAAATCGAACGGATTCTGAAATTACGTCCGGATAATCGAAATCCGGATAATCGAAGATGCACTGTACTAGCACTGGACCTGAGTACTAACTGCAACTAAGAATTGAGTCTCAAATTCTAGTATTCTTTGAGTGTGAAAATATCAGTATTCATTTTAGAACTCTTTAGATTCGAAAGTACATTGCTTAATTCTTACTCATTTAGTGAGTTGCAAGGGACTGGCACCTCCACTAAATCGAAAATACCATACGGCAATTCTAACCCGCCATATCCCATGTGCACATCCATCTAAGAACTGCTTTGTAAATTAAGCGCAACTGGTTTTGGATCAATAAATTATGTACAAGACTGAAAGCGCAGTCGGCAAAGTGGGTAAACATTGGTTGGACTCCAAGAGCAGTCGGGGAAGATGGCAAGCGCACAGAGAGGAAGAGCATCGCACGAGCAAGCCAACACAAGCAGTGATAATGGAGACGGCGCTGTGAAGTGTGGATAAGTGATGTTGTGGCAATGCAGTGACGAACCGCGATCCACGCGTCGCTATTGCCTTGCGCTTCTATGCTCTTCTCTCTTGGTGAGTCATTGCTATACTGATGTTTCATTTTATTAGTGCCTAGCAAGCATTTTAGTACTTCTGTGAATTTAAGTTCGATACTCAGATTGGCACTTAAATCGGACTTGCACATGCATCATATTTGCACTGCGTACAAAAGTAGTCGCGCATCAGAGTTAGCTGACCTGATACGTAGGCTGAAACTTTGTATCAACACTTTACAGCGTTTTATTGTTGCTACACAATGCACTGAATTGCTCTAATTTCTTTGTTTCGCTGAGTCAACTCTGGTGGTGGTGACTAGATGACTGTCGGGTTAGAATATCAATCGCCAGGCGAATGGATTTAACAAAAAAATCTGACACTAATAATAATGGACTAGGGCGGATTTGGACATCGAAAACAAAAGTACGTCGCCGAAATGTGCAAGTCGCAACACGGTGCCTGACAACCGCCGATTCGTACATCCTGACGACGGTGATTAGGCGATGATAGCTTCCAGTGGTCGACAATGGGAGAAGGTGCGGACAGTTTATCAGTGTCCTTTGCAAATATCCACGGCTATTATTATGATCTCCCTTGTGTATAGAAGCATTTCAATAAAAGTGATTTGATTCTTCTTAAAATTGAAATCAAGGAAACAATCTAGAAACATTGACCTAGATCGATGCCTAAATGACCGGCTGAAATACAGAATTAGACAGGTAATCTCTTCTTCTGTTTGACTAGAACGGAAGCATTGTAATATGTAACGTTAATGAAATGGCACAATCTGCTGACATAATACCATAGCAATCGAACAATCAGCAGGAATCTCAACAATAAACACGCCAAATTGTGAGAATTTTCAGTGACTTTATCAACCGGATCACACAGCAAAGAAACGCAGTCGATGTCATGTTCTACAGAAAAGTTTGTGAACGTTTTTTCGTGCGCCTGCTAACTTTTTTTAATAATGATCGGAGGGCCCAACATAATGGAGAAAACGCGATGTAATGATCTGAAATCTTCGAATTTGAAGGAATCGTGGCGATCGGAGCATTTTGAAGGAATTCACAGCAATCCGCAATCGACGCACGACTATTTTTCCTATCTCTGCAAGGTATTGAAAATTTCTTTTTGCCCACTTAATAAGTTTCTGCATGTGGCATCGTTTTGAAACAGTTTGTACTTCTAGCAAAGTGACACGCTTAAACAGTCTAATTCTGTGGGCTGAAATGATCATCAAGAAGCAGGTGTTGTCCATTCTAGCATCACTTACTTAAACAAAGTAAAAAGTCGGATTTATATGCTTGAACCAATAGAAATCCGACTTCTTGTTTATGCAGCCATGACTGAACTATAAATCAGTGTACCGGAATTTGTTAACAATTATCGTAGCTATTTCATCTTTTGCACAGGAACAATAGACAACATGGAATGATATCATCTGTATAATGCTATTAATAATGTGACATGTGTGGTAATGTGGAAGTGATAGCCTATTTTATAAGTAAGCACGAAGAATGCAACTGCTCCTGAAGGAAATTCTTTAAAGAAAGTGAAGAGCAAATCCTTCAGGGATTTAGATCAATTTATTAAATTTTTATAAGTTATATTATAATTAATTAATTTATCCTTCGAATAATTCTTCAAGGATCAATTTTTTTCTTGATGGAGCTCAAAAATCCTGAAGAAAATAGTCAGTAGACTGAAGGACTTAAATGGATGATTGACATTCATAGCAAATGAGAAGCAGACTTTCAAAAATCGTCACCAGCCACCACGAAAAACCGTTTTTTTTAACTTATCAGATTGCGATTTGAAGGCCAGTTTAAGCCAATGAGAGGGCGAAGCCTCCAACTTTCGTAGTCTCCTTTGTTCACTGTGACAAAATTTCATGGCTGCCAGAGGGCTTGCCTGGATTGGAACAATCTTTAGACAAGACCTGAAGTTTGAATTATTCACAAGTCAAACCGGTCCGGGGTATTTGCATATGGGCCCAATCCAGATGGGCCAACGAATGGACTGAATTGCGCCTGATGTATTAGATTCCCGGAAGCATTTAGCTAGTAGGCGGCCATCATGTCACCGGACCTGAATAATTACCTTTTAATCGGACGCCCAGGGCAAAATCATCGCATCTGATACCATCAAAAAATCAAAGACAAATGGATCTTAACATTGATGTTCAAGAGTAATGGAGGATGTTGACTTCGATACACATGTAGAGTAACCTGTTCGTACAGATGAACCAGTTTAAATTTCTTTATGATCCATTGCAAGGATATGAGGTCAAGAAATATGCCTCCGATTTAGGTCAATAACATCGTTGGATGTCTTGCTTTGAGTCAACCAAATCGTATGTATCAGTTTTGATCTCTCTACGAAATTATCAAACTTAACTTGTTCAAAACCGAGATCTTGTTGAGACAGTTGCCCAATGCATCGAATTCTAAATCTGCTTATATTTCAGCATCGATAAGCCGAGGTATGAACTGAATGACTGATAATATAATGGACAATACTGCATACATGTACTGTCCAGTTTAAGAAAGAAAGCAGAACAATCTAATTTCTACTAATGCAATTGAAGAAATTTTGCTTAATTTTGTGCTTTGAATGTCATTGGAAAGAGCCAATATTGAAGGATGATGGTTCCTTTTGTTTATTTTTGCAATTAATTTAAGTTGATATCCGCTGACTTTCTTCAGGTAAATATAATGTAGGTAATATAGTATATGCAGGTATGAACATGACAATCAGACAAGTCAAAATATTCAAAACTGCTTAATTTTAGTAAATCACCTCAAAAGTTCACACACTCAATAAATTGTATAAATTTGCCTCGTTTTGCGCTTCTCTACAATCAAATCATCATTTAAGCCATTAAAATGTTCATTTTGTAATGAGTGACAAATTGTTGGCATATTTGCATTACTGTCTAACTGAGTATTAGATAATTATATTCGATTGAATTGCTATCTTACCTCAACCTTAAAGAATGTATTTTTTCGTAAAATATTAAATGTTCATGATGACTTTAATGATATTGCTTTCTTGGCTGATATTCTAAACGCATCAACATTCCGAACACTAGTTGAATGACACTGAAAACAATTAAACTGATAACTCGAAAAAATTGATACCATATCATGATGATTCAAGAGAATTTGACTTTATTGTTTTCGAATTTAATAATTCCAAATTTCGTATTAGTCGATGTAAATTCATCACAAATTGGTTTCAACATAATTCAGGGCAAGGGCGCAACAAATTTCATTTTTTGCTCAAAATCTACACGATTAGATTTCATGGAGAAGATCACGTTGCATTTCACTTGAAAATCGGTTACTGTCATCGGGAGATTATCCAGACGATGTGGCCATCGGTAGAACATTTGTAACCGCATACCTTCGAAGTTAGAATACATGAGCGACATGCCTACAGTGCGTCAGATCAAAACTTCTGTCATAGATCCAAAATTGATATCTACGACGGCTATATTGGCTTATTTGCTAGATCGGCGCCATCCACTGTGGATGAGATTGTCAAATTGGAGCATAGAATTCAACAATACAATCCACAAGCTAAAGATGAATGTCAAATTATGAACTCAGGAGATTTGCCAACCACTCAAAAATTGCTTTCAACATACTCGTATATCGAGAGAAGTTGCAGCTTTAGTCAAGTTTGGTGAAAGAAATCACGTGAATTATACCCACCACACCAAAATCCTCAAGGAAACCACGGGAATTTGCATGATAAAGTAGAGAACAAAGAATACACAGTTTATAAAGGATAATAGATAAAAAAGAAAAAAATAATAAAGGTAAATGTACAAATAATTGTAATGTAAAACTTAAAACCCAATGTGGCCATGTAAATATCAAAAAAATGATAACTATGAAAACATATGCATGCATGATACATCTGCATATATCAGATAAAAAGAGTTAAATTAAAGTTAAATGATTCATTGTAATGCAACAACTTTTTTCATCCAGCCAATCGAAACCAATTAATGCCCTGCTGCATTTTTGCACACTTTCGGGGCCGATGCCCACCAGCGTTGATCCTAAAGCGGAAGAAATCGAAAATAAAAAGAGTGGATCAATCCGACTCTAAAAGCATTACATCCAACCTCTATAATATTCCAGAAGGCAACAGATTGCTTTTGAAAAAAATAAAGTTTTAGAAATGAATTTGTAATTAATTAATGTCCATGCATGTAAAAAAGTCTGGTCTGTACCTCACAAATTGATTTCAGAAAATACAATACTGTCATGAACTTCTAGCCGAGGTTATCTGCAATAAACGGCGCACAGCAGATTCAATCACTCTTCTTAACTCATAGGAATTTCCTCAGTGCTATAGATCACAATCAAAGATGGAAATAACAAGTGAATATTTTCAGGTGGTCGGATGTATTTGATTCGATACGTATAATATAGAAAATGCTGAGTAAGACATTTCAATTGCTTCCACTTTCTGCGTGATTGATGATCGTGGACATAATATGCCAAAGGACATCAGTAGCGGAGAGACGACAGTAACTGTTACTGTCGTCTCATGAAACTGGATATTGACTTAACAAAAATTCACTTAAGACGTGGAATCAAATTGCAAGCTTCTAGTGATTTTCCAAACATGATATGGAGAAATCAAATAAAATGAGAAGCAATGTCAAAGAAGATTGAACTGAGTTTTCATTTTTACCTGTCACTCTGGAAACTATGAGAAATCATGGCAAGTAATCAGAACTTTTAAAATGAATTTCATGATTTGTAGTGATCGAATTTACATGCTTCCTTCCTAATAATATAGGAACCGGCATTTTGATATCTGAAATAAACCGATTCATCCTTGCAGCATGCGAAATATCACTGCTTGCTTATGAAGTGGATTGTGAAATCATAATTTTTTGAAACAATTGTCGTAACAATTGCTTTCATTTTTTTCACATATTCTTGACAGAGTTAGTAATCAGAGTTAACCATATTTTACTCGGGCTATCTTGAGCTCTCAACCCAGGAGTCTCCTTCTGATATTGCCATTCTTCAATCGTTCTCAAAATGACAGCACAACGCAATTGGTGTGTGTTCGCTCCAATTGTGGCATCAGATTTTATCAATTCAATCTGTTTGCTACTGTGAATGACAATTCAAAATTTGAACTCCACATTTTCAAAAATTTGACGTTTTGAGTATATAGTAAGTTAGAAATCGATGTAGATGACTTTGACAGACAGCACGCATTGATCAGTTGTCGGAGGAAAGCATCTTACGGCAATGTTGAAAGTATGCCTGACTGCATTGGCATAATTAAGTCACACTGAATACAACTCAAATATATATTTATGAAACTGAATGTAGATTACATTGCTTCAGCTATCATAGCTACGTAGTGGGAAAAACTGCAGTAGCTGCTCATCCAAATGAGTAAATGCACCATAAATGTTGTGAGCACAGAATTAGATTCATCTGCGCGCTCTTCGGTTTCCTAGAGAGGCTATATGCTCCTAGAAGAGTTATATGTAGCCTTAATATCGAAATAGCACATCACAGAATTAGACAACTTGCTCCTTCTCGATTGGATAGTTCGTGTATCGCTTGCTATTGGAAATGGCAAACAATAAGCTGTCAGTAGAGGACACCAGAGTCACTGGGAGATGTGTGCGTGCTGTAATATCACTTCGCACACACCAAAACACACATCGCTGTCTTGGCTAACATTCGATTCAGTGTATGCACCATACAGTGACAAATGCCGAGGAGAGTATGTGAAAATATCAAGTGAGCTAATTTTCGTACACCTGCTACGCTTTTTTAATAATGATCGGATGGGCCAACATTATGGAGAAAACTTGTGCACAATTATCTGAATTTTTCGAATCTGAAGGAATTTTGGCAATCGAAGCACTTTGCTAGAACTCACATTAATCCGGAAGCGACACACGACTTTTTTTCCTATCTCTGTAAGGTATTAGGAATTCTTTTTTGCCCACTTACTAGGTTCCTCGATGTGCCGTCCAATTCGTATTAATCACACTTCCATCAAACCTAAGCAGAAAAACAAAATATTTAATTCTGTGGTTGTGAGACATGATAATTTGTCTACTTTGTGACTTTGACTATTTGTAGCACAAAATTTACAGTATTAATTATGCAGCTATTGTGAATAGTGTTTAAAGTATATTGTTTTTTTCATGCTATTGTTTTATAGATCCGCTCATGTATAAATGAACATTTTAATTATAACCTTATCTGTTCTTTGTCAATGGTCCGCAAATGATCTCAATAGAAATTGTAGATAGAATTCAATAGTTCAAAATAGATTCAATAGAATTTGTTGCGAGAAATTGACAACGTTTAATATTTCACCAGGTACTATAGTCTTGAAACAACATGAAAAAATGTCTGTGTGGGATCCAGGTGCCCGGGAAGACGGGTTTAAGAAAATAATTGAGGAATGTGGGACAATTACAATTTACGAAAAGAGAAAAACTCGGAACTAATTTGGATGGTGCAAATCGCGTTTTTGAAAGGTGTCATCAGCTTAGGGAAGACTCTCCTTTTAGGCTTCTATACATGCTTGTCGACTACTATTGTGTACTGTTGTGGTTGGAAAATGTGTATGCTGTCATTATTGTTGCACTAGGTGAAGGCGGTATTCAGAAGCTTAATCCTCTCTATCCTTACTTGTAGAGTCAATCACTGTTTTCGAGCAATCAATGCACTGTCTTGATCCATTGTAACAAGAACAATATAGTACAGTGATTGTTTTAGCATAATAGTTGGCTGACACCAAGTATTGATTGTTGATCAAAGAATGAAATATAGCTTCTCAGTTGATAGTAAGTAACGCACGCATATTATAAAATAACTACTTATCCTTTAGGAATCCGTTTTGTGTGTGCCAAAGATATTGTCAAACATTTGCATTAAGTAAACATAGATGAATACATTGTTGACAAGTTATTTCAAGTCAATTGTCTCAAGCAAAGGAGTTTTCCATAGAAAAAACGTGAGATCTCTTCTTTGACTATACTCAATTCTACTGCCAACTTGACAGTAAGTTACACAGTAGAATAACATGATAATGACCTTTTTTCCTTCAATAAATGCAATGGCAGATGTTCCTTCATGGTCTTTAAGATGTTCTCAATGTTATACTGTTAAGGAAAATAAACCAGCATCACCATCGTCTTTATCCGTATAGTATAGTATCTTTATCCATTATGTCTACATGTATATTATAGAGAAAAATCAAAAATGAAGGGGATGCTGTAATACTATAGCTACACACACATGTTTTCGGAGAACCGCCTAGTTCTATGGACCTTTGATAGTCGAATTATAGTCGTTTGCTGTTCTGACTTTAAATCTAACAGAAATTCGAACTGAAAACATTCACGTTTGGAAGCTGTTGTTTTCGTGAATTATACAAAAGCAATTACGTAAGTGATCTAGACCCTCGGAAAGCTTTTTGAAGTCCCCGTTTAAGGTTACAACTATAATCAAGCAACAGTTTTGTCTTAAAGTATATGCTTGGATTGCCACTGCCATTGCTCAAAATAAAGCAATAGTAATGTGGAAGTAATTCATTCTCTTGCTTGGAATGCGGGCGCTTCACATGAGTAGATACATGTGGGGTAAATGTCTTTACTGCATTCCACCATTCATTGATACTCCGATACTTCATTGAATACTCCGATGTGTCATGTCATAGTGCAGCATGTTATGCAATCAAGTGATCTCTGCTAACCTGCACAAAATATGGCAAAATTGTTTGATTTCAATAATATGCGAGAAAGCTATCTTCATTATTGTCAACAATTAATTACAATTATATTAATTGCATGCATCTCTCACACCAAAACTGTTTTGGCTAAAACTATTTATGGACTATGCTTGACCTATTTTTGCCCATGTTTCTTACTATTGATGTAAATTTGAGTGCACATATTTTAGTGTTCTGGTTGAACAAACTATTGCATTTGAATTTTGGATTTTTTTTTGATAAAAAAATCAACTCAAAATACAAAAGGGATGCCCAAGAGTTTTAGCATACAGAAAGAGTACCCATATCGAATAAGAAAGAATTTTACTTTATTTTAACAATTATAATGGAATCCAACAAAATTGGGAGTTTGGACTAAAAACTGCTGTTTACTTTACCAAAGTCAACTCAAAACATGATATGAATATCACGATCAGAGAGAGAGAGAGAGAGAGAGAGAGAGAGAGAGAGAGAGAGAGAGAGAGAGAGAGAGAGAGAGAGAGAGAGAGAGAGAGAGAGAGAGAGAGAGAGAGAGAGAGAGAGAGAGAGAGAGAGAGAGAGAGAGAGAGAGAGAGAGAGAGAGAGAGAGAGAGAGAGAGAGAGAGAGAGAGAGAGAGAGAGAGAGAGAGAGAGAGAGAGAGAGAGGAGAGAGAGAGAGAGAGAGAGAGAGAGAGAGAGAGAGAGAGAGAGAGAGAGAGAGAGAGAGAGAGAGAGGAGAGAGAGAGAGAGAGAGAGAGAGAGAGAGAGAGAGAGAGAGAGAGAGAGAGAGAGAGAGAGAGAGAGAGAGAGAGAGAGAGGAGAGAGAGAGAGAGGAGAGAGAGAGAGAGAGAGAGAGAGAGAGAGAGAGAGAGAGAGAGAGAGAGAGAGAGAGAGAGAGAGAGAGAGAGAGAGAGAGAGAGAGAGAGAGAGAGAGAGAGAGAGAGAGAGAGAAAGAGAGAGAGAGAGAGCTGTGTCACAAGCTTCAAGTTATAGTTTCGCAAGTCCGTCGTAAGCCGAATCTCTTCTCACCTAACACATAAATGACAAGAAGTAGTCTGAGACAAAAGGTTTTAAGCTGCATAAATGGATAGAACTTTTGATTAGATGGTAGGTTATGCACGCCTATGTGTGTGTGTATGTATGTATTCCTGCTTTCTATGTAACTGATCTCGGTCAATGATGCTAGACTGATAATAGCATAATGAAAAGAGTGAAGCTGGCAATGGCTGTAGATTCCTTCCGTTTGGCGATATACTGGTATACGTTATTTAATCAAAAATAGTGGAGACAAATAAATAACCGTGAATCCTACGAAGTACAATGAGAAAAAATGGTTTCCTAGCCATCGTCAACCACTGGAAGCAGAATTCTTTAGGTAATGTTTTCTTAGCAACGCCTGTCCACGGGGTTATATTGCTTTCAGTCCGCATGTCCGCTCTAGCCTTTGAATTCTCACCCAAGTCCTCTCAGCTATTATCTCAATATGGTGGTAATATTGACCGTAACACTGAGGCAGATTCATATACTTGTGGGTAAGTCTAGAGCGGACCTAATCCTATCCCAGCCAGCAAGGGATAGAGATCGACATAGATATTCGTCTCTTCTTGGCTTGTGTGATTGACCAAGCGCGCGCATTGTAGAAGTAGCTCTTATCAGAGAATCCGCGAACTTCAAAGATCAGCTTGCAGGCAGGCATGTCAAGTGAAAAGTACATCTCTTTCATTCAATTTGTAGATAAGAAATATTCACACCGCTCGACTCTTTACGATCTATATTTACTGTGCACGTTTAATGGGGTGTCAATGTTCTAATTCGTCAGACTTCAGACTTGAATTTGCACCACGTTTAATGCAAAATTGATCTTCTTGCTATTCGATACTATAGTTTCGGCCGTGACCATCAGGGTGATCTCTAGCCAAACACTCAGGCAAGGCAATTTATCTCAGTGGACTAAACCCATCAAAGTGCCGAGGAGACTTACGTCACTCAATACTTCACTTGAGCCCGCATAAATGCACCATCTCTCCACGTAGTGTGAATTCTCCACCATCATTTCCGGCGTGAATGTGCATTTTCAAGAACATATTTGTCTGAGCTTGAAATTCACTTACATTTTCTATTTACACTCAGAATTGAAATCATCGTTTAATAGTCACCCTATATTTGAGTAATTTCTTATTTCCGGTCATCATCCGTGACTGGTCAACTTCCTGTCCACCAACGTAATACAAATTAAGAGAAAACTCATTTCCTGCTCACAGATAGTCAAACCCCTCTGTTGGAAGGTTTCTTCTCCTTCCCTCAGCTGAAACTCATTTATTGTGTTTACTCGACTCTGTGTCTGTACCTTTTCATGTTACGATCGCAAACACAAAAGTCGGGTAGTAGTGAGATAGTAGTGTTTGATACGTTGTTATAGATATGTAAAGATATGCGAAGATATCAGGAATAGTGTGACGAAATTCAGTAAAAAAAATCAACCTTCGTCAGATGCTGATCCTTTTGTCTGAAGTTCACAATTATGAATCAATGGGAAAATTAACTCTACTGCTCGTTTAAGCAACATCAAATCGAGAATTTCTGCGATTGACTTTTGATACATGCAGGTTTCAAGTTGGAAAAGATGCAATCTAGCAGTTTGAGTGCAATGGTTCGAATCAGTGTTATTGTGTGGTCGGCTCGAAGCTCATGAAAGTAACAGCGTGCAAATATCAACTGGCATCTATGACTGCGGGAGACACTTGTGACGAAAATGTGCCACTGAGACACCATGAGCTAGAGGTTATCATATATTAATCGCAGTGAATTTTGGATTGGTAATCACAAGGGCAATTTATGACCAAAAAATTTTGAAATGTGACTTAAGCATGCGAAAATATGCTTTTATATGACCTAAATCATAATTCCCAACAAAACCAAGAATCAACAAAATGATGCTGCACGAAACATCATGCATACAATAATATCAATTTATTTTTAGTGTTGTTCATTATGAAGTAGTTTTCGATATTGTCAGGCCGAAACTGTCGATCTCTTGCCAATAGCTTTCCTAACACAGAGAATGATCACTAAACCGATGAAATTTTTGGTTGACAGCTCTGTAACATAGCGTAGAAAGATAGGCTGATGGTTTTCTTTTCCATGTTAATGATGATGCAAAATCCCTATATTTTGTAAGGGTTTCTGTATTTAACCATCAATGCCGACGACATCATTGGATAAAACTTCTTGTAGCTTCAACAACTCACCCGGTGCTTCAAGCATAGTCAACTTTGCATTTTCCAGCTTGGATATGAAATTTGGGACGTTTGTGTATGATCGCTTTATGTTCACAGGTGACTGCTGCAGTAGGATTGTGTTTGTTGTGTGATAGTGAGTATTGAAGTCATAATGTCATACAGCATTGCATACGGCGTTGCGTGGTGCGATGTAAATTTGTAGAAATGAAGTTAAAGAATCAAGCTTTGTACCGTATTAGATACATAATATTAGTGATTTGATTGGCCAGGGCCTCAATGTATTTGTACACAAGTGGTTCATCAGCTGTCATTATCAATGTTGTAAATCCAGTAATTTATATATGAAAATAGGAAAATTTGAAATTGTGACTAAATATGACGTAATAACCATAACATGACAAAAATACGCAAAAGTATGACATGCAATGAAAAATTGCCCTAGTAATCAATTAATGTTGATTGCAGCAGGAAGCAATCAATCAGTTGCAATTATTTGTCAACACCGTTTGAAAAAAACCAATTCCTGATTTTGAATTTTTCATACTGCTATTTCAATTTAACGAATTAGGCTACATGGGCCTACATACTTAAAAAGTCGCATAATAGCTTGCCATCAATTTGGATAGTGACTTGAATAGACCCATTACATGCCATTATATTCTTCTCAATTGTATGTGAATTTTGATAGATTTAATTGCAGACTTAACCCTTTCGCGGCCGAAGTGAAATTCGCTACGTTGTCGGAAGTCACCATGACACGCTCTCTATGCACAAGTTAAAGATGCTCCAATGATGTCTTCCTAATCGGGGTGACTTTGAACGATTCATGCATGACGTGCTCTGCACGCATTGGTCGCTTGTACATCACACTTATATGGTCCGGGAGCTAGTGACGATTTCTTCCTAAAATCGCGCACAAAGGGCTTAATAGCATGGATTTGTAGATCTTGAAACACTATATACAAATATTAATTTCTTAAGAGTCACAGTCAGTCGCTTTCGGTCATAGGTAAGGTTAAAGGATTCCCATTGGAATCCAATGGTAAAATTCAAGAAATATCTATGGATTGTGAAACATTTGGTAATTTTCTTTTGCAGAAAAGAAACTCTTTATCAGGATGTCATGAATTTGAAACATGATTGAGTCCAGATCATAAACTTCAATATAAAACTTGAAGTGAGTCACATGATTCAGTATTTGACGTTTGAGAGCCTTGATAAAATGAGGAAATTTCTTGTTTTGACTCAATTTTGGCGATTTTGCTCATTTTGTAGAGACTCTCAGACATCAAATACTAGTGATAATCAGTTGTTGAAGCAAGTGGATGAGCAATCAGACGTGCATGTAACATAACATAAAATAAAGTTTCAGAGGCTATCATAAAGGTGTTGTAAAATAGAGACACTAAACACGCTGTGCACCAAGTACTTCTTGATTAGAATCTTGAAAGCGATC
Organism: Prostheceraeus crozeri; assembly: GCA_907163375.1. Lineage (NCBI taxonomy): Eukaryota > Metazoa > Platyhelminthes > Polycladida > Euryleptidae > Prostheceraeus > Prostheceraeus crozeri. The sequence continues at coordinate 225,494 of CAJQUW010006075.1, read as the reverse complement.
AGTTTGTGAGCAAGATGATATCACAAACTGATCGATTTCAAGATTCTTGTGATTTGTAGGCTGAGTATCTAAATAAATCCCTGAAAGTAGAATACATGTGATGGTGAGAGGTGGCTGCATTGCATGTAAATCAGTCAATTGACTACTTTCCGCATTAACGCACAAATCAATATTTGATTGCAATTATTCGATAACCCCAATTAATCAATTGTAATATTTTGACAGCAATATCAAAAAATTGAGTAACTTGTTGAAATTTGATCTATTATTTTTATAGTTTTATTTTGTAATTTTGTTTCATTTTTGTATTATCAATTGAGCTTGAGTGAAAGTCTATCGTCCTTTCTTTCCATCGTCATATGGCATTGATATTTCGCGGTGTCTTAGAAACTTGTAGAGTGTGGACGAGTTATTATCACAATGAAACTGAGCGAGCATGCATCCGCTATTACAACAAGTTGCGTTATGTGGCGGCAGTGTCGATGTGTTGCACATGAGCAGGCATTCGAAAGCATCTTGGAGGACATTTGACTTCACTTTACTTCCATCCGATGTTTTATCTGATTGAAAATGTGACTAAGCAAGCAGAATTCATTGCTTTCATATCTCCTGAGCAGGAGACTCACGTTCTGTGACAGCGGTGAGTTGAAGAGACAGATTCTGAGAAAGTGTCAACAATAGGACCCTATAAGTGCAAGCTTTGTAGTATTCGAGTGTTTTAAATGCAGGAATGGAAAAATGGATTTTGACTTTTATAGCTATTGTCAACTAAATTTATAAATAAATATCGATTGCATTGGCGATGTGCTTTAACGGGTTATTGACAAAATAAACTAAGTCATATCAACTTTGCTTCGATCTTTTGGTCATTTACTTCCAAAAATCACAGAATATTGAAGACATTTCTTAGGTTATCACGAATATCAAGCTCAAATTGATAAAGTCTGTAGATTCAATGGATCTTGAGAAGATGAACAAATGATTATAAAGTCTGCCTTAACCATTATGAACAAGTTTCCAAAACGCACACACTTCTATTCATTTCTAACAGCAATTCAATGATTCTTCCACTTAGTGATTTATCATCAACATTTTGACATTATAGAATATATAATACCAAAGGGAAGGGAGTCATAAAACTGCATCATCCCAAGTTCAACCATTGCCATTGTATCAAGGAATTGAATTAATTGTTTGAGCATCTGATCGAAATGGATTCTAGGTGCAAAAGTGTAGGTCGGCCTGGCCGGTTCACTTCTACGACGACCATATTGAAAATGCGACAAGGGATTAAGTCCCCCTTGAAAAGGGTTGTTAGTTTCCATGTGAACCAAAAGCTATAATAGGATTTCTTCACTTGTCGACTTAATGGGGTAGGCTACCCACCCCGTATTCTGGCATCCATTGCAGCATATCAGGACCTTATATCGACTCATGATAAGTTAATACTTGCTCCGCTTGATTAGACTATAGATTACTGCTTCCTTCGGACAAACACCGCATCTTTGGATGTTCTTCTCAAAAACAAACATAAAATAAGACATAATTCGTAATTTCATACCTTCATTTTTGAATACAATCTGTATACAAAAGAATGATAGACCGTTAAAGTCTTTGATATGTCCCGAGCCATGAGTTGTCATAACTTAACCCATTATAGTCTAGTGTCACATATATGTGACACATAAAATTGAAACTTTCTAGCTAGTTATTAAACAGTAAAATGTTAGCTTTTCCTGACTTAATACATCAATTACATCAATCAGTTCCTGTATCTCCTCCATATGTTGCCATTGATGTTATTTTCCAAAAATCGAGTTAAAAATGGGTCAATTTTTCTATTATTAAATTTACAACTTTTTTCATACAAAAAAGCTAAGTGGACTACTGATATCTTAGTACAACATTTCATTTCGGTTGTGGCAAAAATATACAACCATAAAAATGATAATAAAATGACGTGCACTACGTTTTTTACAACGTGTCACACAATTGTGACACTGGACATAAGCAGTATTTCAAGTTCATAGCAAAAAACAATGAGGCTTATCCTACTTCGCAAATTATTGTATAAGTAGTATTTTATGTTTATTATCTGCATGAAACTCTACCTCAACAAATGTTTTTATAACTGATTAATTCAAATTTATCAGGATGAAGTGAATAATGAATCTCTTTGTGAGGTTTTGGAAGTGAAGTGTCATAAATTCAGCCAAGCATTTTGAAGTTTCGCAGATGGCATAGTAAATTTCAATCAAGCGTTGTATGAAAATTAGTGTTATATAGTGCTTCATCACTCGTAAATTTGTTGTCTTTGACTCATTACACTTTCTGGAAATTGCTTTCATGCAGCTAAAACGTTAATCGAGATTATGTACGGCAAACGAGGTGGTCAATAGAATCATGGAGGAGAATGAAAGCTCTCGTGAGGAAGTAACCATAGATTTAGTTATACTGCCCCCTGACAGAGTGGATTTATTGACAGATGACGAGGACGTCAGTGATAATATCTCCAATAACGAGTTTCCATCTGAGATTGCAGGCTCAATTGAAATTGCTATTGAAGGTAAGGTGGTTAACAGTAGGCCTACTCAGAAATTAATAGTTAAGTAATATAATGCAATACTTTTGCAGGTACCGAAAACGTAATCGATGATGTCTCTCCAGATCCAACGTTTTCCAACGAAAATATGCAAGTTGACAGGAAAGGAGCCGAAGTATTAAAAGCTCTGACTAAAGTTGACCAGCTTTCGAATATTAGGCTTAAATGGTCGGAAACTCCATCATCCGATCAACCAATGCTAAGTCCTGTGGAAGGTATATCAAAAGGCATTACAGATGCTACAAATGCCGCTATAGAGATATTGGAAGGGAAGGAACCCCACGAGGTGTTCAAGTATTATTTCAATGAAGAGCTAAAAGACTGTATTATAACAAAAACCAGTAGGTACGCGTCTCAACAAAAATATCCTAGCTTTCGACTCAGTAAAGATGATTTGAACTCTTTTGTAGGTATCTTATACTTAGTGGGTACTATTCTTTGCCTAGAACACGGATGTATTGGGAAAAGGAGGATGATGTCGGTGTACTCTTAGTGTACGAAGCTATCCGCAGACATGAATTTGAAACGATCAAAAAGTATATACATTTTGTTGATAACAACAATCTAGATACTAATGACAAATTTGCGAAAGTGAGGATATTGTACGATATTACCAACAAAAACCTGCAGCAGTTTGGATATTTCCATTCTCACTATTCTATAGATGAGCAAATGAAAAAACAGGAAAAACAGCAGCAAACAGACCATCAGAACAAAAAGCATTCGATTTGGCTACAAGAATTTTGTCTTGTGTTCATTTGACGGTTATCCCTACTTCTTAGTACGCTAGGGGAGAATCAAGGAACCTTTCTGCGCGATCGGTATTTGACTGTGTCTTAGAAATTGATGATTGGAGTGATAAGGAGGTGTACTTCGATAATTGGTTCACCAGCATTCGTTCGCTCAATGCATTGAAAGATCGCGGAATTCGTGCCACAGGCACCATACGATCTGATAGATTAGGAAAAGACCTGAAAATCGATAAGACCAAACTAAAGAAAAAAGAGAGAGGATATACTGAGACGTATTATGAGAATGATGCTGGTTTGACTTGTGTCTCGTGGAATGATAACAGCGCTGTCCTGGTAGCCTCAAACGTGCATGGACCAGAACCACATACTACTGTCAAGCGCTGGAGTCCTGAAACAAAAGACTTCGTTAATATTTTGAGACCTAACTCCATCTCTTTATACAATAAGTATATGGGCGGAGTAGATGCATTGGATAGTTTAGTGGGAAACTATAGGATCAGCATACGCGGGAAAAAGTGGTACTGGCCCCATTTTATCAACACCGTTGATGTTCTCAAAAGTGCTGCCTATAAGCTATACAAACTGTGTAATCCAGATGATAAGCTTGATTTGCTGCACTTTACTAGAAGAGTTACTCTACATTATCTAAAAGCAGCAAAATTGAAACGGGAAATACCAACAAACATAGTATACCCGAGAAAGCGATCGTGGACGGGAAATACTGTTGTACCTATGAGTGATAGGGGAGGAGGTTCAAACCAGCATTTTGTCGAAAAGACTACTCAAAAACGCTGTCGTGTTTGCCCCGGACGACCGAGAACATGGTGTCCTACTTGTAGAGTTGGCCTATGTGTGGAGCCATGCTTCAAGATCTTCCATACCAACAAGTAATAAACACTCATATGACGATTTTTTCGTTTATTTGTATACGTTAACCTGCGTGAATAGACACATTTTCTCTATTTATTGTTCTCATTTTCTTGAAAAGGTAAGCATATGTACTCTACATGTATTGTAGACTAAGAGTACTCTATGTAGTGTTATACCACATAAGCAACATAGTCCGAGATCTTTTAAACATCATACACTATATACAAGCAATTATCTTTCATTCTTTGTTTCTTAACTATAGAATTATAGCTACATAAATTATAGATAGATGTTACGACTGAATTGTGCTTATGTCCAGTGTCACACAGATGTGACAGTAAATGTAACCATGTTGTCTTTGCACGAAAAGGATGAATTACTGGATATTAAATTATTATCGCTAACTCAGTATCTTGAGCGATAAAGTTCTCCAAAAATCGCTTTTCTTCTAGGTGCTGACATTAATCGGTTAAGACAATGCGACAACAGCTGTTCAATCATCAGCTGTTGTCTATATAGTACACATAGTTGTCCATTCACAATTTCCTTTGAAAAACATTTCGATCATGACGATTTTCCTCATTTTGAATCGATCCATTGTCATACATGCCGAATTCTCTCAGAGAGAATTCCTAGCATCCAGTTATATTAAGCATATTATATTAAAAAACTCAAACCAGAAATAAACAAGAGAGCTTGAACAATTCAGTGATTTCCTTTTTTTAAAATTTGTTAGATTTGTTGACTTTCCTGTCAGATTAGAGTTTATGCTCTACTACCGGTAAATTGTAATCCAATACAATTAGTCCGGGAGCTAGCGCGAACTTGTGCACGGAACGAGGTAGTGCATGAAACCCCTAACCTACTGCAAAACTTCGCGTCTGCCGGATCAGATCATTGGCTTTTCAGAAATAGAAAGGATAAGAAAATTCTATGTATTTCCAATGATAACATTGTGACATCTAAGGTGTTGACTCCATTTTTTCGGGGTATTGCTCATAAAAAATATATACATTGGCATTTTGTTAAAATGGTTATTATAGAAATCATCTACAGATCATGATCTTTCAAATCAGCTATCATTCAGTGACAGAGGATGAAGTAAAGTGCACAAGCAGACAATATTTGTTAGAGCATGTCAATAATTTTCCTGAATTTTTTATGCTGAAATTTGCAATTACACCAACGAAAAGTGTCTGTTTGTACACTTTATCGTCTTGTTGTCGTTGTCGTTACACTTTTCGTCTCTTCTACTGTCTGACTAGAAAGGAAACATTGAAGCATGTAACGTAAATGAAATGGAGCAATCTGCGGACATCATACCATAGAAATCGAACAATAAGCAGCCCGTTCAACATTAAACACGCCAGCAACCGGATCACCCAGCAAAGAGCCACATCAGTCGATGTCAAGTTCTACAACGAAGTTTGTGAACGTCTTTCATGCGCCTGCTAACATTTTTAATAATGATCGGAGGGCCCAACATCATATCGAGATAACTTTTGCGCAATGATCTGAATTCTTCGGATATGAAGGATTCCTGGCGATCGGAGCATTTTGAGGGAATTCACAGCAATCCGCAAGCCACGCACGACTATTTTTCCTTTCTCTGCAAGGTATTAAACATTTCTCTTTGCCCACTTCGTAAATTCCTGCATGTGACATCATTTTGAATCAGTTTGCACTTCTAGCAAATTGACACGCTTAAACAATCTTATTATGTGGTTGCTATAATAGCAATGGATGTTGGAATAGTCTGTGTGCATAAATATTGACAATTCTGTCAGCCACTATTAAGGAGGATCATTAACAAAAATAAGGTAAATGAATGCGAAGCTCTCTCTTCGAGAAAGCGTGCTCAGTCACTCATGTTCGTCAAGTATGTAATCAGAGAATGTAGACCATTTCGAAATTTTTTATTTATACGTTCTTTTCTTTCTATGAGAGAGCTTTAAGCGAATTCTGCTCGGTCGTCATGAAATTCTATTTCGATAAGGATGTCACAGAGAATATCTCAAAACAAATCTGAAATGACAGGAGCATTGTCAGCAGTGTACAAAACCGATTGTTGTGGGTTCCGTTAACTTTTTGAGTGTACGCGCAAGTGTAGTTCAATCGCGTCCAACAGCTTCAATAACATTTGGTCACAATTGTGCTTATTTTGAAATGCTCATTTTTCAAAATATAAGACTTAGGGTTATCTTCTCACTATCTTCATATCGCACTAATTGCTGGTAGTTCATTCATAAAGGACATCGTGAGGGAATTGTCGCTAGGTCTTTTGTGCAAATACCAATTACCAAATCTGATGTGAGTGACTCATGTCTCAAGACTATTTCGGACCCAATTATCGCACTCCAAGATGATTGACAAATAAAATGATGAAAAATAAAATTCAAATATTTTAATTCCAATGAAGAACAAAGATTACCAGACATGCAAAATGGATATCATCATTGAGATGGCAATAACAGATAAACAATAATGTATTATATAGATTTGTATTAATTATTTATGACGATTTCATTTTCATTTGCTAAAAAAGAATGTCTTGAAAATAATTATTCAATTAAAATGTTAAATTGTCTTTTACAGAATATACTGAGTTACCGAGTTGAAATGAATATCATCAATGAATTTTTCATTTCTTTATTCTAGTGTGCATTTTTTGGGGGAAAATTCGATCATGGGATATTGAAGTCCTAAGAGCAACAAGAGCACTTTTCATTGCCATAGCGCCCACCGTTACTATCTGTGACAATGTTCTCTCATTGTCATCGGCTAACTATAACTGAGCAATGATCAATCAATAACGAATAAAGATTGCAAGTAAATAGGAGATGACAATTTAGCATTTTAAATAAACATTTTTGATGAGTAAACATGAAAAATGATCAAGAATAAAATTTTTAGAGCGGATGGTTAAGCAGTAAGTAAATTATAAAATGTTGTTTTATGGACATCAATATATCAGATAATTTGAGTATCACATTAACTGAGTGAAGCGTCAAATTTGACGTGATACCTTACGATGGAGAATTTTCTATCTTGCTGGCATTCCAATGTGAAGACTTTTTCAAACAGAACTGCTGCTCTTAAAATAGTGTCATCGACACGTCCAAACAACGTTTCTCTTTTTACGCAAAACTATCATTCAATGTGAGGATTCTCATAGCAGTCATTTGGTAAGGTAGGAATTTTCTCCATCAGTATGACGACAAAACATAATGGCTGTATACAAAATGATCTTACAAGAGATCACTTTTACACAACCGAAAGGAGTTCACATTCTTGTATTAATTGAAAGAGTTAGTCAGTGAATAGTGTGGGTGAGACAGGTGATCATCATGGCAAAGCATCTTTTCTATGATGGTAACATTGTTATTGGTGTTTTTTTGGTCACCTTAACGAGCTTTCTCTATATTTTAAGAATTGACTTTTGCTTATCAATTGACTTCAAATTGTTAGGAATATAAGACACCGGTAGAACAAATGCACAAAAGGTAGCTGAAATTTAAAATTGCGATAGATGAATGCAACCTTGCAGTTTATCCCTCGACTGCCGCTTCTGTCTAAATTTAGCTTAATTTGTTACCTCAAGTACTCAATGCATTGCTATTTTTGCACACTGATAAAATTCGAGTTCTAATGTACAGAACACACCTCTATAAACATGTTGGAACCTTGAATTTTTCTCACCAGACATTTTGCTTTGATCAAACTTTTCTATATAAAGTAAGTATTTCACTGACAAGTGATATAATTTACATTTATAAAAATTGGATGGGTTTCTTGATAATTTTCAATTCAGTGTAAATGGAGTTCCGTTCTAGTCCGGCAGCCAGAACGAGTTTCTGCAGGGAACGAGGCCGAAAGTGAGACTTTCACAGAATGATGTACACCCTATGCCTACTACGAATCGGCACGTCTGCCGAGTTCTAGTGAGTTCCTCTTCTTGTCAGACAAAATCAAAGAAAAACACATGTAAATCCAACGGGACGCAGATTGCAGTTTTTGGCTAAAATGAAATTTTGTATGTTTTCTCTGATTAAACAAAAAGTACTAAGCCCATAGTCACAATTTTTGGTATAGAATGTCTTCAAGTCATTTCCTGTGATTTTCATGTGCTATCATCATGCATCTAATCGGCAATGTATGTGAGAACGTGGTTTAATGTGGATAAAGTTTCTGAAAATGGTTGTGTTTGCCGACATTAAGAGGCTCGTCAAATCTAAATGTGTTTTACAGACAGGGATGCATGAAAATGAAAGGAAATGACTTGAAGACATACCATACCAAAAAGTATGACTCTGTGCTTTGTACTTTTTGTTTAATCAGAGAAAGCATTCAAAATTTCATTCTAGCCAAAAACTGCAATCTGCGTCCTATTGGATATACATGTGTTTTCTTTTATCTTATCTGACAAGAAGAAGAACTCACTAGAACTCGGCAGACGTGCCGATTCGTAGTAGGCATAGGGTGTACATCATTCTGCGAAAGCCTCACTTTCGGCCTCGTTCCGTGTTGAAACTCGTTCTGGCTACCGGACTATTAGTAGATGTAGATTCATGGTGAAAGCAGTTCTGGATATTTGACATCTTGATGTGATATAATGACTCAGCTTTTTAAATATTTTTCTCTGAGGTCTTAATAATCTAAGTGATAAGTTGCTGTAATGGCAACATATCTGTGATTAAATGAGTGCTCAAGGGAGAGAGAAAGAGAACGATAGAGCATTGGGTTGGGGGTCTAAATGGAATACGCTGCTGTTGAAATGTTTCAGAAACAATAATTTCCTGATGATATCAAAATTGGATTTACTTACTACTAATAATGGGGTAGTCAGCAATATATAGAGAACATTCCTTTTGCAGCGAAATTAGAGTAGTAGACAGTATTGTCTGATATTCTTGCTGCTAATTGCTTGCTTTGAACAGCTACTTTTGGTTGTCGATTGTCTGATATTGTCTCCGGCGATTGTCATGGCTGCATCTGTATTAGTTTTGCTGTCATTTGACTGTGTGTAGTTTACAGTGTATGAAACGTATGAACTGCGTTATTAGCAAATATGCATGAGGTTCAAATCAAATCTTAAACAGAACAGACATTAAAAGGATAGATTGCGACTCTAAATTGAAAAGTATTACATCTTCATGAAACTTGACAACCTCCTGTATCGAGTCCTGATAATCGTATCGAGTACATGTGAACAACAGAAAGTAATGATGACAGTGAGCAGTAAATCAAGTGACATTAAGTGATCATAAAGTCAATCAGAATTCACGGTTCACAAAAGCGAATGTCCTAGTGATTTCAAAGCAGTCAATATCCATTGCGACATGCAGTCAACTAGATTTTAACAAACATTCACTGTCACATCACTGCCTAGATTCTCTCTGTCATGATTCCGCACATTTGAAACATTTATGTTTTGTAGTTGTCGTGTGGAAAACCTAGTATGAGATAACTAGCAAGTGATGAATGATGATGATGGATAGTGGTATTTTGTATTCAGACTTCTCTTAGACAATTTGGCTGGAAAACCACAGGCCAGTTCAGTGCATTCACGATAACTAATGCAGCCGGTGCGGCTGGGGACAACCATCTCCCCTCAGAGACATGAGAGACTAATATATAGGATATACCGCCTACAAAAATATAGACCAACTTTTCCACTTGATTCTGTCAATATCCGAGTTTTGAATATGTCAATTTGTCACTTGCCAACACTGCTACACAGTCCATATTGTATATTTCTTTTTGCCAACAAAAAAGCAAAGGTATGATCAATTTAAATTCTAACCGATTTGACTTGTTTCAAATTGTGAAAGTAAGTGCTGAGGTAAAGCGTACCCAGTTACAATCAATGCATCTGTCTAAAGTTAGTTACTGGTACTGATAGTCATAGCACTGAGTGAGATTCCTGAGTTTTTTATCTATGCTAGAATGTATTGCTGTTATCATAAAATATTAATAAATTGTACTTTTCTCGTGCTAGAACGATAAAATTAATAATTTTATATTTCGCGGATGCATATAATAACATGGATATCTCATAAATATAAAACCGTATTATTTCAAAACTGCGGCAAGTAGTTATTTTGTTCACGTGATTCGTGTGCAAGAACCCAACCAGAAAGTGTACATGAACATAAGCCACAACACTATGTGATTTGCATCAGGTTATTTCCAAATAATAATCCTCTGATTTATTGACTTTCCTATCTTCACAAGTAAAAATGGAAATTAATTTTCAAGTAGAGGTCCACACAGACATGTTGATAAGATCTTCACCGAGGCCATTAAAATGTTCACTAATCATCTTGTGCATTTTGGTAATGTCTTTGCGAAAATTTTAATCTTTATTAAATAGCATCTGTTATCGTGCAGATGATGAAGTTCATTAATCAGAAGATGGAAGCGATAATTCATTTAATCATGTTGTTACATGCAGCTCAGAAAGCAAAGTGATGGTTAGCGAGTGCATGTGATATAACGAAGGGAATTAATCATTGTAAAATGTCTAAAGCGTAGACGATCGGCGTTTGATTGATGAGCGACAGACATTCCAAGGTAATTAAAATAGGGAAGAATTCAATCATCCAGGAAATGAAAAACACAAATGAAATTGACTTCCCACCATACTGTAATTAATTCTCCTGTAGATCTGACATTTGACTGAGAAGCATCACTGCTTCTAAAATGATCCATCTCTTCAAGTCTATTTTAAATCGAAACTTTACCTTTAAGGTCATGTGCGGTGAAATGTGCATCTCGAAGGGTAGCGTTTTTGACATAAAAAGCTTAAAATGTTCTGCCTTTGTTTAAAATATCTTAATGTAAAAGTGGATGGAATGCAAACAATTTTGCCTAAATATCGAGTTGGGAATTGAGAAAAATCAAAATGAAATCGAGATAACTCAAAACATGCACATTATTTGTAAATTTAATTGTTATTCTACTGACATTTTCTTCCTAAATTCGCGCTTTAGCTTCTTGTTATTTTTAATTAGTAGAGTGTCACCCAAAATCAGTTAAACGACAATTGCTACACTATAGCTCCACTTGTCTTGCAGGTTGCAGAGCGTTAAAAAATCCCAAAATTTCATTTGTTTATATAAATCCATTTACTTCCGAGTTTGGCACACCTACGCTATGATCTAGCATCCATTTAGTCATGCACTCAAAACGAGATTTGTCATATTTGTGATTTTGATTACACTTTAATAAGGCAGACATCCTCCAGAGCATGCAGAAATGTGATATTCGTTGTAGTCGCTAGCAGATAGTGAACACGTCATGACAGCCGATATTATTGTAGCAGATAAACAGACTGTCTTGATGACAAAATAATATTCACGGAACCTATTTCAGCACGATTTCGCTAAATTTGATTCATCTGAAGTTCTAGCAAAATTTATTATTGATCGGTGCCTGATTGAACAGTTGAAATTGCCATCAACAAATAAATATTGGTAGTCCATTTTAGCCTCACTAGCTTAGGCAAAGCGAAAAGTCGGATCTCTATGGACAAATCTGTCAGCTGAGATTAATGCTGAACAATAGAGCTTTTGTTGAATAGATATTGAATGGATTCATAGGTGCTCATGATTTGCGCTGATCTGACGAAGTGAAATGATTCTCTAGAAACCAAAGCAATCAGCAAGAGTGATCAAGATACAAAGTGATATGGACACCGTCTACATATCGTCGGAATACAATTAATTGAAGGTGTCAGATTTATCAAAAGTTCAATCAGAATCCTTATTATCAGAATCTCTTCGTTAATATTATGCTGTTTGATTTATTTCGGCTTCATGCTCAAATTTCCACTGGTAAACCAACTAGAATTTGAATTTGCACGCAGTCATAGCAGCAACCCACAAGAAACTCTCAGAAAACATCATGATGAGCTCAGTGCAAAATGATTAGTCACTTCAAGTTGCTCTCAACATATGGGAGACTGCAGATGGATCGCTTCACTACGAATTTGCTGTAACTGGGTTTCAAGCTGAAAACATAGTGATAGTAATTAGACAGGATCTATCTGCAAATTCAGATTTAGATGCAAAAAATGCTCATTTGTCTTTTGTTCTTATAGAATCTGCATTATAATGGTATGACTTCAACAAAAGATATTCAATCCGTTCGGACAATGTACAACAATGTACATTCTAAGACTGTTTCTCTAAAAAATCAAAAACGCGAAATGCGCACTGCATTATGAGTTCCGAATTATGCCTCAAACATGCAAATGCAATGCATTCATCACCAGCATGTATTTAAATTATGATCAGCCAAAATCCCCCTCTGTACGCTTTATAATAAAGACGCAATTTATGGGTGATTTTTTTAATTATTTGCCATTTTTTATCAATCATCTTAATCAAATTTTATTATCGACATTTTATTTCTTCATTGAAAAAGCGCGCATGATGCGTCATATCATGTGCGCTTCATCATTCGTTTTATTTCTTCTCTGTTTCTAAATTTGTACCTACGTGTATGCTATATTTATCTGAAAGGTTTACATGCATGCGACAAACATGTGCTACACAACTCTCAAATAATAAGATGCTTGAACTTTTGCTTCCTAAGTTCTGAATGAAATTGATGATTGAATTTCCTGAAAAATCGAAGCTTTTCTTGAACGCAGCGATAGACAACACTTCATCAACAAGTCACAGCATCTACAATCTACAATTCCTGCAAGGAAATATAATGCTTCTCATTTGCAGGTGTACGAAAATGCTAAAAAGAAGTTATACGGTCAAAATGCACACTTAAAGTATACGTCAAACCCATTTAACTTTGAAATGCTTCTATTTCGAATGATGAGAAGAATGGTTTTACAAAATATCAAATAGTCTGTAGGAACTGCTTAATGATTCACGTGTCGAGGTTTTGCTAGGAGAGTGGCTAATGTACTTTTGCAATCAACTTTTGCAATTGTGATTTTGCGAATACTTCTCGTGCACTTTTGAACTCGAGGGTGATTGATTTAGAACCATGTTGCATTTTTGTTGTGCTCTTTTGAAAAAATACCTCATGATATAGGTTCATGTGAGCTTTAGCTTTATCATATTTTCAAGCTGTCTTAAGCATCGCTTAATTTGGTCCACTGCTTGCGTTACTTTTTTTGGAAAGTAATATTTTCAAAGGTTTGAAGGCAACCATTTTTTGCAAGCATTATTATCAACATCTTCATTGAAGCGCATTCATGAATTTCATGATTCATTAGTTAATATTTGTTATTTTTTCAAGCAACTTTTGGAAATTGTGACAAATTTAGCATTATAATTAGAAATCGAATTCATTTGCTGTACAGTATAGCAAAAATTCTGGCAAATCTCGAGAGTTCAAAAGAGTGCTATTCATGCTAGGAAAATTATTGAGCTAACACCAAGTAACTAATTAACATCATAATTGGAAAACTAAACATATACACTTTCATGTGATACTGAGCAATATCTGGGGAACATGGTTGGAGGAGAATCGCCGCCCCCCGTATCTCTATGCTATTGAGTTACAGTGAGGACAAGGTAGTCTGAAATGACTGAAAGCTTTTGTGATTATTTGACATAGAAATTGCATCAGACAAATGAACTGAATATCTAATTACAATGGAGCTTTGTCCGGAAAATAAATCATTTCCTCTCACTCGTCGACCGCAGTCGACCTATTTGCTTTCAATTTGACGGTCCTGCTCCGTGTTCTGTCTTGCTTGAAATCAATATTCGTATGAATAGATCAGAAATTAGCATCAACAGGAATGCGCCTGAAGCAATTTTGATGTTCTTCATCGATATCATAGAAATAAATAGTTTATCTGAAATTGACTAGAATGGGAATTGAGTCAAGTCCGCGGCTCATCGGGGGAACCAAGTTGGGGCATCAACCACCAATGAAAAGCCTCAATTACACATGTGACTGAGTCTAACCTAATGATTCAGCCCTTGACAAGTGTATCTAAGTGAAAATGTGTGCGATTGTTGTGCCACTATTGTGCATTGCATGCATGAAGCTTTGCTTCCATTCTAGAGGTTTTATTGTTATCAATTTCTATGATCGATATTGATTCATAATAGATTGTGCTCATTTTAGCCTATATTCAGTTTTGACTTTGTATAGGATCTGACAGACCGCAAACATGATGGCACACATCAGGTAGCAGCGCGCTTGATATAAAGTCGACTAGAATACTCCACCGTAATCTAAAAGAAACATCACCTTAGCAAGAAAGTCAAGGAAAATCAACTGTAGAACCGGCGGTGTGGTCCCGCTCCGATTGTGTTTTCAATAAAAAGTCTGGTCGCAGCTCCTACTTCGACCATACATCTCTTTATCATCTGATGATAGTAAGCTACTGCGAATTAATAATGCGAAATGTGTGAAGCAATCCGGAAGATAAATAGGTTCATAACATATTCTAGTCGAGACAGACTTCAATGTCCGTTAGTTGACCAGCGTAATTGCATGGTTTGGTTGTGGACTTGCGGAAATCATGGTCATTATCATCAACATTGTCTCATTAATGACAGCTTGTTGATCGAGTAACTGACGTGTTCCGCCTCCTCTGTCTTGATTCATCATTCCTCTCGCCTGATAATAGATTTCCTTTCGAATGCGTTTCCATTCTGTAAACACTGCAATCTATAGTTTTCCTTCTTTACATATAAATAAGATGAAGATGCACTGTATAAGAAATCACAATCATTTGAATAGGTACATGTAGAACTTTAGCTGACAGTCGTTGCTGAGTTTGTGATGTTTAAAATACATGTAAGCGACAGAAATTAAGCTCAAATGCACGCTACAACGATATCATCTCGCTACAACTCCTCTTTGCAGAATGCGAGCACAAGCTAGCTATAGAAAGGTAAGAAAAATTATTGTGCAATGTATATTGCAGCGCAGAGCAACATGATTTGATGCGGCCATTTACCAATGCTTCTTCCACAATTCAATGAATCTGGCTTTCACGAGGTCGAAATGATATTTCGATGAGCATAGCTCCTGGCACCACCATGACAAAAGGCTTGCCGGATGGTAATTGAACCCAGTGCTCGAACTGCTTAAGCGGCCTAAAGAATACCAAGTCCAGCGAAACACGGTTCATCATGAAAAGTCTAACGAAAAATTCAGAAAACTCTTCAGATAAACTGGTAAGCAAAGCATGTGGGTGATTTACTGCACGTGTCTAGTGTCGTCTATTGGCCTGAACGATAATTCGCTCACAAAGCTCATGAATTTTTGAAAGTGACCGACAATGAAAGATGAAATTACAAAGTCAGAATCGTTTGGAGACGTGATGGAATATTCTGCTCATGATCGTTTGCAATTGATTGTGAAGATCTATCACGCAAGAAATCCGAACGAGAATCATAAGTCTGTGGTCACACGATCAGTCTTCATAATTTTCTTTCATGCTGTCTACAGGCCTTGTTAACGGTCCAATTTCATTCATGTTCAAGCGGCTGACATCTTTCAAGAGGGCTTCATTCTGCCTAAGCAATTTTGGCTATACGCAATTTACATCAGAAGTTATCTAAAATTATAGACTTGGAAGTCCTGAAATAGACTTGCCGTCAGAGCCTGATGCTAAGCAGCGATCTGCAGACAAGTGGTGAAGGATATGGAGAGGGCTTATATATGTATGTCAAGGCTATTTCGTTCTTCAAGACATGTCGCCTCCCAAGTGATGGTTGCAGGGATACTGCACCTAATGTCAATCTTTCCAAAGTGCAAATTCAACTGTGTCTGCGGTGCGGATGATATTGGCAGAACAGTGCGACCCCTGCTTCCATGCATCCCAAAATGACTGGGTAGGAAAAGTAGGACAAGAAGAACAACATCAACGTCCATCACTCGTCATCTCATTGATTGTGACGTAAACAATCACCGATTAGCTGCTAAAAGAAGATGCATCGGCAAGCTTGAGCTTGCAACTACTACTGAGGTGACTGCTATGTGCATGTATTTTTATCGTCTATCTATTTGCTTTCAGAAAGAGTTTATTGTTGATTATTTGTCTCTACCTTATTTTTGTCTTCTATCCTTTAATATAATGAATAACTTGTTCTTACCTCAGTGTGACGTCACCATTCACGATGTGGCGGTTTCATTTTGAGAACTTCCTGTTATATTTCTCGACGATTTCTGATGTATTTTTGTATGAAATTTCCGAAAATCATAGTCTACAAATCATGTGACTAGCCCTTTTTAAGAAATTTGCGAAATCACCACAATTCAGTTTCAGTTTTTCTGCCCACCATTTTGAGTTTTCATAAATCTCATAGAAAAATACATCAGAAACCGTCTAGAAATATAACGGCAAATTTTTAAAATGAAACAGCCACTCCTGGCACACCGTGCATTTGTCTTTTGCTGATGTATGGTTAACTGTTCAGTAGCAGATGTAGCCCTCCTGTCGTCGGATATGCGATGGAATCTCTATCAGACACAGCGTAGCCTAGAAAATGTAGATCATTTGTAACAAATCAGCAAACGACCTCAGCAATGTCCTATTGCACGATGACACTTCATAATCATGCAGGGAGTCTTACATAATCAACTGCGGCAACTTAATGGTTTTGATGGAATGAAGATATATTTGACTTTTATGCTGACTCATACAAACAATCTACAATTGCATCAATCGCAGCCGTGTCGTTCTTCTTCTTTGCAGTTAAATTCCGTTAATTACTACTTTTTACTTCTGTCGATGGTATTGATAACTTTCTTCCATGTTCTCTGACACCAATGACGTCGTCAACGAGAGGTTAATGAGCTACGTCTGTTAAGAATTGAAAGCTGATTTGATCGCTTGGATTTGCAATTAATATTATTCATATATTAGTTAAAGGGATAACAATTTCCGCTTTAGCGATGATAATCAATCTTGCGTTTGACCAGATAGCAGAACAAGCTGTCATTGCATAATGGCAGCCATCGTAGCTTCGGATACATGTTGTATATCCTCATCATTATTTTGTCGCTGCTTATGGTAGTAGACATTTGAATACCGGACGGTCAAGAGGCAATTATATGTAATGATAAATATCAGACTGGCTTCAACAAATTCACTTCATCAAGGATAAACAGAACTGTCTGTCATCCATGTTTATCGTTAGAAAATGGCTATTTTCTTCATAGCAGCTCCCCCACGGGTTTGTCCAGAAAGTATCCAGCAAGCTCAATAAGTGTGATAGCAAGTGGAGTATCAATAAATTCTACAAATGCGTGCTGTACAAGTGCAGTGTTATTTCGATCACAGTATAAGAACAGATACGCGACGTTACCGTCAACACGACATGAATATATGGATTACTTGTAAGCCTTTCCGAGACAAAACTGCATGAAAGTGAGAACATCACATAGTCAAGCCATTGAGCAGAGGCACAATAGAGCTCTTCTACATGGTTCATGGGTGTCTTAAAACCCCCAGCAAGTTACAGTCATTTTATCAACAATAACGCCAATTTATTGTGGAAAGGGAACATCTTGGCAAATAAACTGCAATGCGAGGGATTATTTTACAAGGAATAATAATGGAAGCAGTCAAAAGTGCGCCTACATGCCCCTACATACATTTTGAAGGCAATTTTCTTAGAGAAATATAGCGAAAATCGAATGGAAAGTAAAGGTAAAATGTATCACGTGCATTCAATTTACAATGCATGAATGCATGTGGACGTAAAGTATGTAAATTAGAAAAGATGATAATCAATTGACAAAATAAATGCTGTGTTCAGTTTTTATAGCCATGTCTGATGCTCAACACTTTCCACTGAATAGCTACTAAAACATTAATCAGTTTACATGAATGATTTCTGATCCCTTTTTTCTACGAATGGTTGATGCGCTATTGATGGATCTATAGGCCTATGTGTGGTTGTGATGTCATTTAAATTTACTGTTACGTAAGCCTGCAAGTCCATTGAGGTCTATTTTGTTGTGCATATTTTGAAAGCTGAGATCTGTTCTGAATAAACCAATCAGACAGTGAAATTATGTAAAAAGGCGTAGGTGCTACCAATATAAGAGTATTGTCTGTTTTTCTCACTTGTGAGTTAATGGTCACAATGCTTCGAATTACAGAAAATAGTTGACTCATGCCATTTTTCTTTTTTATAATGCACGTCAGTTTGCATACTTGCCATTAATAACACTGTTCGTGCATTTTCAACTTTTCTTCTGTTACCAGAAGAAAAACGACTGTTAATACCATATTTGAGGTCGTAGATTACGAAAATGATACTTATTTTGGATTATTTTGGATTCTTCAACTCTTATTTGAAATTTTTTTATATGGGAAACAATAAAAAAACGTAAATTTAGGCCTATCAGCATTGTCGTGCTGTATTCAATAAAGGTGTCTACAAGGCTCTCTTGGTTAACAAAATTCATTAAATGCAGTGGAATTACTAATATTGTGTTTATATGTATTCATATCAATATATGAACCACTTTCCAGGTCAACTTTTGTAGTAGTTTGAACCTGTTTTTTCGTATCTCGAGTTATCTGACTCACTATACTTTGTAGTAAGCTTTGACACAGGGAAATGAGCGGTTTGGCTCTATGAATTGATGTCATGGGAGCACTCGTGATTGGTGCATGCGGAGCTTGAGGCCGAACACAATAGCAGAGTAGCTACTGCAAAAGAACTTGACTGCATCATGTCAGGGCGCTCTTGCAAACATGATAAGAACCAGTTCTGCTATATTTGTGGTCGATATTTGAGTAAAACATCACAACGCTATTCTCTTGCTCTCAACGATAATTTAGAAACGGCGCATGATTTATACTTTGGATTGAAAATAACACAAGACGTCGGAAAGGTGTGAGCTCCTGAATACTCCTGTTCTAACTGTTACTCTACTTTACTGGGTTGGATGAATGGTACGCGTAGCCGAATACCTGTCGGTATTCCCAGAGTTTGGAGAGAACAAAAAGACCATCATTCTGACTGCTTCTTCTGTCTCGCAAAGGTAGGTAGAGCAAGGTCAAAACCTTTTTATCCCGACTTATGCTCAAGTAGAGCAGGTGTGTCCCATACTGAATCCACCCTTGGTTGAAGTTGACAATAGCAGCAGTGCATCAGATGAAGTACCTGTTACACGATGACGAATTCGCGAACATCGACTCAAAACGTTAGTGCAGGGATTTTCACAGGACCACAAGTAGACAAAATTGCTGACAACGATATATTTGTGTTTATCTTTATTTTTCGAGCATAAAGTGAAAGCACTCCCTCTTTTTTATAATCGTCTATTGGTAAAGGTTAAAATATAATATCGTTACAGTGCCCTGACGTTTCGTCCTGCAAGGACTTGTTCACAGGTTTGACAAAAAAAAGAAAAAAAAGATATATTTGTGAATACCCTTACTTCTGAAGAGCAAGAACGTTTGATGTCCATTCTTGAGGTATTCAGAAATATGCTAGTTACAACCGATGTTGTCACCGTAAGAGAAAAAAGAAGATTGGTGGATGTAATGATTCGGCATTTTCAGAGACTGGAGATAAATTATAGCCCTAAAATGCATTACCTTGGTTTGCATTTGCCAGAACTGTTGTCTCGACAGGTTCAAGTTAGTGATCAGCATGGTGAAAGACTGCATCAGACATTCAAGGTGTTTGATACTCGTTATTCAAAGAAATCTCTGAGAAAAATTTTACTGGACTATATTTGGATGAATGTAATTTGATATGTTGAATGATAACAGATCATCACGAGCCTTATGGAATTGTTTTCTTTTTCTTCATGTACATCTATGAGCGTTCATATAAGCATTTCATTAAAATGCAGTCTCACTACTGAAATATACTACTCATAAGATATAAACTTATAACGTTATCTACATAGTACATGCATCCTTGTCTTAGAATGAAGCACCACCATTTCTATGCTCATCAATGAATCCAATACAATCATTGTAGCTCCACAAATTAATATAAATTACCTCCACTGTACGATACAATAACCAAATATAAGCTATTTTCCAAGTCAAAATAATGAAAATTAAAAATTCAATATAAATGCTAGAAATATATATTCAATATAAATGCTCATGTTTTGTACACTCAAATTGATAGGAAAAAAGTGAAATTGTTTTGCTAACAATTTAGTGCACGAACAGTGTAATATACCGGTATAGGCTATGCCTTAATTCAAGGTTTTGTTGCCAATACCATGGTTTTTTCTGATGGATCCCAATTGGTGTAAATGTAAATGCACTAGATACTTTATTTCAGCGGTGAAAGTGAAGCAAACTACCGGCACTATCCGTTTAAAAGCCTTTATCAAAAGCATAACCAACCGTCCGTGTGTTGATTTTTTGTAAGTAAATGTTGCACCTGTGTGTTGTCGGTTGTAGCACAGGATTATTCATACCAAAATTACTAAGCAATAGCAAAAATCGGATAGAATGTCAATTTTCTCTTGAAACTCTTTATCTAGTCTTGATATTGCTGTTTCAAAAGTTTAAGTAGATACAACAGTGGACCTCTAGGTAAACTGAAAACCGCACACTGTAAATCATGAAGTCCTATTCAGGTATGAATCTGAGTACCAAGCAGAAGAGTACTAGAATTGCCGAACTCAAATTCACAGGAGTACTAAAATACTTGTTGAGCTCTAATATGACGAAGCATCAATTTCAGTAAATGACGCGACACGAGGCCAAATTCAGTCAGTCAGTGTGCATCTGTGACGGCGTGTGCTTTGATATAATAAACTATTTATCTATTCGCAGATGAGTCACGAGTGTGCATTGTTGACGAGCAGTGACTGTGGGAACTAGCCACGCCTGTCAAACGGTCAACAAAGTTGTTCATAGCTCCTGCAGCAAAATTATCATTCGGGTCGCTTCTGTCTGAGGTAGCGAGTGCTCTGCTCACAATTGATAATAACTTTTTGCTGTGGTTGTTCATATCGAAGTGGGTACAATGAAACATGAACCTGAAAACCAACCTGTGACATTTTATCAATATCCTCTTAATAAGCCAAAGACATCAATTTGGATCAAAAGCATCCTCACCGACACTGATTTGAGCCTTTCCAACGTCTATCATTTTCTCCGACTGCACCTTGAGTCCTGTCAACGTTTTCCATGCTCTCCGACAGTGATTTGAGTCTTTGCAACGTTTAGTCACTTCACCGACTGCGCTTTGATTCCTGCACATTTTTTTGATCGAAATGGATTTGTGTTTCATTGTCATTCTTCGATGTATATGATCTGGGGGGTTGGGTAAGCCGCATGGCATTTTCGATATACTGGAGGTGGGTGCTAGTCTTATAAAACTCATTAAATGAATATTAAAATGAGTATGAATTAGGTACTGTGCTTTCGAACCCAAAGAGCTCTTAAATGAGTACCAATATTTTCGAATTCAAAGAGTACTAGATACTGGGACTCATTTCTTAGTCGTTGTTAGTACTCAGGCTCACTACTCTTTCTAGTTCTCATTTGGGATTTTATGAATAACAGTGTATGTTTGAATGCAGCTATTCTATAGCATTGTACAATAAAAGTGTAAAATAAAGTGATCTACTGTTAGTTGTACTGTAGCTAAGCTTACATAGTTTCTTGCTATTTACATGGTCTCAATATACTCCATCGCCTTCCCTTCTCTCTCTCTCTCCTCTTCTCTCTCTCTTCTCTCTCTCTCTCCCTCACTTCTCTCTCTCTCTCTCTCCCTCCGCTACCTCTCTCTCTCCCCCCTTGTCTCTCTCTCTCTCTCTCTCTTTCTCCCTCTCTGCAACAGATGCGGCAAGGCTCCATCCAAGGATTCAGTGATATGGAACGGCTCTCGATGCATTTACGCATAATTCGCAAATTATCAATGTCATGACCCATCTTTCGAGCTTGACGTACTGGGTGGTCCTAGCTAGACGAATTTAGATCGATGGAGTATATCAAATTACAAAATGTTGATAACAGAAGTTTTATCTTAAAGAGGAGAAGGAAATATTTTGTCCCACATTTGGTTGCAATAAGGACTACCTGAACATAAATTTTGTAGACGCAATGTATCTTATCATAATGTACGTTTGATGGAATCCTTTCAAACTTTCTGACAATTGTTTCCATAAGTTCTGTAAATAATCGTACTATTTAATTGGATCTACTATTCGACCTAATGAACTGCTCATTCACTGCTCTTTCAGGTGGAGAGTTATAGCCATATATTTTTGCTTAACCTTTTGGATTGGTGATGGCCTATATCAACCACTCATGCCTATGTACAGTACAATCCTCAGTATTGACAATGATTTTGTGATATTTCGCTTCTTTTGAACTAGAATCATGGTGCATAAGCCAAAGTGTCCATTGGATAGGATTATATAATTATTTGTTGTTTTCATCATACTCATGTATGTCCGATGTGTTAGATGACCGCAAGTGCGAGTATTCAACTTTCCCATGTGTGGGACCAGTTGACCTATAATTCGACAGCATTGTTCAACATGAAAGCTTTCATTACTATCCATAGTGAAACACAAAACATTTTTTTCTATTCTTTTTTTTGTTGTGAAAAACGCCTCAAAATAGGCATAAAATTCTTTTACTTGTGCAACGTTTCGGAAGTCTTAGTCACGTACAAATGAGCCTAATAAGGCTTTACAAACATCAAAGATCATTGATATACAAAATTTGAATGTAGGCCCTAACTAATGTAAAATTTACAGATATCTATCACTACAGAAGGAGGAAATACCTAAAGAAATCTTATTTAACCTAGAATGTAAAAGCACATTAAGAAAGGTAAATTATATGGCTGTGCAAAAGTCTATGTACAAGTGTAAAGAAATTGATGATAGAATTTCAAGAAGAGCACAAAACTATGAAATATTCAAAACTGCCATAAGAAGGATAAAATAGGCTACCCCTCCCCTCACACCCATTCATTAAATTGTCTTTCTTTCTTATGAAAATCGAATCGGCAACCACTCGTGCGCAATTATCTTTAATTTTTCTTATTATTTTCCACTTAAAATCTGCCAATCCAGGGTGAGTCTGTTTATGTTGGAACACAGCTGAGTCATGTGATGTTAAGTGTTCGTAGATTCTCGATCTCATGGTTCAGCTCGTTTGACCTACGTAACATTTTGGCATTGTTGGCATGTAATTTTGTACATGCATGATTTCTTATTACAACAGTTTGGAAATGATGCTGAAGCACATGCTCTACAATTTCGTGAGCAAGCAAGACATTCTTTTGCTGGTCTCAATGACACACCCAGTGGAAGTTCTGTCTGAAAAATAACTCTTATTTTTCTTTGATTATTTGTCGATCTTCGTAGGCCGTGATTCGATTGATTGATCATTGATTCATTGATCTTTGTGGCGTTTTTCGAAAAATAAAGGAATAGAAAAAGGCAAAATAAAAGGTATGGCCAAGCTTCTGAAACAGAAACACAAAACAGACTACTGCTCAAGCTTTTGCAGCATAAAATTGATGAGCTTGAGATCTCCACAACTATTCTGTTAGTCTAGAACTGTGATAGCTATGGCCTCTGTAGTTTCCGATAGAGATTAATGAAATTGAAACAGATAATGAACGAATGCAAGGTTTCTGCTTCACGGAATGCATCTTTTGCAATGAAATTGGCTATCTGTGGTTTTATTGTTGGAGCAACTATCGTGAAGCCGCCTCCCAATGCAACTGATCTTGTGCCAATTGTCGGTGACTTGTACACTCGACGCATATCGATCGGCTGCACGCATACATCATTGTTTTACATAAAATCAGCTTTCTTAATGTTTTGATATCGATTTAAGAGAGTAAACCAAGAATTTGTGAAAGGGATCACAAGGTACTCACAAAGGTGTGAATTAACGGAGGTCTTTGGGGTATAAATAAGACATTCCGTTGAACTTGACATGTTACCCCTAACAGTAAGCTATTCAATTCATGATTTGCACAACATATGACAGTCGTTACTAACGCATATGTTAGCATAATTTCATAAATGTACAACTACTGAATCCATTCTAACCCCACAGCGACATGGAAGCTCGAAATATGGTAACAAAGAAATTATTTATGAGTCTCCATAAATAAATAGTTAGTCTACATTCATATTGTAGCACTTAATAGTCTGCACGCAAATAATAGTCTACATAAATCTCATAAACAATTAAATTGAATATCAAAATTAATATATAAATCTGCATAAATGAATAATTAAGCACAAAAGTAAATCTTATACATCGAACTGCATTATTTGTTAATTTCTTTAAAAAGCGTGTATTAAAGCATGGGTTTAAGACAAACAATGTTCTTCTAACCTGAAGCTGTTCAAAAAAGTGCTCATGGAAACATGGGATTTATGGGGCAACTAAATTATCCCCTTAATTTATATTTGGACGCTGAAAAACACGGAATAGTTATGATTAATTCACATTCGTAGCTCAAGCTGTGAAATTGCTAATATATTCTCCAAATTTCATTTTAAGGAGCTTTCATTTGACTTGTTTGATTGCTATTTTGTCACCTCGTTGTGCCTATTTAACCGGCCATTAGCTCCATTTAGTGTGTTTAATTTAATTTCACAGCTATGTTTGAGTTAATTGTGACTATTTCTGTCTCACTGAGAAACTGTATTTGCCTGCTTATTCCATGACGGCTTTCCAATCCTTCCATACTGATAAATTTTGTTCTCTCTGGAAGGAAAACATTATCCGCCGATTTAAGCTGGCCCGACGGATTTCTGATGGAATGTCGTCGTAGGATAGGTTAGTTAGATCCCATGTCATTAGATAAGCTCATCATCAACGCTCAACTGATGTCCTCAATTTTGTCATCACCCTGCTCATATCAAACGCGGTAGTGGTGACTGTTTGCAGTGTGAAGCAAGGCGTGTAATGGATAGATCACACCTAATCTGGTTTATCTTCTCGCTTATTTGCTTCGTAGATATGGATTTCTTATTACTAGATGTATTATCATGCTACACTTCATTTGCAACACTAGATAGAACCTTGTCTGTCCACCAGTGACGACGACAGGAGGTTACGGACGGTTGCTGATCGCAACGCTATGACAATAATCCTATCGATCGGAACTTTTTCAAATAGGTACTACGAGTGTACAAGAAATGAAATTATGCGATTGTCGTGTGACCTCGGAGATATTACAAGGGTTACTGCAGTTTTTTGTGTTGAACTGACACTCGGAGACAGCGGTTATACACTCATGCATAGTCAACACTTTGCAAGCAGCCCATGGTAGCATTGAGAGTCAGAGTAGAGTGTGGTACAGTAGAGTCAGAGTGAGGAGCAGTCTGATGAGGAATTCGCAAGAAAGGCTCCCTAACGTTTGTTGTAAACAACTTGATGAACTGATGTCATGCTAGCATGTCAGATGTCTAATCGCATTTCATTCGTACTTCAGTTTTGCTTTTCTCATGTGGTAAGTTCTATCTACATGCTCTGAACACGTATACATACAGACTGCTTCATAAATACATGTAATTACACAAAAAAGTTTGGCCATTTTGAAATGTTTTGAAGTCCTGGTTCAATTTTAATAAGCGATATATCATATGAAACATTTGTTCAAAAGATATTTTGACATATATATTTTACTTTCTTAAGTGGTTAGTTGCTGTCAGTAGGCGTTCCGAAAAAATAGTAAGCGTCTCCTTTGATGACAGAATTTTTTAATGAAAACTGACAGACAGTGCGAACTATCATTCAGCTTCATCATGATATAAAGATTTTAAGATTCGTTGAATGCACAAAAAGATACAGTACTAATAATTATTGCCGGAAAAATGTTGATAAAAGAATATTTCAAAGATGAAGATGCTCAATTTCAATAAACTTTATATCATGTTATGTTTCGCACTTTGAATTGGCAGAGCCTTTAGTTTGTGTCTGGTTAGTTGTGGTCAGCAGACATTGAAGTATGAAGATTTGGTCAATTCATTCACCGATACCTGCAGACTAAATGAACTACGCAAAACAGAAAACTTAAGATTATCGGCCATTGAATCAGACTATGGTGTTAAGTTTTCAGATGATATTTTGATTTGTGCAATTTCATTCAATTTACACTTTTACCAAACTTTACTTGACTTTACGCTACATTCGCACAAAGAGTGTATACAGTGCTACAGTTAATATTACAATTTATATTTGACATTTTAGTCTAGTACGTAGTGAGTAGTAAGTTAGTATGTAATATTTATTACCTGCATCCTAATTCCGATTACGCGTTGTGATCCCACTCCTAGTCTATCACTAGCAAAAGCTGCATGTGCACAATAATGCATGCAAATTTAATGTGTGGTGAAGTGATCAGATTGTTAATGAGACTTATTTGTAATCGATCTCACTGCTTGCTGGATGAATGGTCATTTTGTGGATGTAGCCGTTGAATTAAGAGCATTTCATTGAAAAAGTTTTAACGATAATACCTGCCCCAACTTGGGACGTTTTGAAAGCAAATATAATTCGTGTCTTACACCATCTTCGAATTTCCAACTTGTGTTCTCTAGATTCCAATGAAATCCCAGCAGCATATTTCTTTTGCAATTTCTATATTTGGGAATACATTAAATAATAATTATTAGTATAATAAAATTATATAATTTTATAATTAATCATAAGATACTAATTATTACATAGCATTTTTACAATGATTGATGTCAGATGAATAATGCATGTACATAATGGAATGTGAGTTACCGCCTCCTCATCCAGCTGATTTTATCCCTGATGACTTTAACATTTAAAAGCAATTGATCTCATGCGTTGACAAATAAAACTTTGATGACTCTCAATTAATTGAATGTAAATCGCTTTGTGTTAGGTGAGTTCTGATATCTCAGGAGTGATAGATCTGTAAGCGGTTATTGAAATGCATACTATCCAGAGACATGGCGATATCAATTTCATGATATTCAACGCATTTCAATAATTTCATTATATTTCAATCACATTTCATTATATTTGACATTTACTGCGATTAATGCTATCACTGGCCATGTGTGTAGAGCGTGCAATTCCTAGGTTAGAATCTGTGACTTGCATGCGCAATTTAGAGAAAATAATCGAAATCTGTGCATCCAATTTAGATTGTAATCTGATGTGCATGTAGGCCTACGTTCATACATGCATGTATGTGCACATAAAGACAAGTAAGAGCAAAGCTACATACCGATGCGTATGATATCCAATGCATAGGCATATAGTGTCTCAAAAATGTTGATAATTATCTTTTTTCAAATTCAATCTTTTTGAGTCTCAAACTTCCACTAAACGTCGAACCACCAGTGATTATCAAAAAATTGATTTCAATCAGTGGCGTCTTCTCCGTACCTGCGAGGCCTTCGGCACATCCTCAAAAATTATTTTCCAACAATTATAAAAATGAAAATTGTCATCATTCATTTAAATTCGATAGCTTCTCATGATAGCTGTGCACAGCTTTCCGTCTCAAAATCAGACGATCAACCTCAGAGTGAACAGTTTTGCAGCACGTGCTTGAATCACAGCTGCTTTCTCCGAACAATTAGACAGACAAGCTAGTCGTGTGTTCAGACAAAGCACTGATGTTCAGACAGCGAAAGAGAGTTGTGTGCTTGTGAGGCAGCAAGCGCACGCGCCCGCGCCAATATTGGCTTTCACGATAGACATAATGCTTTGCCTTCTCCAATTTTTGCAATGAAATTCTACGTAATTCTTGATCGAGGCGTGGTACCTAAATATAGTAAGGGAAGCGCAACCCTATTATTCCTGGCTTCGTTTAATGTGAGAGAGGCCACTACGTCAACAGTAGCAGATGATGAGCATTCTCCAATGAATTCAGAGTAATGCATCTGACTCGAACACCCAGATTCGGTAGAATTTCATAATTTGTTTTTACGTGATTGATGTGACGCTACGTTTAGTACTGCAGATGAGATCATAATCACGCCTTTCGTCCCAAGGGAATATACTGAAAAGATGACAGTTGTCGAGCAAGGTAGGCCAACACCTGATATAAAATTGAAAGTACTGACAGAGAAAGAAATAAGAAACACACCAGACATTTAAATTCATCAAAATTTCAAACATGTGAGTGACTGACCGGCCATGAGAAACACAAGAAACTGTTGGCTTCGCCTCCTTTTTTCTCCAGAAAATGTGGTCTGGACAGAGAGGGGATATAGTGATCTCAGCTCCTTGAGTAAGGCGTTTAAGCGACATGAGCAATCACTTCTCATGTGCACATTCACTTGGACTTAAAAATGTTCGGGAAATTGTTATTAAAAATTCAACATTTATGAAAAAAATAATGTTGTAACTTAAAAGTGTTTAGTATAGAAATAGTATTCCAATGCCGAGTGGCGGCCTATGGTGAGGAAGCACGCGACGCCACTGATTGCAATTCAATTGCTCTTTTCAATCAATCAATTGAAATTAGCATCCGTGAACAATCAATTAATTACAATCGAAATTGAAAACTGAGCAATTGTATAACTGACATACACCAATCAATTTTTATAACCCCTGCTGATTCCTTTCCTTAGGTTAACGACTATATGCATCTGCTGTAAACGATTGGTTGAAGAATCACATACAGTAGCTGTGCAGGCATTTGACACATTCTGCAGCTGATTGTCCGGATATTTGTTGTCATATTGCTGAATTACTCCTGAATAGACTCCTGGAAAACTGAGGGCTGAACGTTCGCGTGTGCCGCGTCTTGCTGCCAAAGGCAGATAAGGCCGCTGTCACACAGACGAAAGGCGTCTTTCATCTTTCTTCTTCCATTTGGGAGTTCCTTTAATCGCATGTAGAAAAGAATACAGCCTATCACACAGAAAAAGTCATCAGCCGTAAGTCATCTTCCATCGTCCATCACGCTGTCACACAGGAAAAGTCATAAGGCGTCATCCATCGGACCAAAGGTATGAAATTATGCGGCTGATGAAGTTCATTTCCATAAGTCGTCAGCCGCCAGACTGTTCTAAAATTTGAACAACGTGAAGTGACGTCTGAGGGAAGATTTAGGAAGCTGTCATCTGAGAAGAGAAGCAATCAGAAAACAGCCTTTGTTCACAATGTCGAACGAGGACGAGGATCAGGACAGTAGTTATAGCAACGGTAAATAGTAAAAAATAGCAGTGACTGTATCGGAAATGGATTTCCCTAGTGTTTCTGCGGCAGGTGGAAGATGGAAGATAGACAATAGAAGGTGGAACAAGTCAAACTTTGTCATTCAGAATCGTATGGGACTCCATGTCGTCACATCTGTAGTGCCTACTTCAACGGGGATACTGTTGATTCCTGATATTGGATGAAATGGCAGCTATTCAGGTCTGTCTCCATTTTTCAACTGAGGATACATCTCAATATTTAATTATTTTATTTATGCTTCAACGGTGTTCCACACTAGACAAAACCAATCATCAGCTTTGTGATTTGCGCTTTTTGAGTCATTAGTCCGGCAGCCAGGGCGAGATTTTGCAGGGAGCGAGGCCAAAAATGAAACTTTCACCAAAATGATGTACACCTTATGACTAGTACGAATATGCTCGTCTGCCGAGTTCCATCTGGTTCGTCTTCTTGTTAGACACGATTAAAGAAAAACACACGTTTATCTATCTGAACGTGGATTGGAGTTTTTGGTTGAAATGAATTTTCTATGTATACTCTGATTACGCGAAAGCTGCTAAGCCCAGAGTCATAATTCTTGATATGGAATGTCTTTAGGTCATGTCTTATCATATTAACGAGCCCCAGTCTAGGTAGCTAAACACATCTAGATTTGACAAGATTACTAATGTTTGCAAACACAAGCATTTTGAGCAATTTAATCCACATTCGACCACATGATTGAATACATTGCCGATTGGAAATATGATAATAATACATTCGCATGATGGGGACCAGAAGACATTCCATGTCAGAAATAATGGCTCTAGACTTAACAATTTATATTCAAAAAGAGGAAACACAGAAAATTTCATGCCAAAAACTGAAATCTGCGTCCCATTGAATAAACATTGTTTTTCTCTGATGATGTCTGACAAGAAGAGGAACCAAGTAGAACTCAGCAGATACGCAGATTCGTAGTAGGCACAGGGTATAAATTGTTCTGTGAAGATCTCATCTTCGGCCTCATTCCGTTCAGAAACTCATTCTGGCTGCCGGACTGTATGTCTTCTATATTGATTTCCGTATTTGTGATGTGCAAATGGACTCTTATTGAGAGCCACAATGAAAACAGTAGCTGGTGAACCTCTTCCTCATCATCAGACAGTTCGATCGCTGTGTTAGATGCACTTTTGCGTCTACTGTTGACACTCATTCATATATTTGTTGAAGATGTAGATGAATTCGAGAGTCGGATGTAGCTTTATGACTGTGCCAGACGATAGCCCAATAAACTCGCAAGACTCATTATTTCATTTCCGCCTCTATCAGGAAAGGAGTGCACTTTACTATATTAAACATAGGAGGATTAGGATACCGGCAGTTAGCTACATCGGCGATATTTTACTAGCTGATTAAATTTGTCATTGTCACTTTATTATGAAAATTCATCACTTACATCCTTACAGAAATATTATCCTTTAGAAATTGCAAGAAATTATCCTTACATCCTTACACTTCTGTTGACGCAGTTTTTGGAAGAATCTCAACCCTTCCTTATTTATCTTCATTTCTTGAGCTTCTGGCCGTTTCATGTCGAGCAACGTGTCATCTGGGAAGCGTTTCAGCCTGTCTTAAGATCTTCGAAGTTAATATCTGAAAAACCATGAAACAAAACAAAATGCGAAATCGCGCTCATGCCCTTTTTATGTTGTTGACATTCATGCTGTGTATGAGCTTTGAGTTGATCTTATTGCAGTGGCATTTTAAAAATCAAACACGTGAATTTGCTGGATTCTATGACAGCTATTCAAATGGAGAAGTAAATTTCATAAAATCAAAGGAGCATGGCCTTCACAAAATACTGTTTCTCCTGCGAGCAGTCATTTTCAGTTGTTCTTATTGCTACATAAAAATTGTCAGACTGCAAATGTGTCATATACATGCAATATTCTATAATAGCTCGAAAGGAGGAGTAAAGCTTCTCTTCGTGATTTGGCAATCAGGAATTCATCAAAGATAAAGAGGAATTTGAGTAAAACTAGCAGACACATCTTGTTCTAAATCATAAATGCTTGTAAAAATGTTCCATCATGACAGTGGTGAAGATGCCACTATCGACACTGCAGTACAAGTTGCCGAGTAACCAACAGAATAGCTTATTCATAAATTTTCTGATTATTTATTTGTTTATTGCCTTCTTTCTCGTGATCTCTATGGATTTTTTGTCGTGGAATTTGTTTCATTAGGCAAACATAAAATTCATTATGATCTTGTAAAATGTCACAATTAGCATTTGCGGTATCTAAAAAAGCTGTAAATATGTGTAAAAAGATCAACTGGATCTTATTTAACATACAAAGTAATGCAGTTTAAGCAAATTGTAGATTTCGGTGATTGGGAAATGAGTGAAAATTATCAGCAAACTATTGATAAATATACTTTCCGCATGTGTCATGCGACAATATTCAGGAAGCTTATTCAGAAATACTTTTTCAGAAAATCATGAAAATGAGAATTTTGAGTGAAAGTAATCAATATTGCCATTCTGAAATCATTGATCTCATCACAGAATCAGACATCTTGTTCGATTTTTGTTTCTTAGATGGGTAATTTCTAGAATGGGTTTTTCCTCAGTTTTCAACTGAGAATGCAGACCAATGTTTACTTGCTCTAATTATATTTCGTTTGATAAAGCATCATCCATTTAATGTTGCGGGCACATCAACTTGGACATGCGTTAAAAGTAGTATTTCATGAAAATTCACCGATATGGTGATTACGAATCCTACCAGAGTCCTATTCCATCGATATATTGAGCATTTCTTCTACTCCAATGAATGCGTTCCATCGTGTATCATGGTTTTAAATTGGCCTGTACATCTTCTATAAGTGAAGAAAACTTATATTATTTTTCAAAAAGTGTGAAGCTCACCATCATACCTTTTTCATAAGCGTATTCCAAAACGTCTATCATAGCGGGAACTTTGTCAACCATCAGCTTCAACTTCAAGACGGTTTCATTGGTTTGTACCATCGATATGCTCCATGTTAAATCAGAGTCAATGTCGGTAATTGTCAATAATGTTGATTTGTCCTTATTTTGTGAGCATGTGATTATTTTCGTCTTATTATGTCTGTAACTCATGATGTTTTTGATTTTCATTCAATCAAACATACAA
Organism: Prostheceraeus crozeri; assembly: GCA_907163375.1. Lineage (NCBI taxonomy): Eukaryota > Metazoa > Platyhelminthes > Polycladida > Euryleptidae > Prostheceraeus > Prostheceraeus crozeri. The sequence goes on along the minus strand of CAJQUW010006075.1, from coordinate 192,995 downwards.
TACTTACTTACTTATAAATTGTGCGCATTATAATTGTGAATGCAATCTTCTAGCGCATATAGGGCTGACGCTGCAATCGTGATATAATGCTCTCCAGATGAGGAATGAACAAAATGCTCGCAGTAGCATCATCGCTTTTGCTCAATTAATTGGCGATAACAAAGTCATGTCATATATTTGCATAGATTTAGCCAACTTACCGTTGGTATTGAAAAACGGAATCGCAGGACAAGGTTGAGAAGTCAAGGTTCCTGCTCGTGTGAAGTTCCAACAAAGGCCCGCCATGTCTTTTTCCGCTGGACAATACCGATAACCTAAAATAAGGAAGGAAGACGTTTTAACAACCTTGTTACGATGCATCTTTAGACATTCTGTGAAAGCGGTTTCCTTCCGTGTGATAAAGGGTAGGAGAGGTGATTATCTCACATCTGATTGAGTGAACTTAGTTTCTGCGTATCTTTTCGGATTTTAGCCATAGAAGCTCCTTCACCCTTCTCTTCTTGAATATTTTACGATAACAAATTAGCACCGTCGATATCGATATATATGATTCACAATTTAAAGGGAGCTGTTAATCAATGTCATCATCTTTTCTGATTGACTGTCATTTGTTAATCGCCATTTTTTTATCTTCACAACTCCTGTCTCAATGCTGCCACAGTTACTTAACTTTCACAGCCATGTATGCATGGATTCACACACTAGTCGATAAAACCGATGAAGTTTCTCTCTATTCACACCTTTTTATTATCAAATTTACTTAACAAGAGCATTGATATATGTAAGACAAAGCGACCGGAGACCCACGAGGTATTCACAAAGGTGTGACGTTGCATCTCTCCCGTTGAAGTGTGATTATGTGCATATTCGATTTTGAATGACGTTAGACTCATGATCGATGGGTATGTAGAAGCGCGTCTCTGAGCACGTGACTCAACCAGTTTTATCCGAACCCATACTGATGCCTCCTCCCGTGAACATGATGAACACCTTGTTTTATTTTATGTAAAAGTCGATAGACCTAATAGGTCGTATTAATCTCTAGTATTAACTATCTCATCTCTCAAGAGCATTCAAAAGATCTACACTTGCACTGCGCTTTTTCTTATTTGATACAACCTCAACAAATTTGCCTTTTCCAGCTGCCGTGCGTAGGTGACAAATTCGTTGGTTTTTCTGCTAGTTCTATTTCTTATCTGATGAAGTTATAGAATTAAAAATTTAAAATGGCTTCACATGGCTTTATTGTGTTAATAAAAAGTTGAAAGATTGACGTGTAGGGGGCAAAACGTTGTTGAATAAAGGACGACTACAGAATGGTAGTCTTTTCAACATTCTTGACGACATTTTCACTTTTTCAGAAGCACATTCGCCATCACCATTGTCCAGATTGACAATACTCACGGTCTTCCTGTACAACTATTTCCTTCCGCAATCAATGTCAAGTACAAGTACCTATTTGTGAACTACGTTGCTGCTAGAGAATTTCAGCCAGATTCAGTCACAGCATTCGTCTACTCTATATGACTATTTGTTGCCGAGGACTATCTCTAATTTTTCAAGCTTGAAGTTTATCGCACTTCAATCTTTTAACAACACAACATCTTTGTTACTCTTTGACTAGTTACTGATTACTGCAAAATGATGGTATTGCCAGACTCTAATGACCATGAATTTCTTGCCGTGAGTTCTCTTGCAAGCTATTCAACTTTAGGAATGAAGTAGCACTTGCGCCGCCTCCTGCTTATCTAAATAGGCCCATGTGCATGAAGAATCATTCCAAATGTACACGTAAGAAAATTGAGATTGCATGTCAGACTCAATTCTGCAGTCGAATAGCCTAGCGTATTGTATACAATATCTACATGTAATATGGTTTTCAATCAGGCCTACCTATCAATCGAAGCGATCATTTCAGTTTAAACATTGCATGTCAAATTTGCCTCAAATATCTGACAAATTCACGCGATTCATTTCCTATCAATATTAACTGTCCCTCAGATATTATCAACAGTTTTACCGCGTAGACCGAACCTGACTTTCTTTTCTCTCGTTTCCTTATCAAATCTGCTTTGAAGGGAGGTAGATTGGGCGTGCAGGTCTCCGATGAAAGACAAGTTGAAACTTAGAAATCTCTTGTTTCAATGGCATAGTCATCGAATTGCAAGATCTTATTTCAGTCTTGTTGCCATCACAGGCCGCTCAAAGTGCGCTGGAGAAGCGGCGAATATCCTTAGAAAGAGATCACGTAAAGTCGAGTCTTTAGAACGACCTAATGAGGTGAGAGGCACCCTTTCCACACGACAAGGTTTTAATTGAGATTCATTCGTATCGCTTCTTTTTGTCCCTCACGAATTGAGAGATAAAAACAAAGGAGGGGACGATTTATCATAATCCGTAGACGCTTTGTTTTCCGCATTAAATTGCAATGCAGAATGATTAATGAGCGCTATCAATCAGCTACATATAGACAGAATTAGTAATGGCGGAAAATGCATTCACATGTAGGAATTATCACATATCTGTTGCTCTTTCTGCGACATCGCGGAGAGGGAGAGAGTCCTTTTGAAAATCAAGATAAAACCTATTTTAAATAGTCCGCTAAATGCAATTCGAAAATTCTTACATGATATCTGTTGAACTTCTATTTCATTTTCAATTACTAGCTTTTCACGACTGACTATCGAAGATCTCTCAAGCTCCGACTGTGCCTTCACTGTTCGTGCCAGAACGTTTGTTACTAGTAATTAGATTTCATAGTCTGATGTTATTCATCCTTCTTACATGTAGTTCACTTTCGTTGCAAAATCAGCCAAATTTCACAGTCCACAATTTACTGTGTAGTCCAAGGTTGGAACCGGCCGCCGGCGGCCAAGGCTAATTTAAGTAGACCCATGTTGACCGTTGACGACATTCAGTCTAGAATAAATTGTTTATAGAATTGTTAACTGAATCTGTTATTATAGAATCTGTTGTTATAAATTGTTAAAGAGCATATTATATAATGCAGCATGATTTGAAAAGTTATTACCGGCAACTTCTGCATGCAGCTCAAACCCTACTTTATCTCAAATCAGGTTTCCAGATTCTATATTCTATTCCATATATTCTAGCCTGCATGAATTTTGGAAGCATTGTGTGTTCCTTAGCCTATCTATTGTACAATTATTTCAGATGTTGCATTATCTCACTGCATGGGATAGTTTATATAACACGTGGAGCTTAGAAATGCAATGAGTAATGTATTTCAATGCAACCTAGGTCCCAATACCCTAACATTTGACGATGGATCGTGGATAACTGTTTTATAAGCTAACTGCATGCGATAGATTTTAATTGACGCTGTACAGAAACGGCTCGGTCTTGGGACACTCACTGAAATGAAAAATAGATAGCAACTTTGGCGAGTTCAGTGTTCCAGACTATTATGCGCAGCTCGCGAACAAAGATCCGCATTTAAACTGTAGTGGAGAGAGTTCTCAATTCACATCGCAAATCATTAGAATTTCCTCAAAAGTGAAGAAGTAAATCTCACTTCAGTGAATCTCTTTAAATCAAGTTTTAAAATAAGCAGCAAATAAAACATTTCGTGGCATCAGCACTCAATCAATGATCAAATTGTTCATCTCATACATTTTATAGCTAGAAAAAATTTAATTATATTAGAACTTTGAATTTGTTGACCGCTTTAAGCTTTCTTGTGGAGGCGGGATATACGAGTAGATATACGCATCTCTTATTACTGTATGAATGTTATCATAACAACAATGCCCGTATGCCGCTTGGTTTATTTTGATTATCTGTTTTCAGCTTGCTTGTGTTTGATTGACTTTGAAAATGCAGTTAACAATATTTAAAACTCATTAGTGGTAAATAGGTCATCCGCGTATTATTGTATTTTTCATCGCGCAAAACATGATATAGCTACAGGTGTGAATAATTGCACTGTATGATATTGCGTGATCAAGGGCTTGACCAACTGTAATGGAGACGCCGGCCACCGACCGGCCGGTTTTGAATACGCCGCCGACCCCGGCCGGCTCCTGCCCTGAAGTAGTCGTTACAATAAGCTCTAAAATTTAAGACAATCCAAGGCTGAGCATTATTTTGATGGCTCAAAGTTTCGTAGACTGTGAAGGCGAATCCTCTCGCTTTGTAGTCCTCAATAGCTACAATATCATGGTGAAAAGAAAGTGCCCTAGAATCAGAATATTTGCTTGTGATCGATTTGCTACAGGCTAGCAAGTAGTGGACTTTCTATGATTAAGCAGCTGCTTTGTTGAGAAATATCTCAGACGAATGAAATTTCGGCGACATCACAGGCGAAGATGCCAAGAATCAGAAAATTTATCATCCATTGTCCAAGTATTCAATTGCCGCTGTTGGATACAAATGACCATGTAGGTCAACCCTATCAAGCTCAGTCAAAGCCTTGAATGCATCTTGAAGAATATTTGCATAGTGCAATGTGGGTGTGAGAATTTTAGCAAAATTGATCGCGTGGGTTACTGAGGCAATTCCAAGGAATGCAATTCATTGGAAATAAGTCTGACTTGAATGTGTTGTGGTTAAAGTAATGACAGCTTCGATAATTCTTCGATATTGCACAAATTTTAAGCGATTGCGAATTCTTGGATGCTAAAAATCGGTGAATTATGCGATATTAGTCATTTTAGATGATTAGATGATTAGATGATCACAGCTTGCGCTTGTTGAATTAATTACACGAAGAAACAATGCCTTGGAGGGACATCTTCTCAATGTACAGTGAAAGCTTCGACTATATCCCTAAGATCTGTTCAACTGAAGTCTGATGTGATTTCCAATCACAGTGTAGTGTTCATCAATTTAGAGCTTTATTTAAAAGGATGGTGATTGTCTTTGAGTGTGTTTATATTCTTAATGACTATTGTACAGGTGTAAATTGCTGAGAAGAACAAGTTTGGGATAATATTTCTCACATTGTGTTGACAGCCAATAATCGTTGCTGATGTGAGAGACATCATTTCAAACTTTACATCAATCAACATCACATGCCTAATGATTGAAGCATCACTATTTTTTGCAGTTGACCGCATCATTTTCCACGACAAGTCTGACAATAGGTCGCGTAATGAATGGAATATTGATGAGTAGGACCCATACATTTCCATCGCCCGCGAACCCTCGCGTTCGCGCTCTCAAGTTTGCAGATTCTTCACCTTTTGAAAATTTCCCGTGGCGCTTCAGCTATAGCTAGATAAATAGCCATTTTTTAACTTTTTATAAAAAAATAAAATTAGTCACCACTCCGAAAACGTGAAAAGAAATTCTGGTCTTTTCTCATTGTAATCGACATCGATAGATCTCAATTTACATTTTTGCTTTTACACCTCTTCCGATTTCGCCTGCTATTGTGCATGTAGAGCAGAGTTTTCCAAAACACAGATTTATGCTCTCTACACATTGAGGTATGACAATTTGAAATCCTGCTGCGCGGTGTTGCGATTTTAGTCATCTCTGACTTTCGTATATTTCCTCATTGAATAGTGACTAACTGTTGTGTTTTTTTATTTGGAAATTCAAGCCTTTATTGATTGACTGTTCAATATTTACCCGCACATCACACTTTCCTTTGAATGAAAATATTGGCTTCTATAGTATCGAGACCATGCGTACAAACAATGAGCAATATAATTCATTTCTATGGGTGATTTTTATTGTTTATAATTATTGAATCAACTTTTGATGAAGAATAGCATTATTTACCTAGGCGCGTTGTCATGGCTACTGCCAAATTTCAGAGGAGAGTATTCATGCCTTAACAATAATTCAATTTGTCATAGTGCCGCATACTGTTCCATCTGTGAAGAAACCAGCGGAAAAAGATGAATTTTCAATATGCGATTTATAACGAGCACTTTCAATCACTGCGCACGACAACATCAGGAAATGAATGAAATTCCAATAATTGTATTGAACTACATTGGCCACATGCAATTCACCTCTAAGAAATGTCAAAACACATACAATCTTCCTCAGTGAAATAAGAGGTCCGGGAACTACTGACACTTTCTTCTCAAATTCGCGCACAAAGGGCTAAATAGCATGGATTTGTAGATCTTGAAACGTCGAATACAAAAATCAAATTCTTGAGTGTCACAGCCAGTCGCTTTCGGCTATAGGCAAGGTTAGAGGATTCCCATTGGAACCCAATGGCAAAATTCAAGAAATATCTATGGATTGTGAAGCACTTGGCGATTTTCGTACATTTTCTTTTGCAGAAAAGAAACTATTTATCAGAATGTTATGAAATTTAAAAAAAATGATTGAGTTCAGAACATCAACTTTTATATTAAATTTAGTCAAAACATGAAATGTACTCATTTTGTAGAGGCTTTCTTTCAAGCATCAAATACTGAATCATGTTACTCACTACAACTTTTACATCGAAGTTGATGTTCTGAACTCAATCATATTTCAAATTTCATGGCATTCTGATAAATAGTTTCTTTCCTGCAAAAGAAAATGTGGGAAAAATGCCGTGTTTCACAACTCATAGATACTTCTTGAATTTTTCCAGTGGATTCCAATGGGAATCCTTTAACCTTACCTATAAAAAGAAAGCGACTGGCTGTGACACTCAAGAACTTGATTTTTGTTTTCAGCTTTACACGATCTACAAATCCGTAATATTAAGCCCTTTGTGCGCGAATTTGAGAAGCAATTGTCAGTAGCTCCAATCCTAGAATAATTTCAATGAGAATCGCGCTTAGGGTTTCTATCTGGTGTTTCCATATTGCATGGCTGAGCATTGTCAATGTACATCCTTTAGTACGGAATCGTTTCAAATGATCCTTTCAAATATTTCAATTCCTCTAATGCGTGAAGTGTAGTATGATGGGTAAGTCACAGTAAATCGCTACAGAACACTTAATAATTTCCTTAATTCATTTTGCTGCATTCTTAATTTAAAGCATCGGAACCAATAAGAGCAGAAACATATGAATGCGTCTGGAGCTGTCATGTTGAAGACTCCGGCCTGGCCATTCATCCACAGTGAATCCTTTTTATAAGTCATTTCAACACCCGACATGGGATAAGCTTGATTAGAATACTTATTCTTTTTGCCATGGCATTTGGAACAAGCTCTGCATACGTAGCACTACCGTTTCTGAAGATTATTCTGGCAGACAATATGGTTTCCGGCAATCTCCTGTATCGCATAAAATATAGAATACATATCAAGATAACGTTTGAGAATCGAAATAGATGTCTTAACCTTATAAAAATATATCGTTTGCATCACTCTTCTCCTGAAAACTTGGTCAAACTTAGTTGATATTATTTAAGTGATCGGTAGCAGCAGTATATTTCAATTCCAACTACAGTACACTAGCTACAGGAATTACTAATTTATCAATTTGAAGCGCACAATGATCTCATTTAAAGTTCATTTCTCCTTTTAATTTCATTATTTCTGATTGAGTGCTGCTGCATTGGTAATGCTGATGTGCAAATGTGTGTTTACATGAGTGCAGACAATGGCATTGCCACTTATTGTTGATGATATGCATTTATAAACAATAAATTGTATTACTGACTTCTTGCAAGTTTAATACGAAAATCATGATGTAACGAGTTGATAATGAACATCCTCATGCTCTCAAGCTAATCAGATACACATCGACGCATGATGTGAGGAACAAAATCCAACATGTTCAGGATATATAGCATAGCATGCAATCCGCAATCCGCAATCCTTGCAGCATAACACAAAATTATAGGCAATTATAAACTATTTACTTATATTTTTTCATGTCAATTTTTCACAGTTCCGCTTGATACCTGATGGTAGCTTTCAATGAAACATTTCGAACTTTAACATCAAAGAAATCAGATAAGCGAAACATCACACCGACACGCAATGAGATGCGCGGCTGTTAGGACATCATCCTGCGACACCAGGACATGTACACATTTTCACTAGAGTATTCTATTAACATGAATCTACAAATATGTCTGATTGATTGAATTATGAAGAATATCTGGCAAAAATATCATTAAAGATTTCATTTGGTAAGCTGAGATGATAATTAAGGGCATTTGATGATTTAAAGTAAAATAGACAAATAATCTTAGAAATGAATAAGTAATCATTTATAGGAAAAGTAAATTCAAAAATGAAATATTTACATGATTAATATAAAGAAGCAACACGAATGCGTAAGGTAAGTACAAGTTGATATTTTTTGTTGATCATAAAAAATATTATCAGTAAAAAATCCGATATCCCCGACAATGCACAATTGCAATTAGGCTTTAGAGATGACATCGCTGTTACGATTATTCGGATAAATGACAACCTGCTACTTGAAAATTGGCAACATTTTATTTCCATATGTTCTGAGCAATGTTGACATTGTTGAAGTATGCGTTTACATAGGCCGCGGAATTTAATTTCATTATTGTGTGAATGTTTTTGCAGACAGATGATTCTCCTAATTTCCTTTCTCATGAAATACAAGTCAAAACATTTTCCAACAATGTCTTTGACTGGAAATTGTTGTTAATATGTGTCCGATTCAACTTCCTTATAATATCGAATAGCTATTGTAGTTAAAGGTACAAAACGTCAATTCATACATCTGTGTTGCACGCTCTCGTTGTGTGCTCCCATGAGGCAGGATGATCCGTGCTCCATATATATAATTCAATATAATAACAGCTGATAGGGCGCCGATTTTCCCTTAATGGCGCCACCTTACTCCATTGGCATATTAATTTTCCTGCAAATTTAATATACGTGATTGTTTCAATTAATGGCTTTGTACGAAAGCGCATTTTCAGATTTGAGGTTGGATAGCTTTGATATTGTCTAATTGATTCTTGAAGGCAGAACAGTATTAATATCATAATTGGCACAATGACATGTTTCCTGTTGTTATCATCGTGCACAAAACACTGCCGTAGAACATTTTCAGTGATGACTGATTCAACAATGTAATGAATAGCAGCCATTTATGATATATATATAAAGAGCTTGAGAATTTCTGTGTGAATATTCTCTTGCTCTGTTCAAAGAAAATCTTCCATGCTTAATTTCAATGTGGGTAGTCCCTCAGGTATTTGTTGTACACCTTCGCTTCCACAAGCTATCTCCCCTGGAAAAGTTCTGCTCTCGAAAAACTTCTTTCCGGTGAATATAGATTGACCAAATACATCTATTCATCATCGTCCTACCATTTTAATTTCCTATTTTTTGTATTTAATTTTATGATTAAATTATGTGAAATTTAGATCTTGTCTCATGCATCTCCAGCTGCGCAATGAATGCATTCGCATGGTTAATGAAAGACAGCCTCGTTTATCATGATAAATAGCCCTTTATGTAATGACATCCTTCCTCATTTTCTATGTAAAATGAAGCATTCAACAAAAAATGTCTACCTTTCTTGGAATCATATTCGTTGCTTTTGCGATCACATAGGTAGTGCGTGTTTCTGAAAATTCGTTTGAAGTGCCATTTCCACATATTCATGAATATTGTGCAGACTTACGACACCAGCAAAAATAGTAAGGAAATCATAAATTTCACATTTCTTATTTCCAGATGATGGGTATAACAACTGCAGACTGCCGAGCTCTCATTGCTCTCTCCCGTGTGAATGCACAGTAACTTATTCATATTCTCATTATGTTTTTGAGTTGCTATACACAGCCGCTGTTAAATGAGTACAAATATCTCCTGATATATAGAATGTATATTCTTCGCCTATCGTTCGTTGAACGATCGATCATAATAGCTCTCAGTTAACATTACAGAAAGTGATTGTAATATTTTTTTCAGTGAAAATAAAGGCTTTATTCCAGCCGGCAACTTGTCTGTTGTCCGTAGATATGTAGTGTATGAGTGTGTTTGTTTCTGCCTTAGATCCAAACGGCAAATCCATTCTATGGGCGAATCCCTGTTGTCGACACAAAGATTGCATGTTCTTGCACATTTTTTCTCTCCCGGCTGAATGCAGTCGGGTAAATCCAATTTATTCCACAACATTTGACGAAAATGTGTCTTTGATTTGTAAAATCCATATTTCTGAACCGATTTCAATAGTTTTTTTTAATCGAACCGTAAAGATCTCATCTATTATGGCATGGTTTTTAAAAAGTCACAAAGCCAAGACCTTCTTCACAAGTTGCCGTTTTTTGCCGAAAAAAGACCAAAAAGGCATGTCCAAAGTTGCAGTGCTCTCACTTCAACACGGATTTTCGATTAGATACATTAAAATACACCCACTAATATTTATATCATCTGAAAGAAGAAGATCAGCTCTTTAAGACAGTCTAATTTTAAATGTTATAATCAATATTAATCATTGAATTTTCACTGGGTTTCCATTGTCCAATGAAAAAAATGTCCTCTGACCGAGGTACCTTTTCTCGAAGAATATTGATTCTTCCATTAAACGTTTTGCACCAAACGAATCCTCTAGTGTGCTAGTTTATAAATCCGTAAAGAAAATTCAGTTTGATGCCGTTACAAGTGAGCAATATTGATTTAAAAATATTTTTATCCGTTTTTTCGACCAGAGAATTTGAATATTCCCAAAAATTTCATATGGATGCTGAAACCAGAAATTTTGTCAGGAATCGATGAAATTTCACAACATAGGAGGGATCCATGCTCTTAACATCTATGCAAAAGAAATTTTTTATTTATATCAATTAACCCTCTCAAAATCTCCAAAAACCACGAAAATGTCCTCTGACCGAGACCCTAAAAAATCTCGGTCAGAGGACAACGTTGAAATTGAAGATCTCGGTCAGAGTACAAGGGTCTCGGTCTAAAGACATGATAGTGTATGCAATTACATTTAGATCACTTCGTTTTACGCGTTCAAGTATTCGTCCTAAGTTCCCGCAGTCTCATGAACCCAAATGCAGAAACCGAAGAGTTTCCTGTTCGACATCAATTTGTCCTCTGACCGAGAGCTTAAAAATCTCGGTCAGAGGACAAGGTAGGTCACGGTCAACGGACATTATATGTAATACGTTACATTTTGGTCACTTCGCTTTCCGCATGCAAGCATTCATCCTAAGTTCCCAGTTTCATCAGCAACCCAAATGCAGAAGCCGAAGAGTTTCCTATTCGACATCTATCTGACCGACATCAATTTGTCCTCTGACCGAGATGTAGAAAAAATGACTTTTTGAAAGTGCTAGATTTCTATGGAAAGTTTTTATTTGGTGTGGTCGCCGCTAAGATTTTCGTGTTCAGCATAAAAAAATGAGTATATATGCAAATTTTCACGGAAATCTGAGACCCAAAGTTGAAAAGACAGAAATGTTGTGGAATAAATTGGATTTACCCAGTTCACCGATTCTAAAAAATATTGTTGAACAATGTTCTTCCCTGTAAATGTAATAATCAGTGAAGAGAGTCCACGCCGACGCTTTGAAGTCTTTTTGAACACATGAAGTTGCGAGGATCTTCCAATAATTCAATATGTGGAGCACAGGAATTTTCCATGAGATACCGGTACCTAACATGACTGTTATCCATATCATAGCATTATAACCACTCGAGGAAAAAACTTGCACACCCTTGATAGCTTGGCCGAATGCATATAGTCTCTAGAGACAAATTAAAGAGTACTTATTGGATTACTAATAAGTTGATAAGATTAATTCCAAGGAGTCCTCAAAGTAATGTGTGCAAGTGCACATCCTCTTTTTTTTATTGAATTACAAATTCAGTCAACCGCTTCTCTCCGATGCCCCTCGTTGAATGCATGTCGTCCATCTTTCTGATCTAAGAAACACATAGCATGAATTTTAAAACATGTTGCAATGTTGAGACTATAATATGCATATACTCGTATGTACTTCAGATCAGATGAAGCCTCTTGTAGCAATTTCAAGATTCGTCAGCATGCACCATCTTTGCAACTACAAATATTCAATTATCTTTCATTGTATTTATACACGTACAAGTATTCGTACATGTATATAGTCAGCTATTTTTGTGGCAGGCAGCATAAAAGCTCATAAGCATAGGATTAGATCTGCATGTGTTTCATACTTCTTCGTAATCGTTAGCCAATACAAAATGCATGTTTCATGATGGAAATGTGGCTTCCCTACATACATGGAGAGACAAGTAGTGATAAAATTGTACTAAGTCAATGGCAGTTCATGTCAGACGAATGTGCTCATCTCATAATATTTTCCCTGTTAAATCGATGTAAAAATATATAGTAATAAATCTCTTTAAAAATAATCTCTCACAAAAACTTGCCAACTAAAATAGATACATGCGTGTATATCTTAGCTTCGAATCCTTTTAGACTGAGCACATAGACCTTGGAATATATCATTTCGGAAATAAATGTCAGATCTATGAATAACAGAAAGCTTTAAGCTACTATCTCCTCCTCTCTCTTCCTACCAAATAAATATTGACTTCTTGTTGTCAGTGTAACGAAATCGATTGTTCACGACCCTTTTCAATCACATCCATCTTATGAGTCATGTTCATATTAGTAAACGCGGAAACAACCATCACACTGGTTAACATATTTGACACCTTTGAAAGCCTTCTAACCGTAGCGATGCAAATAAATGGGACAAAACGCTGTTCTCATTTGAAAAGATGAACTCAAATGTTTATTAGAAAAATAACTGCATGCATACTTGAATTGGTATAGAAAAAAGGCGTCAAATCAATGATGGAGCACTTAAGTGTCTTCACTTTCAAGAAGACACAAATAATGAAAACTCAACATGGAAATTTTCGGTGACAGATAGATTTGATTTGATTTGAAAGGGTAAACGCACAGTGGATAAGAAGTAAATGTCAGAAAACAAAGTTTTTCTGACTTTCAAATTTTCGGTAATTGGAATAATCACCATCATCGGCACGCGATGCAATCTGCATGTACCGGTATATAAACGGGATAACCGGTCTAAAAAGGTGTACTCAGGCATGAACAATTCTAGCAATATATTCTTTATCAGGCGTAGACGCTTATTTTCGTCCTATCAGCTCTCACAAGCACCACTCTGAATGTGACATATACAGTGTATAGAAATCCAACTTCTAAGCAGCCTCATTTTATCCTTTTGGACAACGAAGCCGAAGTCTCTCAGCTCAATGAGCATGAGCTCATGCTTCCATCATAGGTTTCGCATCAACAAGCTCTTCACTCTCATATTGGCATCAATAACCTTCTCTAGGTGGAGGTCAGTTCGCTCATAATCATAATCATAATAATAATCATCATCATCACTGTCCATTAGCACTGGGTCAGACAGTTGGCCTGATGGTGGCAATTCATCTGGCCGCTGACTATCGATTTCCGCAAACCATGCGAGTATTAGTCCGGCAGCCAGAACGAGTTTCTTCAGGGAACGAGGCCGAAAGTGAGACTTTCACAGAATGATGCACATCCTATATCTGCTACGTACTGGTGTGTCTGCCGAGTTCTAGTGAGTTCCTCTTCTTGTCAGACAAGATCAAAGAAAAACACATGTAAATCCAATGAGACGCAGATCGCAGTTTTTGGCTAAAATAAAATTTTGTATGTTTTCTCTGATTAAACGAAAAGTACTAAACCCAGAGTCGCAATTTTTGGCATGGAATGTCTTCAGGTCATTTCTTATGATGTACATGTGCTTTTATCATGCAATTAATCGGCAATGTATGTGAGAATGTGGTTGAATGTGGATAAAGTTGCTCAAAATGTTTGTGTTTGCCGACATTAAGATGCTCGCTAAATCTAAATGTGTTTAGCTTTATAGACAGGGGTGCATGAGCATGAAAGGAAGTGACCTGAAGACATTCCATGCCAAAAATTATGACTCTGGACTTAGTACTTTTCGTATAATCAGAGAAAACATACAAAATTTCATTTTAGCAAAAAACTGCAATCTGCGTCCCATTGGATTTACATGTGTTTTTCTTTGATCTTGTCTGACAAGAAGAGGAACTCACTAGAACTCGGCAGACGTGCCGATTCGTAATATGCATAGGGTGTACATCATTCTGTGAAAGTCTCACTTTCGGCCTCGTTCCCTGCAGAAACTCGTTCTGGCTGCCGGACTATGTTGCTTTATACTTGCATAGCCTCGCACGGCCTCTTCCATTCCGGCACAAGTTACATCCCAGCTACATCCCTGGAGGACATGTCTTTGCCGATTGCATTCACGGCAGTTTGCTGGACGATCTGCTCCGGTGCGGGTGCTTTCCCCTGCATGACAATGTAATGGAGCCTGGCGAAAACTTGCATAAATGTTATTTGATCCGTCCTTCTTATTGTCCTTTTGGACTGCTAGGGCCAGTCTCCTGTTCACTTCTAAATTTTTGCAGTACAATGTCTCTTGTAGCCTTCGTATTTGACCAGCTTCGATCATTTTTGACCTTATATTTGGTGTTTGAGGAAGAGCCAAGGTTTTAATGATGTTATAATTTAATTAATGGCATAGTGAATTTCGGTTGCTATTCGGCAACCATCATCAGATAAAGGGAATTAAACATAGACGCAAAAGTCATGAATTTAACATAAGAAATAAGGGAGTAGATAAGAAATGTAGTAAAGTGTATAAAGATATGTTTACTAGATTCTTATCTACTCCCTTATTTCCTATGTTGATGTGAAATTTGAATTCATGACTTTTGCGTCTACGTTTAATTCCTTTTATCTGATGATAGTTGCCGAATAGCAACCGAAATTAATTATACCTTTAATTAAGTTATAACATCATTAAAGCATTGGCTCTTCCTCAACCACTAACTATCTCTCTCTTTCCAATACCAACACTCCTGTGGCCGGATTGAACAACTGCCATGATTTTTTAGTGATTAGCCATGGAAGTGATACAAAAAAAGACCTCTACTACTCCCTACCCATGATCCATTTTCATCTGAGGTTAATATAGGAAATTGTCACATCACGGCAAAACGACAACATGCGTCATCTTCATAAGAATTTTTCCGTCGCCATCCCTCCAGATAGAATGAAGAAATTCTCCTTCCAGATTAATGTACCGGTAGGCCTATGTCATCTGGCCATTTTTGCAGACTATTCTATTGCTTAAATTTCATCTCACCAATCAACAACCTTGCTCAACCTGTTGAGAATATTTTAGATACACCCTTATTCGTCCGTCATAACCATGAAATATTCCTTCCGTTGAAGTCTTCACATTTATGCGGTTGCCAGGTCAGACAGACTGATAGCAACTTCTCATTCCATTGCCATTCTAGTCCCCAAGCAGTGCACTGTAGTTACAATGCTGTTGGAAATGACAGTTATCGACAAACTTGGTGATGCTTTCGATTAGCTTTTTAGGTATATAGAAATACTCACCAACAAAAGTCATGTTTCTGTGAGGGACGTATCCATGCGTTGATGTGCTTCCCCCTAATTCTCTCATGTCTCAATCGATTTCAATTAAAAAGTTCTTATTTTGAACTGTTCATGACCAACGACCAAGAAACCGAGAACATCCTATCTCTGAATACTCGCATCGAGTCGCCAAAGATGAGGACAAGCAAAGCATAAGAATGAAAATACATACATGTGCGTCTTAATCTATTCAGTCTTCTTCTTTACTCACTCCATCCAGCAGCGTGACATTCTCAGTGATATGATTACAGAAACAAATATTCCGATGTGTCAACTGGTTAGTGCTTATCGACTGTGTACCCGGACACTGGAATGGGTACAGGAATTACCCACGTTCGCATTGCGATGAGGATGGTTCTGGTAGGTACATAAACTCTACCTCGGATTCAAGCTGGAGGCACGACTTAATTCCGTGCTCGATCGTGCTTTAGTCTGAGCGATATAAAGTCTATCAAAGAGTTAGTTATAAGATGTGAGTTTATCCAAAAACATAAAAAATCAAAACCATTCATGGAATTCAGATAGTGAGCTGATTTTTGCTCGATAGGATTTTCATCCGTGCGGTGACTGCTCATTTCAAACATGGGGATCGATACGTTGTTGCTTTACTCCTAGTTTGGGTCCCATGAAGGTGCAGACAAAACTTTCTCAAGTGAGGGGGAGTCATCTATAGTGTACATAGGTCTAGTACGAGTATATGGGCTGCCAAAGTTCTATCCCTTCACGATTATGCAGGCTACACGTAAAGTCTCCAAAACGTGATTCCATTTCAAAGCATCAGGTTGCAGATGCTACAAATATGCGAAAGTTTGACCGAGTAAATCCATAAAATAACTCCCACCCATTAATCGACAAATATATACATGTAGACAAAATTGGATGAAAATTTGCAGTTTAATTGGCATTATGACACTTATGAAAGTTGCATACAAGCAGAGTTTAGATATTGAATATACTCGTATTTGTCTAACCTAGGAGCTGACCTCTCCGTGGATTGTCTTTAGATGAAGTTGGGTCTATCAGTGTTACATCACCAAAATCATATCTAATACCTGTATTGTCGTACTTGACATCACAATTACCCGCATGTTACAATAACGTAGCTATCATTCAATGAGGTTCAATCTTGGCAATACGTTTACAAATGTTTAGGCCTAATGGAAATCGGAGTGACATGTATAAAGAGTGATTGACAGATTCACTGAATTGAGCCTCCCGTCAAGACATATCTAAGATAGGCGTGTATGTCAATGTCATTCAATTTTCAGAGATTCAGAAGAAATGAAGAATAAAATGGAAATGATTTACAAAAAGTCATTTTCCCGTAAATATTTGCTGAAAAGCTAAAGCGACACTTAAAAGATTAAATACATCGATCAGGTGCACGCAAACATCGATGTTTTGAAGAAAATCAACCTTTCCAATGTTTTGATATCGATTTAAGCAAGCAAACTAAAAGCCTATAAAGAGGATCTCAGAGGATATAATAGTCCGGAAGAAGGAGTGTGTATCCTGTGTGTGTGTTATGAAAAACTGATCTTGGATGATACTGATGATGGATTCCGAAAATAAATGTTTGTTGTCGGATCGCATTCGTTGACATTTTTAGCTGCAAACATTGAACAAAAAGTACTTTTAAAGATTTTTCTGTCATTTTCAATTAGTTAAATATCATTGGTAATTTGTTGAATATTCATTTTGTCCTTGATGAATAGTAACACTATAACTGCCGCTACCTATCATTTCAATTTTTCATTTAACATTTCGGCATTCGGAATGTAGTGCTCACAGCGTTTCTTGTAAATACATCGCACTTATTGTTCCTTTTTTTATGCTTCCAACACATACGGACATCCTTGTTACGAGCAGCACTGGCTACCTCGGATTTTTCTTTGCATTTTGTAAATTGTAATTGCAGACCTTATCCACGTTCTGCAAAAACGAATACATTAGAAGTGTTTTTGCATTAAATTACATTATAAGTTAATGTATAGAGCATTAATTACTAATGTATTATCTAGACAAAGCATTTATAAAGAACTTTGAATGCAGAAAATTCATCCAACAAATTTCGGACTTCTATTCTATGGATCCTATCATGCCATTAATGCACACCACTTAAATGAACACTGTAATTACTACGAAGATAATGTTCCAAAATGCAGCATTGCCTACATGCACGTGTAAGCCTGAATTCATTGAATCAGGATTTTTTTCGAATCACAATTGATTCTCTATTGTAGACATTGATGAAATTCTCCGCAGCGAAAATGTTCTGAATTCGATATCTCAAGCCCGATTAACTTGATGCAAGACATCAGAAGCTATTAGTTAACATAAATTCCTTCCCAAAATATTGGATAGGAGACCGACCGAGTGATATTGGGTTTCGTTTCTTCTTGAACTGTCTTTGACTTCATTCTGAGAGTTATTTAGATGGAAATGTTTGATTCATGTAATTTCATATTCTTGAGGATTGATTTCTGATTCTAAATTCGAAGGTTTTAATGTCTAATTCCCTGTGCTTAAATGTGCCCTTCGATTTCAATTTAATCAGCATCCTTTCTATACATCTATAGTAGTGTTCGTGTTGTATTAATCGGAAGACAGTTAACGATTGTATTCATATCGATGACGGATCATGCACTGTTGCAGTGTATTCGCCAAATCTGATGCTTTATTTTCCAAGCATCAATAATGCGTTTATTTCTCTCTTTTAAGAAGTTGCGAGGAGTTCCGGAAAGCATAATTCGCAGCTACAAGATAAGTCTTTTCAATATTTCCTAACTCCATGACTCTTTTGACAGCCACTTTAATGTATACAATCGAGGAAATATTCTGTCATAATTGCGCGTCAAATTGTTCTTTAGATACATATAATATAATAATTTCAATGATATGATTTCAAAAATCATTTTGAAACATTTCAAAATCATCAAAATTGCTGATGGTGTGAAACACTGTTGAAGTAGGCACCACAGATTTTGCAGGTAGTGTAGCTGGGATTTGAAAAAACTGTTCACGCCAAAGTTGTGCTTTCGATGCTTTGTTGAGTATTCGAAGTATTAACAGCGTTTACTAATTCACATTGTCGATTAATTCAAATTTTTCCTCTTTATTTCGGACTTTGAAAAGAAGTGCCAGTCTGATCCGAAGCCGAAAACAAGAAGATGACAATTCAAGAAGCACAATGCATGAAGAAGCACAATGCGGATTGCATTTGCGCACTTATGCTACATATGACAAATCTGCGATCTTTAATACGGACCATATGCACAAAGAAATCCGGCAATCTAACTAGAACGCACACGCACACCTGTATAAACGTTGCTCCGTGCACGGCAACAAAGAAACGGCTACCAGTGGCTGGCATGCTTTGTTGTGAGCAGTTCAGTCATTGAGATGAGAGTGCATTTTTGTTAAGTCTCGCGATTATAGTCAATTCATTTCGATACAAAATCCTTGACCAATTGTCATGATCATTTTTCAAGATTTGGAAAATACAAGTAGAAGTTGTCAACTTTTTGACTTTTTTATCTATATGTTTCGGGTATTCATGTGCCATAGCTATTCGGCACATGAATAGCCGAAATGTATAGATAAAAAATCAAAAAGTGAACAACTTCTACTTGTATTTTCCAAATATTGAAAATTGTCCTTTTGATAAAGTTCTCAATGTTAATTAGTCTGCTTCGCCTTAGCAACAAGTCACTGATTTTGAAATTTTTGGTTGGATCACTCTGAATTGGCTAGATCATCTTGTGTAATGGGTGTGCAATCAAACGCCTCTATGCGTATCTACATTCCTGATAATGTGAGCAATCACTAATAGGCTTGATTTAAACAATTCAATGCCTCTGTTTTTACACGGTGAAAAGGATAAATATTTGACTTCGCTTAGGGTCGAAGACAGAACGTTTCATCGCAGACATCTTTTATTTTTCCATGTACTGCTGCAATTCAAGATTCGATTTGCAATTTCAGGAATCTGAAAATGTCGTCGATAAACATGATCAGAATTGCTGTTTCCTTGCCATAATCTATCAGTCTCATGCATGTTACGTGATAATGCTGATTCCAAAAATATACGGATATTTCGTTTAATAAGAACTCTAAAGAAGACTATATAATCTTGCATCCATGTTACATGCATCGGTGGCATTTTTCTTGACCTACTAAACTTTTTTTCACCTCCGAAGCTTTATTGTCGTCGTTGTTAATTTAAAATCACTCGGCGAGTAATTCGATAAGGAAGCAAGATGTTGGGTAACATGTATAAAGATCAAATATGCATGTAGGTGATCAACATGTCACCAGTCTGCATGACGCAATAATTAATTCTTAGTTTTATTTAATGTTTAAACAAAACAAAGCAAATTATGCTAGTTAAATGCATGCTGACAATATTTGCATAACTTGGAGTTTTTGAAAGGCAACCTAGATTGACCCTGGCTCCACTGGGGCGTTTTGACAAGCGCATCCATACATTCAAAATTTTGAAATCTCATTGCAACGAAAGTAATAATCCGATGTTGATCAAAATTGGTGGAATGCTGCGAGATACGTAGAAAATAAGCCATCTAAAATTTGGAGTTCTTATCTTCCTACGTTCAGGAGCTAGACAAGATATTTGGTAGTGGGGTGAAGGTTAAAAGTAATAGCTAATTGGTCTGCAATGTTTTGGCTTTTCAGGAAATGGAGGGCTTGAAACATTGATAATGCTCATCATGGGAAGTCACAAAGCGTCGATGTTTGCGTGTTACTTTATTTTTTAGATATCACAAGGCCTTTCGGGCGTCACAGACGACCATCGTCAGGCGAAAAGGCCCGAAAGGCCTTGTGATATCTAAAACAATAAAGTAACAAGCAAACATCGACGCTTTGCGGCTTCCCATGATGAGCATTATCAATGTTTTGGCTGCATCTCTGTCATTATCGACCTGATTGCTAAGACTTTTGAGATTTTTGCAAGGAAGAATCGCTCAAAATATGTGGTGATGAAATGTTCTTCGGTTACTGTGCTGGCCCCTGTGGGGACTGTTTTCACTATGTGCTAACTCCGAGAATTAATTATATGACAGTTATCGCACTCTATGTTTCGTCGAGACAGAAGGTCGAGACGAAGCCTAGAGTGCAATAACTACCTCATTGCGTGACAGCGCGCCGGAGACGAATGCCGCGGTTTCAGCACGCTGTCATACTTTGACACTTAAATCAACCATTTAAAAAATTAACCACATAAAACGGTTCAATCCATTCATCTTGTCAACAATGTCATTCAATCTGAAACAGTGCTGCCGATAAAACGCTCAGTTCGTGTCATCATAGCGTTAACCATTGATAATGATTATTCGATTTCTATGGCTAAAGATAGTGATGCACTGGCTTACCAATCGCTCCATGGTAGAGTTCTTGAAGTGAAAGATGCGATAGAGTAATCATAGCGTTGCTTATCAAAATATTTGGTAAGTGCTTCAGAATATTCATTCTTCCAACTTCCATTAATTCTATTAATTGTTGTTCCTATATGCTAACCAAATTGTTCTCTATGTCCTGAAATATGTGTCTGCATACAACGAATACATTCATACATTAACAGTGGAATGAAAAATTTTAGCAGCCATGTACCGATAAATTCTTCGATAATATTTATTGCACGATGAGGGAACAATAAAGTTGAATGCAAATAAGTGCCCAGGTCCTTATTTACATAGATCATTTACGTCAGGGGCATATTACATTGGTTTTCATCAGTATCAGAATACCAAACCTGCCAGTACCAGTGTTTCTGCTGCAGCTATACGCATGGCGCATTATAATTTGGAATGCGTCTTTTTATGTACATGTAACTATTTTGAATCGATCAGTAGCCAGATTTACTCATAATTGAGCGTTTGAAAGTTCAAGCAAATCTCCATGTGAAACCGTTTGTGCATGGATGAATCGGCTATAACTTATAGCTATATTTGAAAATAGTTTATGACTATACAGGACGACAGGAATCAAGATGTTAATTCACTCCGGCACCTGGCTTGGATTGACAAGTTACTGAGATTTTGCATCAGCTGAAGAACAAGACTTGTAATATGAGCAGTATCTGGGTCCAAATAGAACGTAATCAAAACATGGACGATCATAATCAGCAGGGAAATTCCATCCCCATTAAAATCATAAAATTTAACGTTACAGGCAACCTCATCAACAGTTTTGCGTCTGAGTCAAAGAAGTTTGGTTGCGGATATTCATTTTGATAGCCATGACAGTGCGGTGAAGATGAAAGAATTCTCATCACGCGATTATCAACTTACAACAACTGAGGCTTGAAAATGGAGATCTTATTTTTATCTAGCATGACACGCAAATAACAATTGTGATATTGTAACTGACGTTGTTTATAAATGGATTATTTTATAAGCGTGGTGGACGGAAACGCTACAAAGATCCATATGAAACCTCAAATATAAATATTCCGGAGGAGGTCAGCCTTTGAGTTGACAATGCTTGTTTCCGAAATAACCGTTTCAGAAGAGATATTAATGTTTTCACTTCAATCACGTATTCAATCTGAAAATGTATTTACTGAAGTCTTCCAACAAAAGTAGCCAATTCAACTTTGCCTCAAATAAGTGAACTTTGATTGCTGTATAAATGGTCATGGTCACTAATTCTTCAGCTCTGATAATCTAAATGCTCATTGTCAAGGAACTGTTTAATCTGAAAACTAATGAATAAGAAAGAACATTATTTTGACATCTTATATATAAAATGCAAAACGCCGACAAACTCCTCCTAAACCATGAAACTTTACACCAATATGATACTACCATTTAATAGAACAAAAAATTTGTAGTTAAAACCGCCCGGTCTCATTTCCCTAAGTATCATAATTACAGAGAAAAGTAGACTTTTGTGTAAATTTTTACCGAAAAAATATTAATTACACAAGTAACTACATTAAATTTACAAATGAACTCCTCATTTGCCTTAAAAAATTACCTCGCTAGACATGCGTCTCATTGATTCTAATGTTTCACGACGGATTCAGCAACAGCCAATGAGAACGCGATCTAAATGGTAAGACAGCCAATCAGTGTAGGCGAATGAGTTGGTAAAATTGGTGTGCAACAATGTGCATACATACAATGTGCACTGTCTTAATTTAACATACTTATGCATATAAATCCTGGACGAAGTCCGGGGACCTTACTAGTAATAGTATAAAACGTTTTGTTATTTCTTAAACAAATCATTTACTTCCAAAGCTTGCAATCAACGCATATTTTATTAAATAGACAGTTTCAGACAGAAACAAACAACATATTATTTGACAATTGACGATTTTAACTTTACCGGGTATATGGGCTTATGTCACACTGCAAACTGTAGACAGCCAAAAATCAGACAAAATAACAGCCAAAATGATCAGACAATTGCAACAGACAACATCAGACAATCAACAGCCAAAAGTGGCTGTTCAGAACAGACAAGATGAGACAATCACCACACAAAATATCAGCCTGTCTATTTTTCTAGAAATATTGACACTGGAACGATTTGATACTAGCTACTTACAGTATATCTGGACACTCCTAATCAAATCTGTTCTATCGCTGTCCAACTCACTCACACAAGCATTCTTATATGCAGATTATGAACCACTCTGATATCTTCCAAGATGTCTATCGTTCTGTCGCTGTCAACTTTCGGGAAGTATATATACCCTTGAAAGTTGTAAAGAACATAGTAAAAACAGAATTATAAGATGGCATCAATATGTCAAATATTCAGATTGGTTATTGCAATACCTTCAAGTATTTCATAAGAACCCTACTTATTTAAACATTGGATATTCTTATAATCGAAAATTATCAAGGATACCATCCAATTTTGATAAAAGTGTATATATTAGTCATAAGTAGTATGATATGCAGTAAATGTAATAATATAAATTAGTCCGCGCGATGAGACAAAAATTGTCTGATAAGCAGGAAATTTATATGATAACACGTAGCATCAGCCAAAATACTGATTTGGCTGATAAATTGTCTGACAAGTGGTTGTTTACAGTTTACAGTTTACAGTGTAGTGTGCAATATTATCCGATCTGTACCTTGAGCAAATCATTTTATGTTTCACTTCGTTTAAGTAATCAACAAATCATCGCGAAAGGAAGCGTAGCTCATCAAATAGATGTTTCTTCTAAATTGTAAGTGATTGCATTTTGATAAATCTCATGACTTCCAACTTAAGCTAATACATGCTGATGCATTTTTTCCTCATACAGGTTGCATGCATTTGTAGAGCGAATTGACGATCAATAGGACTCTGACTTTTGGACAATGTAGCAAAACACATTATTGCTCGACGGACGATAAACGACCCTGATTGTGCAATAAATATTATGGAAGAATTTATCACTACATGGCTGTCAAAATTTCTTATTGCACTGTGGCTGTATGCGATGTATTCGTAGTATGCAGACGTTTTTTTCAAAGTTGGTATTTCAAATGGTTAAGTATGGAGTTATTCTGAAACACTTGCCAAGCTTTGAGCTTTCTATAATGGAACGATTGGTAAGCCAGCTCATTCTTATTTTATGCCATTATTTTAAAACATAGATGTCGAATTATTGTCAATTGTGTTGGTCTACCGTTACTGTCCAAAAAAGTTCTTCTCAGTCTAATTTACATAGCGACATTTCATGAAGGAATGCGCTAACTTAGCGCTCTATCGGCACCCTCCTTAGTATGACAACGTGCCGAAACCGTGTAATTCGTTTCCGACGCGCTGTCAAGCAATAAGGCAGTTATCGCACTTTGGCTTCTCTCGACCTTTGGTCTCGACGAAACCTAGAATGCGATAACTATCGCATAGCTGAAGTGCCTTATTAGAATCGTGTTCATCTCACACTTTCAAATTCAGGCTGCAGACTATTGATTTTTATTGCGAATGTTACCATAGAGGGAGACAACACAGAAATACTACGAAAGCGTATTTAATGAAGTTGCCATTTTCTGTGCCATCAAAATAGATTTTCAATGTTAATAGCCAGTAGCTTTTTTGATGACACCGACAATGAATTTCCATTGGTAACAAGAAGAGAGGATCAAAATTGACATTACTATCTGAAATAATAATAGTCTGTCCTTTTTCCAACACTCTAAATTTTCTGTCCTTGAGATGCCATAGTTATTGGACTTTGACTTTGTATCAAATAATGCGCATAAAAATGTAAATTCGTCATCAGAGGTTTCCGACAGATTCTTATTCTTATCCACGTCAGCATAAAACCTGAAGGAAATGTCATTTTGTTGATACAGTATCTATCTGATGAAGACATAATCTTCAGCGCTTTGTAAGATTCCTTCGAAAACAAATCTCCTTACTCAAAGATATCGCTTCGAACGATGCGATATTCTTTCTACGAGTTTAGGTTTTCATCTTCGACAATCTAAGTAATGATGTATTCTTCATTTTCATGTCTATATTTCGTTTACTTGTAAATTGTCTCCAATAAATGGCTAATTCCGTATTCAGCCTGTCGCGTTCTTGTTGCTACTAGAAATGGAGATGATAAGGGATGCCGATTTACGCTACTGACGCATCACCTCCAGATATCTTAGCTTTCAAAACAAAATTAGAAGATAGAGTCAGCAAGATGACCGACTACCTACGTCTCGCTTTGAGTCCTTGAACATCGTTGGAAGTCAGAAACCAACGTCCAAGGCGAGCGCCTCAAAACAAAATACCTAAGCAAGTATTTCCAGAAGTGGGCCTAATCCAACGATTTTCAAAAAATTTTGAAAATACGCTAAAACTAGAAGTCACGAATACCAGCTTGGTCAATCGCATAAGTTACAGAGGACCCCACAGAACATTGGACAAAAGGCCGAATCGTCTCTCCTCTGTCGGTATAGATATGGCTTCGATACCACATAATTGATTGACCTGCATCAGTGTCCAGGTGTGTAACTGAATCAACCATCTACTTCAAATAACACTTCCCTTTCTTCATAGTTCTACTATGCAATTTGTTCGAGTCTGAGGACATCTTTCTATTCTATGCCCAGGCGGACCGGCACTCTGCAATCTTTCTGATTATCAGCCGCACGGAAAAGCCAGGATAATCAAGAGCAGGGCAGCCTGTTGTGCAGTCTTTCAGCTTGTTCAGTCATTCTAGACATTTTAAGGTAGTTTGGGCCATTCCGAGCCGTACTGATGAGCTCTTGTAGGGCGGAACACAGAGTCTACGGCTGCCAAGGAATTTTCGTGTTTAGTTTGTTCAAGTCGGAGGACATCTTTGTATACTTATACTATCATACAAAAGAAAGAAAAGTTGGATTTCAATGCTATAAAAGATCGAGAAGTTATGAAAAGCAAACTACTGCACTGTACGTACATGTAGCAACATGGACTGCCAAGATGGAGGTACGTATAGACAACAAATCTGTGCGCATAGCGATATAAACAGTAGGTCATATTCTTATTGTTGCCCACCATATTTACATTGTATGTTCATGACTATCGGTCGGTATTCCATTAATTTAAAGCGGTTCAAATCAGTTTACTTCGGGAATGTCATTTCCCTAGCTTGCAGTTGTTGTTTGTATAGCTTTAATTTGGTGAAGCTCGGCAATAATAAGTTCGCTTAACATGTTTCATATTATCAAGATATAATGTAGCATAAAAATTATATATCAACATCATATATAAGGTCATAAAAATATCAAAATATGGAAATCAACATGTGCATATGCGAGTGTAAATCAAGAAATCTAAAGTTGACTTGGAATTCAAAGACATGAAAGATATAATCATAACATCAAATGACATTCGGATGGCGCGCTAAATCATTTATCTATCCGATCATTTTATTAGCTAGCTTTAATTTATTGCTTTTGCTCTTTTACTACAATCATAGTTTCATTGAAGTTCAAGATAATCTTCGCCATTATTGATGACATTTTTTGGATTTGCTTTGTGAACTTCGAGACAATGTGTTTTGATGAAACCGTTACTTACATGATGCCTGCTCCTGGCCGACAACCAACATATTGAGCACTGTCTCACAAGGTTGGAACCGGCCGCCGGCTGACTTCTCTGAACACCGGCGCGGCCACTAGCCAGCCGGTTTAATGAAGCCGGTCGCCGGCTCGACCCTGGCCGCCAAAAATCAGGTCGGTTCCAACCCTGCTGTCTCAAGTACCCACATTACAAGTGCATTGGCAAGCAACATCAAGTGATGATTGAAATTTGTCTAATTTCGCTTTAATTGCATTTACTAATTTGAGAGTCTTTTATTTAGTAAACTCTCAGGCCAATTTTGTTTCTCGAATCTGTTGCCTACGCATTATCTTTAATAATCTTCTGCAGCTGTTTTTCCTCAATAACATTATCAGAGATTTGTATGCCCTTAGAAAAAAAGCTCTCAAACAGTATTTTGGTCTTCTTTTCTTTGTATCCATTATTATTATCATTAATGCTATTACATCTGTTCATTAATAACTTCAATTGCTCGTCAACAACCAATAACCTGATGTCTCTTTCTTAGTGTCTGTCTGTTTCTTTCGATTTGAATGTCGTCCAAACCATTGTAGCATGCATAGCAATGTTATAACGAAAAATCATCATTAACAAGCGGCACACTTGAAGGAAAAAATGTTGATCTAGCTGCAGAAGTAGTAAATTATGAGACGACATTAGTTTATTACTGTAACTTCCGACGATTAAGTTTGCATAACCATAAAATTCACATGTTAATAATTGCTTTGGAACTACCTATCATCTGAAGGATGACTTATTAACATCTCACACTCTTATCGCAATTGCTTAAATCATCCGATCAAATCACAAGATATATATCACGTCGACATTCACAGTGATAAGATAAACAGTGGCCCATGAGCACAGCAGCTGAGCGCGCTACGATCGATGTATTAGTACACATGTACTATGCGATGCCAAGTGCGGTAAGTCAGTGCCCTCTGTGCTCCTCAAGAATTGGCTATTCGCTACCAGGGATGCGGAGTCCTATCATTTTGATAGAACTCCGACTCCGACTCCGGGGGCTTTGCATGCAGCAGTGTCTCTGTACTTTTGTTTGATGGAGAAAGTTGACATCCAGACAGTGACAGCTATGTTCCGGGTCTAGTTATAGGCCGGAGTCTGGAGCCCTATCATTTGATAGGACTCCGACTCCAGCAAAAATTATAGGACTCCGGGACTCCGACTCCGCATCCCTGACCGCCACATGTATTTGCCACCGTTTGAGGAATCCCAAATCACCTTCCACAAACCAAGTTTGTCATTCAAGTGCTAACCTAAGCATAAGCGAAAAGCTGAATTTCTAGAGCTAACTCGTACTTTCATTGAGTGCATGATTTTGATTACATGTGCCTGCAACGAGAAGATTTGCCAAAAATAATAGCAGCAATAATTAGTTTGGATTGCATCTTTTAAATAAAGGTCATAACTGAGCCACACATCGTAGGAAATTGAATCTTCTCTACATGAGCCACTACAACATTTCTGGACGATTGCCGACATTTCATTTCCCTTAGGTAGCACTCTCCCGCTCAGCAATGGGAATGGAATGCAATGAGAAGAATCACGCACTTGTCGATTATAGGATATTTCCTCCTCGTACAATATGTAAAGTTAGTAAGAAGACATCCTCGGCGAGACCAATACGTGCTCTTCTACGCGCCTCTCATCAATAATAAAATATCTGACAGTTATTGTGTCATGACACTCGACAGGAAGAAACTTTGATCACAACTGCCGACTTGCCAATTCGATATCAACAGGTTGTTGCTGAAACGTTCGATGTCGGTATGAGCTTTTCTCCTCAATTAGTGTCTGCCAGTTGCTGTAGCATGAGCATGAATATCTTACTTAATGAGGTTGGAATATAATGTAACATTCACAGCTACAACGATATTTCACGCATTATTATTCATTGACGAGAATGTGACTCAGGGGGCGTATCAAAGTCCAAGCATTTAGATTTTCTCTGATAATGAATACAGCTTCAGATTGACAGTCTATTGATGAGAGCTGTGGATATAGGATATGTGTTGTGATATTGTGTTGAACGAAACATCACAGACTAAAGTGAGGAAGGTATGAAAATGGGATGTTCTCATTTGGCAATCTATTCGCATTAATTAATGAAATGGTTGACTGGCTGACGATAGATTATTTAGCAGCGCGTAATGGCTTTAGACAATACTTTTTCGTTTAGGCCGATGAGTAACACATACGTGTACAACACACTTAACAACACATTATTTAACCATGTGTACACTTTCACAAAGGTTATTCAACAAGACTGATCATGCAAGGCGGTGGACCACGAAAAACTGTCGTCGGACTATTAGAAAGGATGCATTCATCCCATTGACCAAGGAAATGAATTCTCAGTATTTTGTCTTGATTGTCTTGACGTAACATCGGTCGCCGAGCATTTAATGGCAAAATATCATACATGTAAGTCTGCGTAAGGGATAAAAAAAGTCAAGTAAGATATTCATGAGACCAAGCATTTTCTATAATATCTTATTCATTCATGTCTCATTGTTAATTCCAGTTGCAGCTGTGGAGATCACGCCCTTCATGGTCGGCATGACATGGTATTTTGTCTGATTCTCAACAGTTAATTGATGTTCTCATCCATGATGACAATGATAATGATAATATATTTGTCATATAGCATTCACATAAGACACAGAAGTTAACTTAAACCATAACAAATAGAGAAAGCCCTTGACGGGCAACAAAAAACAAACATTGATGAACAAGGAAGTTTAAGTCAAGCAATAAGTACATTTCAAATAAAATTTTAGAAATTAAGGGATTACCATAATGTCGTTGATGCGGAAATAGCTCGATAACCGGTGCTTGAAGTCATTTAATGTGGGAGCAGAAACTTCGAAGTACGTCAACTTAATCTAATGCTTAACTACATCACTTGTAAAGAAATTGTACTTCGCTGATGTTTTTGTCCTCTTAGCAATGATCGTGTAGGGATTGCTTCGGCATGGATTTCGCATGGAAAATGAAAAATATTCCTCAAAATCACGATTAACGAAACCATTGAACACTTAGCAGACAAAAATTAATTTATATCCTCAGCGGTAGATGACAACTTTAAAAGTTTCAGTTCATGCAAGCGATTTTTATAATCTAACTGTCGCAGATCGCTGAAAAATCGGCAAAATCTTCGTTGAATGTCTTCAATTTCATCTATCAACCATAAGAAAGTAAACGTTTTGTATCGGCAAATCAGACCTTATTGCAGTTTTTTCAAACTTTCATTACATTTAATTACTTTTCTCTGATCATATTTCTATGATATAAAGGTCACGCTCAATGAGGATTTATAAAGTAACTGGTTTATTTTACAAATGGCAAAGTATGTCAATTCGAGCATTTTTCATTCGCCATTGGCCAATGCATCTCAAACTAGTGCAATTCCGAAAACTGCAGATGGCGAATTCCATGTTCCATCTCATGTGATGGACGAAAAACATGAGTTGCACATGTTGCTACCTCTAAGTGTTTCTGATCAGACAGCGAAAACTCAAACGCGACATACGTATTGCTTTTGCTTTCGTGTTTCATCTATGGCTATAACTTTAACGCTTTACTTGTCATTCAATTGAATGACAGAACAGGAAATGATGAATTATACAATGAAAGTATATGCACAACATTAGATAACCGGATGTCTTTCCATTGCCGTTCTAACACATCTATCTGAGTGCATAATGTCTGCAGAAATTCAGATCTGATCATGACCAATGAAGCAGGTGTAGTACATGTAAAATCAGGGTTGGTGCCGTGATTATTCCCGAACATGGTGTCGCATGACATCCTGACACTCCCTAGCAATGTAAGAAAGCGCTTTGAGAAAATGAAAAAACATTAATGATTTCATATTGCTTGAATTTCATTATGAAACAGCAGTTTCACATTATCTTTCAATCAGACATGATCGTCTTTTGGGAAATTTCGATCCTACTTCCTGCTTTGTTAAGAGAGTGATGCCATAACTGTGGCTTTCTTCGAGGTTGCTGAGTTCGATTAAAAAATGTCTACATGCATCGCACTTAGCTGCATTGTATTTCACTTATTATAGTTCAATGAGACGATTGCACTTGTTACACGCTTTCTTAGATGAGCAATTAAAAAAAACGCACGGCGGAAATCGGGTTGGGTGGGATCAAGATCTACTTACAATTCCGACATTTCTTGCAATGATTCTACAATACACGTACATATCATAAGGCTCTGCAGCCTGTTGTTCAATGATATCACCGCCTTTTTGGTGCAAAACGAAATGTGAATGAATTTCATCAAAAACGAAAGGAGAATGTGAAACATTGTTCAATTCTTGAAAGATATCATTTACTGAAACTATTGAGATGAAGTGTTCATGACGTACTCCCTCTGAGGCGTACTAAGCCCGCTGACTGGTTGAAATGGCTAGTGACATTCAGCTGACGATGATCTAAGTTCTCGGAGGCAGTCCACGTCAATGGACGGATCGCACGTGACCAAGTTCAATCAACTGCTTTGCTCTAACTGGTGTTTGACTGTTTGAGAAATAGTGAGCAATGTCGGTAATCAGTCCATGTCACTATGTGAGGAATCAGGCTGTTCCAAACTTCGTCTGGAACAGCTGTTGTTTGTTTCCTAAGAACAGAGGGATAATCCAGTTTCTCTTGTCGGAAGTGAGGAAGAACATTTGTGGAAGCGGTTGCTATCGAAGACGAAGTCTGGGTTTAGGTTACTTCAACGATATCAAATCGAAATATATTGTTCGCTGGACTGGGAGAGATTCTCCTAGAACAATGAAATCACTTCAATGATGATCAAAAGTAGAGGTCATACATAGCAATATTTTTGACACCCGGGACTTTCTGCCAGAAGAAGAGACACTGCGGATCGCTTTTAAATATTAAACTTTGGAGTGCTATATCGCATTAATGAAAAAATCCAGAATAACCTCAAATTGTGGATTCTCTATCAGCACAGCGCTTATGGCTGTCCATTATGACTGTAACATCATTATATGGTTGTGCTTCCATAACCCCCGTTCTCGTCTGGTCTCTTTCCTGCAGACATTTCTTATTATCAAAATAAAAAAGAAATCACTCACGACTTTTTGACCAAATTCATCGAAGGCATTTCGCAACAAGAGCTTTGTACATTCGTGATTGCTAACTTGAGCTATAGACATCAGTCGGAGGAACTTTTGAACTATCGTTTAATAGTGACGAGGCTGGATAACTTGCAGTTAGCTCAAGTGTATTTTAGATTAAAATCAGTTTTGTCAAGCAAACGTTTGTGTGTGTACTTTTTGACTGAATAACAACACTCAGTGGAAAGGAAAAAGTTCGCACTCTTCAATAGAAATTGACCCAGTTTAAATACTTGGTTTGGTCTACTCTCGGAAAGTTGTTATTACTGGTATTCTTTGTTGACAATATTCCGTGGATGACGTGATCTAATTGTAAAAGAATGCTGAATGAATCAGCGTCAAACATCGCGTTTCAGCCTATAAGGACCGGGAGCACGTGCGTTGTAACATCCTAGCTGGGTTTATAAAGTATTTCCAGAGAGTTGATAATAATATTCTGAAGCTTACTTTGAGGTATTTGAAACCGTTACAGAAAATTTGGTGATGTTTGACTGATTGCAAGGTCAAATCTGCTTAAAATGAATTGGCTAAATCAATGCCGTTGCTGGAAAGAGCACTTGCCAAGTGAATAGTGCAATAAATTCTAGGACTATTTCATCGCGTCAGTCCTGTTTCCTCGACAAAGTAGGACAGACAATTGGGCACGGTCTCTGAATTGTTTCGCATGAGTTGATTGCATTCTTCCATATACCGAAATAAACCATGCACTGAATAAAGTCAGAATTTCAATTTTGTAGCCACTTCGAGCGGGATCCGGCTTGACCTGATCAAGACTGTCTTCATATGGCTGAGCTCCCGTCAGCAAGTCGCGAAGATTGATGCTGGCATCGTTGATATTCAGTTGACCTTGGTAGAACCTCGTGATGACGTGCGAGATGTCAGTGTGACACTGGATAGCCATTTGACATTGTCTGCGAATATCCTTGCTGTTTGTCGTTCTGCTTTCTGTTTCCTCCGACAACTGAGCCCAGTTCTACTGAATATGCCGCTTGATGCCGCCAACACTCTGATCCGACCGTTTGCACCATCCCGTCTTGACCATTGCTCCGCAATATATCACATCACGCACATATACGCACATCACCCCTATCTTGCATCTGCTGCACTGGTTGCCTGTACGTCAGAGAATTACATTTTGGATGGAGATACATGCCTTTAATAATAATATAAGTGACCTTTTAAGACCCTTCATGGAATGCCACCTCATTATCTAATGGAGATGTATCATCCATTTGACCGTCATGGCATTCATGATCTACGATCAAATGATCACGGTGGTCCAGAATGACTATTAATTGAAAAAATTACAACTCGCATCAACCATATGCCATTCAAAAGCTCTTTGGTTGGCTATTATTTCTGTCACAATTCAGAAATTTTCTGTCGATATCTTTATGAGTAGTATAGCATAACGTATTTTTCCATTCAGAACGACAAAATCCACATTAATTCGGCAGTTTAATGATTGATAAACAAAGTCAAACCTATACAATTCGGATATTATATCAGTTATTGATAATTGTAGATGAATATAGAAATGAAAAAGTTTAATTAAATATGCTTATGATTTCATAAGTAGCATGAATAATATGTAATGCTATTTTTCTTTTGAGGAAAACACTGATTAAACAAATGAACTGTTAATGCCTAGTTATCATGTCTGCATGTAATCCTTAGACAAGAGGCAAGAGTCCAGGCCACACTTTGAGTTAAAACCTTAAAGTCAACCTGAAATCGATAAAATAAGTTAGTAAATGTTTTTTTTGCTCCAACAAAATTCCCTTTTGTGTGCCATTACATTTATAGAGGATCCATTCTAGGACTACTGTCTATGTTACTGTTAATTTCTGTGGTTGATGTTAAATACTTGGTGCATAAATGTGCGATATACTAAAACTTTCTATGCTATTTACATGCATTGCCACATGCTGTTTTAGCAGACAAATTATTTTCCAAAATTTCTACGGTTTTTATTTTTCAAATTTAGGAACCGTTAGGCCTACTCTAAGTTTAAGGTTGCGATTATCATTTCCAAGTTGTCCATAGTAATTATAAAATTTCATGTTGCTTTTATCATCTAATAATGATGAAATTCAAACGTACATTTCATAGTCATGCATGAAGACCTGAATAAAATTCTACATAAAAACACATATGGACTACAATCAAAAATGATTTCCGTCACTCATGTACGGACCGGAGCACAGAGACGTACACAGTGACGTGGGAAGCCTGATGTCATCGAAGTCTGTAATATCAACAATTGACTGTCGAATCACGGGCAGTATCTGAAATATTTCTCATAACTTCGGTCTTGGAGAAGCACAAAATACAAACACATGGTTTGCTTTCTTCGTGTGTCTTGCAGTGCGTAGGCTTGCTCGATTCAGCTTGAAATAAAATTAATGAAAATCAGTTTGGAACTAGCAACATTGTCAATGGATCGATCATTACATGCAAGTACTTATATCTGCTTTTCATATCTATGTACCTACATCCACACTTACGTCACACATTTCAAATTATATTTACAGAATAAACGGTTACTTCAGCTTCATATGCTAACTGTTTCACATAAAAATTATGTATATGTTCGATATCTTTGCATAGATATATCATAATCTTTCTATGCTGGCTAAGACCGTGTAATATAATTTCATGCATGTAATTAGCATAGACATTTTTTGCAACGCACAAGAATTCTAAAATATTTATGCACCCAGCATTCAATCTAAAGATGGTCATATCAAAACGTCTGAAAGTCACAACGGATAGTTTATACTATAGATATGATTAATATTGGTCTGGTAAATAAAAAACAATTCAAGTTCGAAATCATTGCTCAAATAACTAGTTTATGAAGAAATAAACTCAGATTCAATCACAGGAACCTCAAATTGACCAGAGTCGATTAACAATAATGCATTAACAGTCCATTTGTTTAATCAGTGTTTTCCTCAAAAGAAAAATAGCATTACATACTATTCATACTACTTATGAAATCATAAGCATATTTAATTAAACTTTTTCATTTCTATATTCATCTACAATTATCAATAACTGATATAATATCCGAATTGTATAGGTTTGACTTTGTTTATCAATCATTAAACTGCCGAATTAATGTGGATTTTGTCGTTCTGAATGGAAAAATACGTTATGCTATACTACTCATAAAGATATCGACAGAAAATTTCTGAATTGTGACAGAAATAATAGCCAACCAAAGAGCTTTCGAATGGCATATGGTTGATGCGAGTTGTAATTTTTTCAATTAATAGTCATTCTCGACCACCGTGTGATGTAATGACATGCATTGTGCGTCGAACCGTCGAACGCACACTCGCCTGGGAGACCAAGCTTTGGCCGTTGCTGTGATTATGGAATAGTCTCCCTTCACATCTCAGGGACAATGACCTGACCACAAAATTATATAGTTTGTTTTATCTGCTTCGGTTTGCTAGAAGTGTGATTAATTCGAAATCGCCGGCACATCGAGGAACTTAGTAAGTGGGCAAAAAGGAATTCCAAATACCTTACAGAGATAGGAAAAAAGTCGTGCGTCGCTTGCGGTTAGACTGAGTTCAAGCAAAGTGCTTCGATTGCCACAGTTCCCTCAGATTCGAATTCAGATCAGTGCGCACAAGTTTTCTCCATAATGTTTGCCCTTCCGATCATTATTAAAAAAGTAGCAGGCGTACGGAAATTAGTTCACTTGATGTTTTCACATCCTCTCCTCGGCATTTCTCATTGTATAGTGCATACAATCGAATGTTAACCAAGACAGCGATATGTGTTTTGGTGTGTGCAAAGTGATATCACAGCACACACGCATCTCTCACTGGCTGTGGTTCCTCTGCTGACAGCTTATTGTTTTCCATTTCCAATAGCAAGCGATGCATGAATTATCCATTCGAGATGG
Organism: Prostheceraeus crozeri; assembly: GCA_907163375.1. Taxonomy (NCBI): domain Eukaryota; kingdom Metazoa; phylum Platyhelminthes; order Polycladida; family Euryleptidae; genus Prostheceraeus; species Prostheceraeus crozeri. The sequence continues at coordinate 157,483 of CAJQUW010006075.1, read as the reverse complement.
AGCAAGTTGTCTAATTCTGTGATGTGCCATTTCGATATTAAGGCTACATATAACTCTTCCAGGAACATATAACCTTTCTAGGAAACCGAACCGCACGCAGATGAATCTAATTCTGTGGACCTGACACTTCCCCTCCTTCGTCGGCCACTTAAAATGTATCTATTCCGTGAAAGCATCCTGCAACTTTTGTATTGTGCGCGATATAAATATTTTCATAAATGTAATATAAACATATGCATAGAATTTAGATTTCCTTAAGTTGACCTTTCACTACTTTAATTAGATAACATGAAAAATTATGCATGCTTTTATTCTACAAAATCGCTTGATCTAAAGTAAAAAAATCACTAGCTGTTGATTATCTCATCATTCTACCTATCGTGTGTGTACAGATTCACCTTCATTAAAGAAAAATTATTTTCTATATAATGCATCTTGTTGCGCAACATCTCAAGCTGTGTTCAATTTGGAGTTGGTGGTCCAATCTATATTTTGCTCTCCTGTAAAACTAGCCTATTGTAATATGCATTGAGAACTATGCACTTAAATCACAGGGGAACAATTTAAAAATTTAGCAACTGAATAATTCCAATTAGGCCTACCTCTAAAATGCAGAATTTCTTAATAATGACAACTCGAAATAGCGTGATATGATTCTTAATTAGACGCACTTTACCATGGACAATATAGCATCAACACGCAACATAGATAGCAAATGGATTTAGTTACGTTATGTTGATGCTATATGGCATTCAAAGAATCTCGGATAACCCGTTTCTTCTCCGCGTGACTCCATGAACTGTGGTTATATTCAACTTGCGACATTCATTGAATTCTTTGTGTGTCTAGCAAACTATTTGGAGAATAAGACTGTTATTCAGTCACGATGCTGCCTTGGTAGGAGTTGCATAGCGAGCGATGCCGTTTTCAATTACACGGGGATGAATGTCTATAGATGTACAATATGTATAGATGTGGTCTTTATCTTTTCATCGTACTTCTTTATTTTTTATTATACTTCTTTTTTCATCGCATAAATAATGCCTATTCAGTGGAGATGCACATTGTTTCATTGCTGAAGTATCTTCAAACAAAATGATGTTGAATGGGATTAAACCGTTTAGAAATTTAAACAACAAAGACTCGTGATCACACATTCCCAATGCGCTGACCTGTGACCCGTTTGAACGGTCACCAGCGAATTAATAATATCATATTATCGTAATATTGCGAGTACACAATTTACACATTTTATACTATGCATTTTGCATAACGAAGTCTCGCATTATCGGTGCATATGACTACATTTTGTAGTCAAGATTGGTAGAGACTTGTTTCATAACATTTGTTCGCTTCAATCTTCAATACGGTGCCTATTACATGGATCACTCAATTAAATGAATAGAAAAAGAATAAGTAAAAAAATAGCAATGAATTTTAGATCGCAATAACAAATTTAAACAACATGTTAAAGCCGTTCACACAGTGTGGTTGAATAATGTTTCATTTGGAATCCTGGCATCTTATCTATGGATTTGAAAGTATTCATCAGATATCAGGGTCATGTCATCGAATTACTTCGGTCATTGATATCTACGGATATATCTACACCATATCAAGTAACTTGTACTTCTCGAATGACTTGGCGAGTGACATCATAACGAGGCGAAGGCGTCTGATGGGTAAGACAAAATGGTTATTGAAAATGGTTGAAATTGTGAGGGACGAACAAGCATAATTACAATCCTTCCAATTTCAGAATCATTTTTCACAACATGAGTGAGCGACCTTGACGTCTAACATTTATTCAGGCCTGTTTTTGTATTTGAGAATAACGATGACGACGACGATGAGGAAAGCAATATTGAAGATGGCGAAGTTATTGACGATGTTGAGAGTGATGGTGATACAGCAATTCATATACCAATGGAAACACCAGAGACTGATATTTCCATCGACGACTTTGATTCTGAGAGTGAAGATGATACTATAGAGCTGATCATAAAAAACGGACAATCTAATTTTCACTGAAATTCAATCGATTCTCATGTCTTTCGAACATGTCGCACATCAGCGTGTCATACATCATTCGAGAGCTTGCATTCTCAGCTTCAAAATGAGCCATGATAGATTTACATCCGTTATTGTATTTGCTGAGCAGTACTCAAAACATGAAAATCGCTCAATTTACAAATTGCGATTTTTCAAAAAGAAAGCATGTGAGTATGATAATGAAGCAGGCACGGGGAGAAAGAACATTTTCTGACCTGTCTTTCGACATGCTGGTCATTAAAGGCGGTGAACTTTTAAAAAATTAGTGACATGGTGAAGTTATCACAGAATCATCACCTTTTCGTTGAAAATGTTATGTTCTCACTTTTTCAGCAAAAACATTAGTTTGGTATATTTAGAATGCTTGCGATGTGAGGAGTACGAATATGTAAGTTTTATTTATGTAAGTTCAATAGTTCTTTTTCAAACTTCTTCAATATTTTTTCTCATTTCCGCAAAAGTAAACAAGCACCAAATAAGGTGAACGGAGGTTCAAAGAAGACAATAAACAAAGGCATGTCTTTGTTCTCCCATAGTAGCTGCCGATTGATAACTTTCATTGTTTGTTTACTTACTTCATTATCATACTCACATGCCTTCTTTTTTGAAAAATCGCAATTTGTAAATTGAGCGATTTTCATGTTTTGAGTACTGCTCAGCAAATACAATGACGGATACAAGTCTATCATAGCTCATTTTAAAGCTGAGAATGCAAGCTCTCGAGTGACGTATGACACGTTGATGTGCGACATGTTTGAAAGACATGAGAATCGATTGAATTTCAGTGAAAATTAGATTGTCCGTTTTTTATGATCAGCTCTGAAAGCCCTCTTGTTGCTCTGTCAGATTCGGGTCTGCAAAATCGTAATGATGTGATATATTCATTCGATCCTATTTCGCCTGCGCTTCGAGGACGCATGGAGTCAAAAAATATTGGGCAACGGAGTCAAGAAGTGGTTATGCCCCATACGCCATTATTCACACTGGTCGTGCCAAGAATGAAGAGCCAGTAAGAGATTTGGGAAAGAAATTGCTATTGGAATTGCTGAAACCATGCTACAATACATGCAGAAACATTGTGACGGACAATTTTTTCACATCTTACTCACTTGCCGTCGAAATACTTTCAAAAAATCTTGCTTTACTCGAACTATAAGAAAAAACCGTTGGGAAGTTCCTATCTGTCTTTCGCAAACAATGAGCATGGAGAAGTTTGATTCGCAGTCAGTTACAGTGCATTATCCATAAATATTCTTTCTGTTGGTAATGGCTGGTTATATATTGTACATGTACAGTGATTCAGATTTTGCATTTATACTACAGGCTTATAGCTAGGTCTTCATGATATTACGCATATGTACCTTGCACGGCTGCAGACAGATGCTACATATTACTGATTGAATTTTAGTTGCTCAACATGATTAGCTTCTACAATCACATGTAGGCCTACATGTATGCCTGGTAAGCGACTTCAAGGAGGGCGCTCGGGGTACCGCACCCACATCTCGCAGCTCAAAATTTCATGTCTTAAATTCGTTGCAGGGCTACTTAGGTCTTGCGCAGGCCTGCATGTAAACTTTGAATCGATAAATGTTCCATGCTCATAAGACAACAACTGGCATGTATTAGTATGCAAATCGAATTAGTAAAATCACGTTGTCGTCAATTTTAACCTAAGTCTAATTCTGCAAATTTACTACATGATGTAGCTGTATGTAACACCCTTTTAATGCAAACCAAGAAAGTCCAATTCTATTCAAATAGATATTATATTAAGCAACGTTTTCTCTCTACTTGGAAGTGGCTTGCAAATATCCAGCACACAATGTAACAGACCTTCTTTTCTACTGCCTTTCCATGCAGTGTAAAACTGGGAATCGCATGAAGTCATATCAGTTTGATAGGACTTCGACTGCAGGACTTGGTCTAATACCACGGTAGCAGGCCGATGAGCATCATAGGCCTACCGGTAGCATAAAAATGGAACATTTCATGCAGTTGAGAGCATTAGGCATACTTATATGTGATAAGTGCTGAAGTCAATAAATTTTAATCATGTAGGCCAAATGATGATAGCTTACGTAATTGAAATGAATGTAAGTATGTAATTGCATCATCAGTCGCTTTAATCATGGGCCTGTACAAATGTGCAATTTACATATGCGAAGAAAGCGATCTTCCGATCGGAATTAGTCCTGTATTTTGTATAGAATGCTCTTAATTATGAAATGTCATTTTAACTTTTCACACATCTATTATGTTAAATTTTGTTATCAATAGATTTTGTCTAGCACACGATTTCCACGATGTTGGGGAATATTGAGCACAATAGAATTTTAATTAGTGTCAGCAAGGTTTTGACAGGCATCCCAGATAGGTAATGCGATTTAGTCAAGTCAATCCGATAAATAAGGTTTAAGGAAAATTACCGCAATTTATGAAGAGGGCACGCATGCAACACCTGAGCATCCCTGCCGGCGTCCCTGGTTTTCAATCATATGCACTGCATTTCCATGTTTGTATACATACCGAAGCGCTACCACAGTGTTATCCTCCTCAATTCTTCTCACTTCACACCAACGATTGACCTGATATTGGTGACGCAATGAAACCTGCCATGATAACAGTCTACAACGCGACTAAAGGAGGCGTGGACAGAATGGATGAAAACGTCGAGAATTTCTCATGTCGCAGGAAGACATGCCGATGGCCGTTGTTGCTCTACTTTAAACTTATTGACGTAGCCGCTCTGAATGCCCTTATTCTTATGGGAAAATTTGGATATTCAAAAACTCGGGCAAGCTTGATCCTAGAGCTGAGGCAGTGCATGGTCACACCTCACATGCTTTTCAGTTCCCGATAAGAAAGAGTTCAATACAGCAGTAAGTGTTGTATCAGACAAATCTTGGGACTCTAATCCATTACATTGGCTGGAGCAATATCAAGCGGTGCGAACACTCCTCAACTCTGCAGGAGGATGTCAAAGTCGTCAAGATCTTCTTGTGACACATGTCATCAATCTGTTCGAAATCACGCTATTTCGTAAGAAAATACACAAAATGTAGTGAAATCAATGAAATGTAAACGTTTGCCTTTGACGTTTACGACCATTCTGTTGTTACAGAATTTGGAGAATTCTTCAAGAAAATAAGAATAGGATCTTTCGTTTTAACTCATAATTACTCATTTTCTTTCTTATTCACTATTCAAAATATCTGAGTTTTTTAGAATAGTATGAAATGCTACAATACATTTGATTTGATAACCGGAGAGCATACAACAGAAAACACTGCAGTAATTCGACGATATCATATTGACTACCAACATTGTAGTCACATGCACTGATGGAGATTTAAAATCACATGCACCGATAAGAGTTAAGATATGCATGTAAACATGTGTCTACGTAACACTGTATTGTATTTTATAATTCAATTTTTTAGTATCATATTAATAAGAACATGTATTATAGGGGTGATGGGGAATGAAAAGGGGATACATAGGCTTGTGATGTAGCTTGATGCAAGCCACCATGCATACTAAATTTATCAGTTTTCGACAATTAGCGCACGACTATTTGTACATGCATTTCAAATAATCTAAGAAATTCATTATTACACGTGTAGAGAAATCGGAGAATGTAAGTAGGCCATTAATGTGCTGGTCACTTTTTTTGATTTTCCACTTCGCTGTGCAACATACACGCACGGACTATCTTTAATACATATCTGAAGATACTTCATGTACGATTACATAAATTGAAGGCATTAAAGGAATAGAAGCCGAGAGATGAAAAGAGAGAAATAGAGAGAGATAGCTGTATGATTATCTTTCACTTTTGGAGGACAAAGAAACATCGACTGCGAAATGAAGACACTGTTTTACATTAATCCTCTGATCTCCACAACTCGATTTTGAAAAATTCAATCAATAGCCTACACAAAAGGGAGAAATTCCTGCCCACCACATTGAAAAAACGCTTTCAGAAGACAGCATTCTACCAAAGAAAGATTTGCCCACACTCCTCTGTCTTATTGATGACACGTTTATTCACCGAAAGTTGCGAATATCATCTAGAAATTGAGCAGACTCATCACTATGGCAAAATCATCAAATAAATTCTACATCAAGTATTTGACTTCAAATTCAGTTTTGCAACATCTTATACATTTTACAATGTTTCATTTGTTCATGTGATATCAGCAATAGTACCTAAGAAACGCTTAGAAGATAGCAATTCTATCTTCAGGAGACTGACGAAGGTCCACTGGACCATTTTCATTAGCTACCCCCTCTCCAAAGAGGATCGAATTATTCGCCATTTTAGTTGCAATCTCTGGTATCTCTTTGTAAAAATAACGATCCAATTATTCACACTTAAGTACATGCTGAATGACTTTTCTTAACTTCGGATAACTTTAAAGAAATCTGAAGACAAGTCATCGTAACTCAGTGGTAAATCATGCCACTCTATTGTAAAAGGGAATATTGCTAAGTTTATCATCACTTCAGTTTGTATGCATTTGTCATTCTTGAACTTGCCTGTCGCTAAATAGCATCAAAAGACAAATATTAGTCACTGAAACACATTGTACAAAGTGCATTCATGCTTTTCTCAATGTCCTATGATTATCTTATGAGATTATAGTGTTTGTTCTGCTTTCGACTGCTGTAAATAATGCACCCACCCACATAGTGATGTACTTACATTAGAAAATTTGTAGTGTCGACATGTTCTTTTCAAAGGAATAGATGGAACATGCTTTGACATGCCCCTACGCGTCTCGAATGTTTGCAGGTACTACAGACAGAGTTAGAGGAGTTTCAGACGTTTGACACAGATTTTTCATATCATTATTTCTGTTATTGATTTATCGTGCTACCGCACTGAGTGCCCGTCCAGCATTATAACAAGTGTACTCAATCTGGCTCAACATCATGCATGATATTCAAAATATTTAATATCGAGGAGCAGGATTGGCAAAAGTTTGTAAACATAGAAAACATAGTGCGATGATAATGATGGGGACATATAAATAGCTCTGCTAGAGAGGAAAAAATTGTCAAAAAGACACAATCACTCATTAAAGGCACGAGGGCAAATGAAATGCACATTGTGTGAGTTAGCGCCTGTCCTGTTTTTCATGAAAATGCTCTGTGTCTGGTTCTGACCCTCTACCGACGCCTAATGTCCGGTTTTCGCATGACTGCAAGGAAATCCATCATTGTTCTTGTTGCATAATGAGCTCAGATAGAACATCTGATTTAGACTTTTTTGACTAATTTTGCTTGAATTGATTGCGAAATTAATTGGAAATCTACATGTACGTTCATGCGCATAGAATTTACTAAAGTGGTCACATAGAATATCGCATATTATTCTGCGGATCTCGGGCTTTCTGTACACGGTTAACCTCGATGAAACTGTTGGATATACAGGTATCAGTAACAGGTAGCTGTATAATCTAACACTGATTTTCTAGCTGAAATATCAATAACGAACCAAATCGTGACCTAATCAGAAACATATTGTTTGTATCGAAGTGGCATCTGATAAACACATAAATAGTATAGTTATAGTTTATTGCAGTCCACGGTGCAAAATGACCCTCCCCCAATGTCATTGAAGTATAACGTTTACTTATGTTTGCATGACATTAGAGTTAACTTCCACTTTCTGGGATTGAGGAATATCAAATCTAATTCATCAAAAAAACAATTGACATCAAAATGTAGGAACGATGTCATCTTTCTTTTGAAGGCAAATTGTGTTCAACGATGGTTTCATGAGCAGCATGTTGGTACTTCGTTTTATACATGGCTCATTAAAATCGAGCTGGTGTTTCAAAGAAAAGGTAGGAAAAATAGTGGTTGCCACTAGCAGATGGCAATGTCATAAAGAAAAAGGTCAGATTCTAGTTAAGCCAAAAATTTCATTGGAACATGACGTGTGAATTGAACTTTTCTGTTGAATGTTTCATTCGGTCCGTTTCATGCAAGTAATCACCAACATAAATAAGCGACTTAACCCATTATTGAAAGATGTACCTTCTTTCACGCTTGCGAAATAAATAATTTATGGTTTTTTTTCATTTCCTCATCAATCTCCTTTTTGACATCTAAAGCATTATAGACGCGGCAAGTTCTCGTCTCAGTTGGTAAAGCAGATGGGTATAGATGACCTGAGGCTGATGATGGGTCGAGCGCTACCAGCACATCCTTTGCATGGCAATTTGATCTAGCGCTCATGCCTATTTCATTCTTGTTGATTCTTATGAATTTCCACTACTTCATGCGATGTCAATGGCATCTCGATACGAATCCTATTCATATAATGCTGTCCTAATTGTGAAAATCGATACAGTTCGTTGACTTTCAGCACATAATCTCTGGAAAAAGTTGCTAAATCTAGACCTATGCATTATAACATATTTTAAACACATATATTTTAGACGTTTATATATTTCTAAGTATAGGTCATACAACTTTTCTATCATAGTAGTAGGAATAATCCAGCGATTTAAGTTGAAAAGTCTTGAAATTTGCTAAACCTTAAAGTCTGCAAAGATGCACTTCAGGTGGTTGCTAGGGGGCATCTGCAAAAATTAGACAGAGGAACCGAACTGCCACCTATCTGCCTCCGAGTATGGATAAGCAACATTGATACTGATGAATCGAGCAAATCGACAATGAAGAAATCAGTGTCTAGGTTATTTTATTATTGCTATTATCAGCATTTTTGAGTTTGCAATCATTTTGAATTTTTCAATTTAGTGGGCCTATTATTCTGAATTACTCCTCCTGTGATGTTAGGATTTTCATTCATCTGATTTTTACCTGTATACATAAAAAATTCCAATACAAAATTACTACAGTGAACTCTAGTACATAGTATTTCAGCAATTCTGCTTTGGAAATATAAGTTGAAGTCAGTTAATAGATTTATTCAATGAAGCATAAGTCCTTGATGAGGCAATGATGATCCCGCAATTTCCCATCTACAGCAATGTGGCGATGAAATCGCACTGTCATGGTCATGAGTCAGAAATCGGTAGTGCATATGAAATAGCCTATTGGAATGTTGCACTTGAAAAGGTCAGATGAAAGCAGAATAGTGAGAAGCGGACTGATTTTGAATAGGTTTCATGGTGTTCCATGTAATGAAATTCATCACGTGCTTGCAGAGGAATTCGAATATAACGTTTTCGGCTACATAAATGAGTGTTCTTCATTGTTATTTTTTGTTGGAGAGCGTGGTATCGAAACATATTGTTACTTTCTTTTTCAGACTATTGGCGGAGTGTTTTGCTGCATCGTCTAGATATATTTCTGTCCTTAAGAAAGTGATATTTTCTCTTCAATCAGCTTTGCCTAAGATATACATGTATAGAAAGTGAACATGAAGCATTTTTCTAGATCAGTTAACTAATATTTCGTTGTATATTACCTTTCTTGTGGTGTTGAAATTGTTCTGAAGTTGTGATTGATTTGTCAATTTCTATAAAGAACAGATTTTGATTTAGTATTTTTGTAAATTTATTGGCGATTGCTCTGAGGTACCGTACACCATTTTACAAGGTAAAATTAGACAATATAAGTTAACTGTTGAAAGGTATGCTATGATTTGAGTCTATAAAATCTAAATAATGCTGGTATAGGTACATGGCATGTAATATATTATATAGCATGTATTGAATGCTGGTATAGGTACATGGCATGCAAACTATAAAATTAGTCTGAAAACACAGAAAATTAGGACTTATATAATCGTCATCCTAATCAGGATCTGGATGGCTGTGCAACCGATTTTTTTCAAAGAATGTGATCAACGCTTAAATTTTTGAGCTTCTCCCTTTTTTGTTATTTCAAAGTGTTCGTCTTGGAATGATTAGTGTGGCATTGACACTTTTACTTGTATGACTTGCTTGGGCAAGGTCAGCAAACTATTTAATAGAAACTTCTTAAGAAACAATAGATTAATGCGCACACATGCACACAAAGAGAAGGAGAGGGCGAGAATTTCAATCCCAAAGAGGGAAATCGAACACCGGCCCTTCGACTAGCCTATATGCTGATTGACGCAATCTAACAATCTACGACGATTCTGTACTTTACTTGAATAATAGAAGAATGAATGAAAGGAACTTTGAGTGAGAAAATGCAATTCAGAAGTGACAATCGTGACGCAGAAATCAGTCGATGAAAATATCAAGATTAAGAAAGAATTGTGAGTAGTTGTGGCTCTAATATATCTCCACTGAATAATATCATCAACCCTTTATATTTCTAATAAATCCATCAGCAATAAAATACTCATTATCTTCGTCTCTGAGCTCTCCACATCATTTTGAGCTCAAGTGATTGACATGGGCGGCATTTTAATTCTACAGCTGTCAATGTTGCGACGTAAATCTAAACTGGAGAGATTCCCGTAGAATAATGAGTGAAAGTGAAGTGGTAAAATAATCAAGCCTGATTTTGGATAATGCAAGTAAAAATATATTACTTGCAGCAAATAGTTAGGCAAGCAGAGTGTGGATTGCAATAAACATTTAGATCATGAAGCTGAATTATAAAAATGAACAATATCATCAAATGTGAAATCTGATTATCAAATTCGAGTTCTAGCTATTAGCACCGATCTAATTGACGATCTAAACCTTAGGAGCTTTTCATCAACCGCCGGCACGAGTTTCTGCACTGTCATTAATTAAGTCCCAAGTGAGTACTAAAAGAGCACCGAGCCTGAGTACTAACTGCTACTAAAAAATGAGTCCCAAATTATAGTACTCTTTGAGTGAGAGAATATTAGGACTTATTTTAGAACTCTTTTGGTTCGAAAACACAGCACCTAATTCGCACTCATTTTAGTACTCATTAAATGAATTGCATAAAACAAGCACCTCCACTATATCGAAAAATGCCATCGACATGTATAATCCGCTATATCCCATATGCACATAAACATCTAAGAACCAATTGTGGTAATTAAACACAAATGCATTTGGAGCAATATAACATGCACAGGACCCAAAGCACTGTCGGAGATAATGGAAAACGTTGGCAGGACTCAGAACACATAGTCGGAGAGTGTGGCAACCGTCATCGAGCAAGCTAGCGTGAGAGTGATACAATACAGAAAGTGGTGTCGTTGTGAAGTGTGAATAGTGTGAGGTGATGGTTGTGAAGTGTGACTAGTGGGATGTCAGCTGAAATGATGAACAACTCGGATACCTTCGTCAGCAGTTAGTGTAATTAGGATAGCTACATTTTTGTATTCTTTTATCAGCACATAAGGTACACAGGACTATATTAAAATGGTTTCTTCATTTTCATATAAATTTCAATTGCCTTTTTTATTGCCTGATGACGCATTGCAGCTGCAATAACGAAAATTTGTGTATAGATATTAATTTGTCTTGATTGAGCCATTTTCACAAAACATATATTTCTCAAGATGCCGATTTTCAATTATATGTTCATCCCTTCTCGTCATTCACGACATTTCGTACACACGATACAAATCCGTTTATAAAGAAAGGCTAGCAAATTACCTGCGGTATGATCGATGAAGCTGCTGCATTTGGGGAGGGGCCACTTGCTTTGTGGTTGTAATCCTTTCAGCCTATCAGGAGCAATCGCGTTACTTCGACAATAGTACATATTGGCCTCATATGTGTACTTTTGAATTTGGTCAACTTGACGCTTTTACACGTTCCCAGGATTTAAGAATATACTTTATTTCGAAGGTTAGATTTATGCGGCTTATCTCAACTTTCAACGGAAAACACCGATTTTCAATATCAAAATGAATTTTTAAATGAATCCAAGATCATTTATTTGAATGAATTTACCAGAGGAATAGCAATTGGGATGATGCGTACGTTGTGGGCAAAGTTCAATTCTACAACTGTTGCGAAAGAATTGAAAATTTCAAGGGTCGTTGTATGGAGGCGGTGGTGTCGTTGGAAAGCAGAAGGAAATGTGGAAAAGAAGAACGGATCAGGAAGACCAAGGTATCATCCAAGCGGACAGATGCACGCTTAGTTTTAGCTGCTAAAAGAAACAGATTTGTGTCCGTCCCGAAGCTACGATTGTGTACTGGAAGGTTGCTGGGAACGTTGCCTGTAGCGTTCGAACTGCATATCGAAGATTGCGAGAAGCTGGTATACAGTCTCGACGACCCGCTGTGAGAATTCCGCTGAGCCTTGAACATCGAAGGAGACGAGTGACGTGGTGTAAGGTCATCAGTCGTGGAGTGACAGTCAGTGGGAACGTGTGCTCTGGACTGATGAATCGAGGTTTACTCTCGAATTCAACGATGGTCAGATCCGTGTTCATCGCTTGCCAAGTGAACGATTTGCTCCATGTTGCGTCAAAGAACACGACCGGTACGGCGGCGGTAGTGTCATGGTTTGGGCCGGTATCTAGTACAATGGAAAAACACCAGCAATCGTAGTGAAAGGAACATTGACAGGACAGCGATATGCCGACGAGATCGTGACACCGGTCGTGGTTCCAGCAGTGACATCGAATCAATTGATTTTTCAGGATGACAACGCAAGGTCCCATCGCGCTTCAGTGGTCTCTAACAGGATAGCAAGCAGTGGAATCCCAACCTTGGAATGGCCCTCACGTTCTCCCGACCTCTCCCCCATCGAGCACTGCTGGGATGAACTTGGTCGCAGAGTGAGGGAGAGGTACAACCACCCGCCAGTGTCTTTGAAGATGTTGGCCGACAGACTGATCGAGCAGTGGAACCTCTTAGACCTGGCATTCATCCAGCGACAGTGCTCATCCATGCCCTCACGCATCGATGCCTGTTTGGATGCTCGCGGTGGTCACACCCGTTTCTAACTTAAGTTGATAAAATCATGAGTATCAAATTAAATGTTTTTGAGTAAAGCATTCGAGTTATCCTTTTACAAACAACAAACAAACGTACAGTACAACCAAGTTTAAGTCATAAGTATTCATATCAGGACTTGTTTCATTCTTTTTGTTACTGAGTAAATGAATCCAATTTTTTAAATGAATCCAAGATCATTTGAATGAATACTTTGTCAAACAATATGCAATAATAATAATACCAGCAACTTCCGTAATGTGATTAAATTCAATTTTTTCTGAGGATATGATGAGCATGTATATGAAATACAGACATATTTCATTTGATTCATTGATTTGTAATGATAGACGCTTTTATATTTTTAGGATGATGCTAAGCTGCGTTGATCATTATTATGTTCATTACGTCGATTTAAAGAAGAAGCACTTAACTGGTTATGGGAGGATAGTCACACCATACAAGACTTGTAAACTGCAACTTATAGAATAAACTCACCTCTACCATTGAGGCATCATAAAAATAAAGTCACGAAATGGAAGCTCAATATGAAAATGGAAGTCAAAATAATTACAACAGCATGAAAATTTAAAGAAAAGTAGGACGAGGATACGTTCCTGTTTACATTACTGCCTCTCATGTCTACACAGTTTCTGAATAATGTTCTCTCAGATATTTTGAAATGATGAAGAGTTCTCCTCTCTGAATTAACGATTATTTATTTTTGGCTTGCGGAATAGAATCCATCACTTTTATCCGGGATGCGATTTTATTTTGTTGACGGTTGACATCAATCGTTAAAATCTGATTGATCTTCCACAGCAAATTACGTAACCAGAGGATGATATTAGTACAAATATTAAATCTCAATAGAGAAAACTGAACGTTAATTATGTTGCATTACAGATATCGAGATGGATTTTGAAGTTTGATAATTTTTCAAACCATGCAAGTTTACATTTCATAATTTCGATCAATCCACAAACTTCAATCAGGCGCAAAATCAGTAGCGCAAGTAAATTTTGAAAAGTTAGCTAACTTTTGATTTATAAATGCCTTAACTCCAAATAAAAAGCCCTATGGTTCAAATCTTTGCTATATAATTCCAAAAAATGGGGACAAAACACTAATCTTTTTAGAAAACTTGAAAAATGCGCTTAAAAGAATTAACTTTGATGCATTTCGTTATTTTCATTTTGCAGCTCTTTTTTGCGGAACTTTCGCAGTCTACTATATAGTTATCAGTGCATAATTTTTGGGTAAGATATGATGCTTGCACAATATTAATAAACAGAAATTTTTCAAATTGTCACCAATTTAAGCCACATCAGCTGAAAATTATGACCAATGACTTAGCCGGTGCTTTCCACTTAACAACTTTTATGAGGCATGAGACGCAGAGAGTGAGAGTGTGAGAGAGAGAGAGAGAGAGAGAGAGAGAGTGAGAGTGAGAGAGAGAGAGAGAGAGAGAGCCATGAAATCTTCTCTCTTTAGGGGACTGATTGAAGTCTCTGACTTAGTTCTTACCGCGACGCTCTCAGCGTTTCAGAGACGAGATCAAATATTTCATTCTTCCAGAGTGATACATTATCAGTTACAAAAATGTGTTTTAGTCAGACATGTCGGCCACAGTGAAAGGGTTTCAATCCGCATCCACTTGCATTTATATGTTTGGGTATTCTTTTGATCGTACTCATGTCTGATAAGAAGAGGACCAAGGTAAAACTCGCAGAAGCGCAGATTCGTAGCAGCCATGGATGGGGTGTACTACATTCTCCAAGAGACGAATTTTCAGCCTCGTTCTCTGCAGAAAATCGTGCTGCCGGTCGGAAGAGATGATTCATCCACCAAGCCGCCAAGTCTCTAATATTCATCAATCAAGTAAAACAATTGAACAACATTTCTAAAAATTGAACCAAATTCTTTTTGCATAAAAAGCACTTCTTCAGAAACATTTTAATGCCTCTTCTAAGTATTTTGTTGAAATTTAAGCACCTACAAAACACTCGGAAAACAGAAAAGAAATCTCTCCCTCTTTTAGGACAATTCTTCATTCTTAGTAAGATAGCGTTACACGACGCGTTTCGTCTATCAGGACAGCCTCAAGGGCGAATGGCACAGGTCAGGCACTGAGTTTAAGCAACGCTATTTTACTAAGAATAAAGAATCGTAATAAAAGAGAGAGAAATTGCTTTTTCTGTTTTCCGAGTGAACATGAACCTCCCGTTTCGACAAGCTTTGAGACCTATAAAACAATATGTATTTTTATGGTTGTTATCAAGAATCAATATAATTTGAGGCGAGAATTCATGTGTACGTTCATCGCGAAGAGCTTCCCACCCATCAGTTGAGTTTCCGGCTGCGACACAAAAGTCAGCCATCTCTTTTAAAATCCAAATATGATTCGAAGTAAGTTGTGCATTCAGAGGAGGTGAAGGTCAACAACGATTGCTTATAAAGATGACACCTTTGCATTCGCTTCAGCTACACAGTCAAACATCACTTTTTCTTACAGAGGGATAGAAGTCAAATACATATCATAAAGCTTCAAGCCAGAGTCGTGGCGTTTTCTGTCGGCTGCAGCTGTAACTCCGAGGTCACTGATTCAGCGTGAGTTCGTAACTCAGAAGACACAGGCATTAGCTTACAAATAAAGCGCTGAAGAATTGGATCTCGTTCTTTCATTGAATAATTTATCTATTTAAATCATTTTTATGACAATCGCTTCATAGATTATTGAGAGAACTGCATCAACGACAAATCTGAATGAATCTTTGATCAGGGGATGCTCATGGAGGCTAACTTCATTATGTAGGAGTAGGATATTCCTTTAATTGCAAATTAATTATGAGCTGCGGGTTTGAAAATGGCGGATAAAGATGCTTATAATTGGAATTATTTACTTGTTCTATTTCAGATGATAGGACACCACTGGAGAAGAAATGCTTTGAGGGCTTTAAAATGAGCATCATCAATACAAGCTTTCTCGAAGTATTTTATGTGTTTAAATTTCCTTTTCTTCACTAACAATGTCAGAAAAGTTTTATCATTATTCACTGGTGTTGCACAGAGGCATCGAATCTGCGTACTATTCTGCTCGTTCAACCACATGTCCAGAAAGATAATCATTACTAAAATTTATTGATAATCATTTATTGACACCAGTGACAACATGCGTATAATTTTCATCGCGAATAAACTCTTTGATCTCAGCAAATAAGGGTCTTTGATGAACCTTGCATACATGAATTACTTTTTCCGCCTATGGAACGTTTTGATAACTGTTGTTTGTCATAGTCTGAAGTGTATTCCACATCCTGATTCTGCCATTTCAGTGAAGATGCTTGCGTGACAAATGAAACGTTTGGACGAACATTAAATTTGAAAAATGAATACTTTCGCGTTATTATTTCCTTCTAAGATTATTCAAAAGAGTGTCAGATTTTCGCTTCAGACTGCGCAATAGCACTTTTTGGCATAAGACTTGATTAATTCTCTATTGATAATATCCAGGTAATGAATATCCGTTCACATGATGCGGAGGGCTGGTCGTTAATATTTTATGGCAAATTAGTCTTTTTTCTTTTTTCAATTTCATTACCTATCTGCCTGCTCACGCCATTACCGTGTTATCTGGTATAATACTGACGCAAACGTGGTAGAATGAATATGAATAATCGCTTTGTGTCGGCATACATTCATTAAACTTTTGCAATTTGTCAGAGACACCAAACTCTGTGTTGTTTTCCTTAAATGTTCTGTCCTATGCTTCCCCACAAAAAAATTAATTTCATGAAGTTGCCAATGTTGTCATAAGACCTGAAATCTAGCAGTCTATTTGCAATGCAAAACATGGAATCGGTTTGTCTTTAGGATGTGGAACAGCAATATTCTTGATCAAACATTCTTTTAATTTGATAAAGGATTTTGACGTTTAACATATCTCACTTATGCTTATAAAATCTAAACAATATCAGCATGAAAAATTGACTGACTGCAAACTACAGGTGGATTTGATGCAAAATCGAAGTCTGACATAATACAACTTCCAAAATTTGCTATTATGGTCTAATTTTGCTCTGCTTGCAAGTTTAATGACGATCTGTGTAGGCTGATATGTCAATATGATCGTCGAGCAAAAGCTCAGCAGAGATTCAATAAGGCCATTTCACTATTGTCGTCACATTTAATTTTAAAGACATACGACGTGTATTGCGTCCTTCCTGGGATAAACTTTGCAGATCGAACTCTCGGGAACAATGCGCAGTCCCTGTGAAATATCAGAACTAATAGAAAATCGTTGAGGAATGGAGCAGGGTTGGTTCATGTTTGGGTTCCTGGCCCGTATGGGTTGTGACTGGGGGAAACGCCTCTTACTGGTATGTGTCCCAGAAACGCCAGTGTTAGTGATAGTGAGCACGTCCCTAATAATGTGGAGATTTGTTGATACGTTAAAGAGCTTGGTGGGACCTTCCCATAAGAGCAACTATTAGTCTGGCAGCCAGAACGAGTTTGTGCAGGGAACGAGGCCGAAAATAAGACTTTCACAGAATGATGTACACCCTATGCCTACTACGAATCTACGCGTATGCCGGGTTCTAGTGAGTTCCTCTTATTGTCAGACAGGATCAAAGAAAAACACATTTTAATCCAATTGGACACAAATTGCAGTTTTTCGGAAGGATGAAATGTTCTGTTTTCTCTTATCAACTGAAAAGTATTAAGTCTAGAGCCATAATTTTTGACATGTAATGTCTTCAAGTCATTTCTTATGATGTGCATGTGCCATCATCATGCTTCTGATCGGCAGTGTATGTGAGAATGTGGTTGAATGTGGATAAAGTTGCTCAAAATATTTCTGTTTGCCGACATTATGAGGCTGGCCATATATAAATGTGTTTAGCTTTATAGACATGGGTACATGCATGTATATGAAAGGAAATAACCCAAAGTCATTCCATGTCAAAAATTGTGACTCTGAGCTTGGTACTTTTCTTTTATTCAGAGAAAACGTACAAAGAAAAGACAAAGTATTTGGTATTTGCCTTCTTGAATGGCACTGAGCACACTGATGGAATTCAAGAAGGCACTTTTTTCACTACCAAATAACGTGCAAAGCTCATCTCGAAAAGTTCATGCACTAGAAAAATTAAGGCATGTCAAGTTGAAATTCTGTGCCTTCTTTGATTCCAAGGATCATTATACCGGGTCGCGGCACCATATTGTGAAAGCTAGTGGGAGAGCTTCTAGCTTGATTTTATTTTCAACCGATATACAATATGATTATGTATTTATAAAAAGACTACGATCATGACAGTTTTGAATTCATAGTGTCATGACCTATATACATGTACCATAACACTTTACCTACATGTATATCAAGAGTCATAGAGATGTCAAAGTATTAGACCATTGAGTCCATCGAATATATGGAGATCTCCATGACATTTGACAACATAAGTTTCATTTTAGCCGAAAGCTGGATCTGCGTCCCATTCGATTTACATGTGTTTTTCTTTGGTCCTGTCTGACAAGAAGAGGAACTCACTAGAACTCGGTAGATGCGCAGATTCGTAGTGGACATAGGGTGTACATCATTGTGTGAAAGTCTCATTTTCGGCCTCGTTCCCTGCACAAACTCGTTCTGGCTGCCAGACTATATGTCCCCTGTCGGCTTGATGGGGTGTTCTGTATGCTTGCATTCTTTGTAACGTATGAGGGCCTACAAGGTTGGTGGAGGTGCCGACGAGTGGATTGGACCAGATTGTTGCTACTCTTGGTCCCACTTCCCAGCTTCGAGTGTATCATTTAACTTTTGTTAATCACAGTGTTCAAAGGTTTTGATAATTTCCTCTGGTTTCTCGACAACGATGAAGCAATTAAATAGTTTTAATGACATTTTGAGGTTTAAAAACAGAATGTTAAAAACGATACTGAATTCAACTTCGCGTATCCTGATGTAAAAATGGTAGCATCGTTTCGCCTCAATATGCTGCAGTGACACCTCGATCAAGTTCTGTTTGAAAAATGAGCTATTTGACATTTGTTTGATTCATTTATATATTAATAGAAAATCGGAGCTATACTTCTTTGTACCTCAGCAGACATTTTTTAGTGATGTGACCCTGACTCCCATCTTAACGCAAATGTCATCATCCTTACAACATGACTGCAATCAAAAGAACAGTTGTAAGTTTGCTGGAATTCAATTAATTTGTACAACAGACACACTGAAGGAAGATGCACTCGTCATCTACATAAAGCTACACATTTCTGACCCCAAAGAGAACAAGATAATCTTTGTGCGTCATCATCACGCTGCTTAAGTGTGTAGATTCTGTGGCTAATGTTTTTCTTTCCATACTTCATTCTCTTATAGCGTCACGCTTTGTTTCATGTAACCGCCCAGATGATTTATTGGCGGGTAGGCTGATGCCATGAACACATATAGTCCGGCAGCCAGAACGAGTTTCTGCAGGGAACGAGGCCGAAAATAAGACTTTCACAGAATGATGTACACCCTATGACTACTTCGAATCGGCACGTCTGCCGAGTTCTAGTGAGTTCCTCTTCTTGTCAGACAGGATCAAAGAAAAAAATGTGTAAATCCAATGGGACGCAGCTTGCAGTTTTTGGCTGAAATTAAATTTTGTATGTTTTCTCTGATAAAACGAAAAGTATTAAGCCCAGAGTGATAATTTTTGGCCTGGAATGTCGTCAGATAATTTTCTTTCATGTTCATGCACCCCTGTCTATAAATGTATTCACATTTGGACTTGGCGAGCATCTTAATGTCGGCAAACGCAAACATTTTGAGCAACTTTATCCACATTCAACCACATTCTCACATACATTGCCGATTAGATGCATGATAATAACACATGCACATCATAGGAAATGACCTGAAGACATTTCATGCCAAAAATTATGACTCTGGACTTAGTACTTTTCGTTTAATCAGAGAAAATATACAAAATTTCATTTTAGCCAAAAACTGCAACCTGTGTCCCATTGGATTTACACATGTTTTTCTTTGATCCTGTCTGACAAGAAGAGGAACTCACTAGAACTCGGCAGCCGTGCCGATTCGAAGTAGTCATAGGGTGTACATCATTCTGTGAAAGTCTTATTTTCGGCCTCGTTCCCTGCAGAAACTCGTTCTGGCTGCGGGACTAATAATCACTGTCATTTTTACAAACAATCAAAGCTTGCCATCTGTAAGTCGCTTTGACTACTGTTGAAGTTGAAAATATTCACACATTGCATTAGCTCTCTGACATGGCTGCAGGAATCAAAGCAAGTTCCTTTATAATCGCTTCGTATCATATTGGTGCAAGTATATCGAACACTTGCTGCTTTTCAAACCGACAAAAATATCCTCCTTTTAAAAACTAATTGCTTTAAAACTACGAGATAGTTTGACGTAACTGCAAGACATGTCATGCGGACGTTTTATCGTTGATGAAAGAAACGAATAAATTGCAGGTATCATTTTAGGTCACTCGGACACTGAAGAGTGTATTTGCCGAATATTTGTACGAAATATTTGGATATTAAGTGTGTCATAGTGCAAGTAACGCTGCTGCAAGCACGCTGTGTTGCAATGCAGCTGGCATCATAGAGGTTGACAGGAATGGCGCTAAATAGTACTTGAAAGAACTGCCTGTAAATCTTAGTTGATCTTCCATCAGCCGGAATGTCCGCACAAGTGTTATAAAATGTAGTTTGAAACCGTCCCATACGCGAATATGCAGATTGCCGACGAGATGAATCACAGTCGTTTCCATAAAATTTGAAAATGATCTTTGATTATAAATTCATTTTGGCCATAATTAGCGACTGCCATTCCAGCTACTAAGGTTCCATTTCCATTTTCAAGTGGATCTAAACTACTGTGCTTCACATCTAAACACTGTAAATAGCTGTAGAATGGTATTACAATGCATGCTATATGATACCACATACCCCCATTTATGCTTCATTTTAAGGGTGGAAACTCCTTTTTGGATTATTTCTTTTTGACAGAACATAACTTAGAACGATGTTCAAGATTTGTGACGTGCAATTACCTTTTCTTCTTCGTTCATTTGGCGGAAAGTTCAAACTGCTTTTCAGAATTTCTTCATTTTTGCTAATTTGAAGAAAATATTAAATTTTGAACTTCCGTAATCTTTTTGCGTCATTTTTTAATTAATAAGGTAGATATATGAAAATCATTAAGACATCTAAAATGAAAGTACTCAATAATTACAATCTAAAGAAGGCCTAAACGAATTGATGAACATAGCTTCTTTATGTTCTCGTTCTATCTTCGTCGCTGTATGTGGCAATTGATAGAAGGGGGCCGACTTGAATTTTCCTCCACAGTCACTTATGTGCTTACTGACCTTTAATTAAAGGCCTAATTCTAGAAGAGATCTATCGAATACCCTATAGTTACACTTGTGTGGGAATCAGTTTGTTTGGCTCCTCTGTTGTTTTATGATGTGCAAATTTTGCACAGGGCATCACATGAAGTTAACGACGTGAGATCATCGACTTCAGTAGGCCTACTCATGGTTTGAAGATAATGGACACACTCTAACCATATTTGCACTACTATTTCCTTCCTCAAAACTTCGTAGTTGATACTGTTACAGCTTTCTACTCCTAGTGTATGTTAATTTAATTTTAGTTAATTTTTAGTGTATGTTAATTTAATTTGAAGGCACGTTTGATAATTTTCGTCTCTCGTGAAGCAGAACAAGCATGATGAATGCAAATGCTATTTTCAATGTCCTCTTCTATTTCATGATGACAATGTATGGTTCCCTTTGAAGTCAACGTACATGGTCTAGATAAAGAAGTGCGATTATTAACTCAAAAAAGGAAACATGTAAAATTTGGAAATGTAAAACATGTAAAAATTGCATGGGAGTAGCTGCACGTCAGGATTTGTCAGTGGCAATGTGCAACAATAACAGGTCTACATGCCATTGGATCGCACTCATACCTAAGTAGCTGCTGCGCTTTGGCTTCAAGACATTTCTCGAAAGAAATGCCAGAAATGCAGTGTGTTACTGTGCGGCAAGTACTTCAAAGATCACCACATTTGGTGTCTTATTTCATGACGAACCGAACCGCTATGCATACACACAAAGACAAGATATTCGTTTTATAGAGCAAAATAAGCCTACTGAAGAGAAAATTATTGATAGACATGCATGTGTGCAATGCATATGTATTTGCATGAGCGTTTTAGAACATGTTGTGCACTGCTGTCAGACATGCTTTTATGCCACTTAACAATGCCACTAATTATGCTTTGAATAAAACTACAAATCAGAAGTACAGATCACGTGTTGTTCTTATTTGAATTTGATTTACTTGAAGCAAAGCAGTGCATCCATATGAATAATGGATGTGCAAAATTAGATTCCAAATGTACAAGTAAGATGCTCGCGCGAGACAAGTTGCTCTGACAGCGGTTTTTTCTAATCAAACACCATGGCATCTATACTGTATAATATGTTTGCAATCTTCTTTCAATAAAAAATGTAGCAACCAATTTTCTTTGAAATCCTTCGCTTAACTGTATTTGAACAGAAAACTGCGAATTATATTTAGAAAAATGGGCCATATGGCGTACTGCGAAGGTTGCTAAGGACATCATCATAAGACAGTGGTAGAAGCAGCAGTCACAAATGTTGACTGAAGGTTTGCCACCATCCGTACAAGAATTTTACCGCAGTGATGTGAAGAAGCTGAAGTATATTGAATAAGAGTGAATATATCATGATAGTTTGCGTGTGCAATACTATACTCACTGCATATCAAATGCGATATTGCATCAGTTGTCATGATGCTGACTATGAGTTACTGAAACTTTCATTCAGTATCCGATATCATCGCACTGTGGCTAATGCTGCTTTTCTGAAATTTTAGCTCAGACCTGTGAGTCAATCACAGACAGAATTCAATTCTTAATTCCGTTTGCTTTATCCTCTGTGGGCTGGAAAAGCAAAAATGTCAGACATTTGCCGTAACAAGCTAAGCCCACTGAACCCTTTCAGCAAGCACGATCTTTTTTGTTGCATGCAATTTTATTGAAAATTATATATTTCAACATATTGTTCCTAGCGTGTGGCGCTAAGCTTATGACTCAGGTCTTCAGGAGTACAACAATTGCTGTTTCGCACGATCAGCATAATCTTACAGCTATAGCAATTTAGCACACAAGTGCATGCACTTTTGCATTAAAGTCTACATTTCCATATGCTCTAAATCGACCCTACTTAACTCAGTGAGATTATTGAAACTCAGAACACCTGCATTCAATCTGCGGAGGTCAATATTTCAGTACCAAGACCTTTTATTGCTTTATGAAATCAAAGTACTCGGCTCTTTAGTTGCGGTGATCAAATGAAATGATGACGCAACATGGACATCAATGATGCAATCCAGCAAATGCATTCTTCCAACTGGAAGATATCCTTGTCCGTCATCAAGTAGAGATGTGATCCATTCAATAAGTCAGCTTCCTATTTGCCCATTAAATTCATATGTCACAGAAGATGAAACTAAGAAAGCTTACATATCTTCACGCCGCTCGTTTACTAAGCGAACCAGAATAGAAGTAGTTTCCCCTTCGCTAAAATTAAAGAAACAATGCATTGGCACGATCAACATTTTTGCGCAATTCTCCTATGAAGGGACAGATATTAAAACAATGGTGGATTACTATAGGGGACGGAGTGAAATGTCACGATTACTCAATCGTCATTATAGATTGCAAATATCACTGCGTCTTAGACTTCTGTTGGAAATCTGCATTTGCTCTGTAGTTCTCTGAACAAATATAATATTGATTTATTGATTTAGCTACTGATCGATGTGCAGTTTACAATGGTTATCCACGGATTCAGGCCATTTACGTACGTGTCCTGTTTCAGTACATGTATATTTCGACCCGACGCTTCGGGTCAACGGTGCTGCGCAGAGCGGTAAAATTAGCAACCAAAAGACAGAGGAGGTGACCGCAGTTGCAATGATACTTTGGAATTACTGAGTTTTATCTCATCAATCATTTTAGCATTCTCAGTAGCTAACAATACTATTACTGAGATTAAATGACATTGATGGAGACTGAAAAATCTATAAAATCAATAATGAATAATAGTTGCATTAACACCTTTGTCTCCATGAACGTTTTGATACATTCACATTGCGGTACATGATCACTTGAAGGGATGGAATAAGTTAAAGTCACTTGGCAACATTTCTAGAAATTACTCTTCAAGAGAGTTTTGTAAGAAGCGAAATTGTTACTCTTTTTTAGAAATGTCTACAAGGATTGGAGATGTCAAGATGAATGGTAATTCAAGTTTATCAGTCATCACAGCAAAACAAAACATCAATAGCAAACTTCAACTGACAATGCAGGAAGAGCAATTCATCATCCCATGTCGCATTTCTGTTGCAGTTTTGAACGAGTCCTAGTGAGCCAGGTTTTTGGAGCTTTCGGTTTTCTTCAAACTTTTCAAAAAGACGTTGAATTTTAGTCAGTGGAAAGTGAAATGCAACCTATTTTGAAAATTACTTTTCCTAATTAGGTAGGTTCTGTTAGATTTCAATGAATCGCGTCGATTTTTTATTTGGGTGATGTTGATTATGCTAACCACCATTTCTATGTGATTCGTTGATATGAAATCCGATGTTGTAAACTAATTTTCCGAGCCGTCAGGCGAGGAAAATTAGTTTACTACAGAGGATTTCATATCTACGTAATCTCATAGAAATGGCGGTTAGCATTTCTAAACTACGATCAGATAGCTTTGATGAAAGCTGAATGATGAACCATGAATGATTGATGGCCACTAATATCTTGGACTCCATGGATGAACTGACCGGGTTGATGTTGAAACCATGACATTGGCCATTCAGTGAGCATATAGACTTCCCATATAGGGTTTCCATATATAGGTTCCCATATAAGCAATACAAACCAATTCAAAATTCAAACACCTCAAGATTTACGTTGTCATTTGCCCTTTCCTAGTCTTAAGCCTTTATCAGCAAACATGGATAACATTGAACGGTTTGATCATGTTAGCCAAGATGATTTTATCAAACAAACAGAGCAGTTGGTGCCATCAAAAACAAGAATAAAAGTTAATTGGGTTATGAGAATGTTCAAATCTTATCAAGATGAATGTGTCCAGTCATAGATCTTGTACCTTCATTCCTGTGTAACGCGTGAAGCAGAGCAGGCGAAACATGTCGCGTTAAATACATCTTCGACAATGAAAGCGGTTCTCATATTTCTGTATAAAAAAAAAAGATGAATGTATCAAAAAGCAGTCAGAAGAATGAGAAAACAAACGTTTAATTGTATACAAGCCCATAGAGGAAATGAATTCGGAGGAGTTAAATCACGAACTGAAATATTTCTTCCTGTGTTTGCGACGAATGGATGGCAACAGATACCCGCCGAAAACGATCTATGACATCATGACTATGATATATTTTCATATGCGCAATGATTTGAAACGTCCTGTTAATATGTTTACAGATCCTGATTTTAGTGATGCTGTTAAATCGATGAATGCGGCAATGAAAGAATCGGCTGCAGCTGGAAATGTAAGTGGTGAACAAGCTTCAAGACCAATTTCGATACAAGACGAAGAAAAATTATTGGAGGCTGGTGTAGAAAATGTTTTCAAAAGAAAACGAAAACTTGTGGTATAACCGAAGTTTACCTCATAAAGACAACTGAACATAAATTATCCTTATTCTTATTATTATTCTTCGTTTTCCAGAGTGGTTGAGAACTCGACCATTAGGATGATCTCTTTCAGTTAGATCAAGTCTTCTGGTTGAGATCTCGACCACTAGGATAATCGATGTAATACATGTTTGATTAATTTACCTTTATACTTATCAGCTATATACTGTATATTGTCAACACGTCGTGCGCAAGTAGTTTAAAAGCATGTTCCAAAATGTAGTCAATTTACTAATAATAATCTCTACATATTTATCTACATGTACATGTTGGCTTTTTATACCTAGTAATAGCATTACATTTATGTTTATAAGAGTAGACCTAAGTATATACATATGAATATGTTTTACTAGCTGTCATGTACGTTTAATTGATAAACCCTCTGTAGCCACACCCGGTACATGCAGAAATTAATACCGTTACACCAATCATTGATATTTTATTGAATGTTCAGGTCACTTCTGATGATAATTCATAAAACATTCAGGACACAGTCCAATATTGCATTTGACGCATCCGTATACGGATCTTGAATACTGCAGTTTTTTTGTTATCTATTCATACAAGTGTTCGAGGTGGAAAGGAGCTTCGCTCTTGGACGTATGGACAAGACGGTCCATTTCGAATAGACTCTCGACAAGGAAAGGAAGTGCTTCTATACAAAGAATCAAGGAAAAAGACATATCAAGGCAATGTCAAAAGCATGAGACTTGAGCCTCCCAACGAATGTTTCATCCACCATAATGAATCTGATCACATCCGCTGTGCGGTCTGTGCATACAAGAGACTTGTTGAGGGTGGGCCTTCAGAGTGCTCAAAAAGTGCACTTTTTCTGAAACCTCTCCCCAAGAAAAAGGGAACGGTCCTCTTCGCCAACCAAGTGGTGGGGGAGCATATGTTGGACAACATAATATCCACTTTCATGGCTGGAATCCCAGGACGATACACTAATCATTCGGCAAGAAAAACTGCCCCTACGAGAATGTATCAGGGAAAAATTGAGGAGCAGATAATACAAGAGCAAACCCGTCACCGCTCACTTTTGGTTCGCAAGTACAAAGAGACAAGCAATGAACAATTGATGGAAAAATCAAAAGTGATCTATGGTGTAGGCAGTCCCAATAGTGAAATTAGCGAAATTCAATGTGAAGGAAATTCCGATGCAAAAATGACTGTCGAAATAGACGGACAAAGCAAGAAGCTTAAGATAACATTTTTCTGATTGTTGAAACTTAGCGTGATCTCCTGTGCGTTTTCTTCATTAATTGCAAACGTTATTTTTGTAATTTATTTAATGTACTAATCTTTACATGGATAGATTAGTACCTTTGCCTATCTTATTTGTGTACTAATTATAGAAATCTTACAAATATCTATTGAATTCGTTAATATGAAATAGATGGGTTAGTGAAGCTGATCGTAGTTTAGAAGATATGCTTATGTACACAGTTATTCTGATATAGATATCGAGTAAAGGCTTGAAACTTTGAGCACGATGTTGATTCATACTACCTACTAATGTTTTAATAAGCAGTGTTTTATGATAACTTGAATACATATCTGTTCGGATAGACGGTGACCAGTGTCTTTAGATCATCTTTTTTTTTAAATTATCATTTGAAGATAATATTTTACATGCATGCTGAAGCAGTCGATGCTTAGTAAAAGAGGGCGATACGGATACGGTGACGTGGAACACTGATGATAAAATGAAGGGGAAGGTTTCAGGGGAGGTTACAGGAGAGAAGTGATTCAGAGGATCAGAGTAGCGATTATAAAGTTTCTGTCGGCTTCTTCTAAGGTAGACAGATTTCATTAAGTTGAGAGAGATGATCGAACAGCAAGAATTACAATATACTATCTATCAAACTGTCAACTGTTCCAGTCCACAACTCAAAACTGCAGTACGTGGCACTCATTACAATATTTAATTGATGATTTAGAGAAGCATCGGTTTCTTGCTCATTATGAACTATCATTTGCGAGGTTCGAAGCTTGCCATTTTCGTCCTAGAGATAATATATCAAAATATTTGGCCATTTGCATCTCTGTCGCTTTGCACCGATGCGCATATGAATTATTAAAATGTCCTACAGCTAGAAAGAACATGTCTGTGAAGAATTTCTTCATCATAAACTTCAAAAAGAAATATTCTGTATACTAGCAGTGAACAATTTTATGGTCTCAAGACAGCTTTCGCGGGTAATGTTAAGGACATTTCAACGGCAGAAGTATCTGACAAATGTCGAAGACCGCAAACTTCGAATCAGCAATGAGCAATTTGAGATATATAAATGAACATGCTGACATGACAGAGTAATTATTGCGCAAATATAATGATCTAAGTCTTTTCAGCACTTAGTTTAAGACAGATTGACAGTTAAGGACATTAAGACAGTTTAAGGACATCTGCTCAGAAGACCAGAGGATAACATCTGCAGAACAGCATGGAAACAAGAACCTGTCGACAAAAGAAAGGGAAGACCGAGAACAAGTTGGAGAACTGTGATAAAGAGTGGAATGAAGGTCAGATCGATAACCGAAGGATGCAACGGACTGAGGGGCCACCCCGTGCTACCCGATCATCCGGGAGGCTGAAACTGGATCGAGCCCGGCCAAAGTGACCAAGGTGAGCAAGTTTAAGACAGATTCGGGATCGGGTTGGAACAGTTTGGTAGAGGTGACATCAATATCACCTGACTTCTTAATATATGTACAGTACATGCATGCAAGTTAAATAAGACATGTATATAAATGCTGCACGAATATGTTTAGTAGATCTTCTACTGTTCAGGACATCTATAAATAGTATTCAAAAACATAATTTACATGAGAAGTTCCAGCGGAATTTTAGACTATGGGTACCAAATCATTCAGGTGACCAATACCAGATGAACGCGGTCTGGTAGCCCTTGAAAGCCAAACCATCTTCATTTGGGAAGAAAATGTTATTTAC
This sequence comes from Prostheceraeus crozeri, assembly GCA_907163375.1. Taxonomy (NCBI): domain Eukaryota; kingdom Metazoa; phylum Platyhelminthes; order Polycladida; family Euryleptidae; genus Prostheceraeus; species Prostheceraeus crozeri. Next base: position 128,866 of record CAJQUW010006075.1, on the reverse strand, counting down.
TTCCTGACGAGTATTTTAGGCATCGAAATTTTTTTTATTTGAAAGCTCATTGTTCAGTGCATCACATCGCATCTGACTGTTATGTTCTAAGTTGTGAATTGCAGTCATCTTACTACGCTGTAGTAGGATTAATTACCATATTTTCCTTGACCTGACCACATGTCCCTCATGATTTGCAGATCCGTGGAGAAATCTGCGAAGCTGACAGTCTGATGGCCTTCTGAATGTGTTGATGCGAGTTTGTGAACTTCGGGATACACACGTCCACTTTTCTATTGCCGATCACTTTTCTGCAAAATGTAATCGATGCTGTCTGGAGTATTTAATTGTGGACATTATACTTTAAAGCAAGTATAAACCGAGCCAAGCTGCATTCAAAGCTGCGTTTAAATATTCATCATGTGATGAAAATGAATCGGCAATATGTTAACCTCTTGTGCGGCCTCATCACATTGAATCTAAGAAGAAGAGAAACATTACTTCTCTACTAAAAAGTAAAGAAATAGTCACAGTCTACATGTTCGGTGTGAAAGTCGACTATATACAGGCCTACTCGAAACTGATCGGCATAGTAACAAACTGATGGCTAATTATTCATCCATTATTCACTAACCCACAATATCTTACATCGTCCTCACTACATTGCCTACACGCCACGGATGATTTTGGTTAATTTAGCTGTGGGAGTTGGAGTTTGTGGGAGGCGATGATCACAGTACAGTCCAGCTTCATAGTCTTGCTCGATACCTTAGGTAATGCTCCGTTATTTTCATGCTACATTTATGTGCATGACTATATCTAGATTGCCTTCTATTGTCGCAGTTTACTACTGCGAATTATGTGGCATTACATATACTACAGTCTAGACCCAAGTTTCCCAAATTATTAGTCACCGCAGGTTTCAATTGTGATTAATGCGTCAAGAGATAGGCTGCTCCTGAAGAATCGCTCACTAACCATCGAAAGGATCAGTTTTCAAGCGCATTCACTCAATTCAGTTTTCATTGAGAATACTCATTACATTGAAAAGGATATCAACTGATATATTTAAGTGAAATGCACAACACGATTCGCACATGCAATTACATGAAGATGCATTCAATTAGGTCGAAGTAGATTGTCCACTGTCGAAAAACGTTTCTATGCAAAGATAAAGTGGCTGGCAAAATTGCTTTTTGAGCGGCAATTACCGATGACACTTATGAAATCATGTTTGCGAATTAGATCAGAGATCATTCATTTCGCGTTATTATTTAATTCTAGGCAACAAACTTTGTTTGGATGAAACGATCTTTGCTCAAACGAGTGTCTACTGAATTCCTGCAATCATCTAAGTTTCTACAGCAAAATGGTAAGTAGAAGTCTAAGCTTATATTGGTCTAAACTTGTTCATGTATTACAGCATAGTGTCACTACTTCATATGTGCTGTTCAATGTTAATACACTGTCACAGAAAGCATCATAATCAAGGACCGCTAGGCCTGGCCCCTACCCGAAAGCCTTAAAATCCAGAGCCGGGCCGCGCCCCTCCTAAATATGGTAGTGAATCTGGGCGTACCACTTTTCTCGCATTTTGAAACACTGCCACGAGCTTCCTCAGCTGTATCTGCATTCATCTGTTACCTCGACTGGTGTGTGAATAATGTGATTGGTCACATTAAGCGTTGCTCTGACTAAAATAGCCCTTTTTATTAATATCTGACACTAGAAATGAATGACATACTTGCAATCACACATGACTTGACACTAGGAACGGTAGTGGCATGTGATTGCAGCGGTAATTACTTGCTAAGACAAAATCAGAGGAATCCGTCATCCCCACAAAATGGGGGAGGGGATTTTCATGGCTTGTGCCGCAATGAAAGGGTTAAGCTTCATCGAGAAACAGAGAAGAATTGATGAACATCTGGTGGTCCGGGATCTAACACGAAGGTGCGCAGGGAATGAGGTAGTGCCTGTAACTTTAAAATAACATTGGACACTCTTAATACTACACGTCTGTAGGATTATATCATTATTCTTTCATAAAGAGCTTGGATTGAAATAAATTTCTAACGGAGAAATTGTGACTTTCTTGTTATAAGCACGATTTTAGTGCGTTATTGACTACAGCTTGCAGTCAAGAGCCAATTCTTCAGTATGATTTGCATAGAAAGCATCCCTACACTGTAAACTGTCACCTCCTAGAATCGAAGAAATCTGCATCCTAAAACGCCTTGCTTTAGGATTTTTTATTAGTTACTAATTGCGTCTTGCTTTGGTGTGATTTAGGAGGTGCTGGTTTAGAGTGTAGGTCAAGCTCTTCTATGCGCGTGGTCAATTTTATTCAGAAACTCTCTTCTATCATTATTGCAATACTCATGCATGTATGCAGTGACCTCACAACCATAGAAATTTCCATAGAAATTTCAATAAACAAGTGGGGATGAGACTTCATTCATTTCTTTCGAAAGGCCACTCATATGAAGGACCATGAGTGGTGTCTGACAAGTAGATGCTCTCTATACAAATCATGTTGCATAAAAATCTCTTTGACTAAAACCTCGCTCACTGGACAACCTCGCACTGACTCCCGGACTATAGCAGTGCCATCGAGGACTGAACAAATCCCTTCACAGTAATCTGCTGGCCTGTCCCGATAAATGTGTCACGAAAGGTCGACACTTTAACTATATTTTTTGTAGACTATACATCTCAGTTTACATGTAATTTGAAATCAAGCAGTCGCGAGACATGTTTTCTTTTTATTTAGATAAACATTGTATGTGGAATCATCCCGTGTTTCATTTTGACGATCTATTGCTTGTATCGGAAGCAAGAATACTAACTTAAGATTACCGACCGAAACAGTGCCCCGAAAATCTCATAGCAAAAGCTTGGGTTAGCCCTACTGCTGAAACAGTTGAAGAAGTTATATGTTACACGCCACATGAATTTGCAAGCGAAATAAACATTTTTGAAAACGTAGCCCTCTAACTCTATAGTTTGAACCATTTACTGAACAATGGCTCTTGGACCCAAAACAGTAGTTTAACCACTGCACTTACAATGAAAGCAGTTAGGCTCCGTCGATGACCCAATGGATTTCAGCACTCATTGCCACACTTAATTCAACCCTTAGAAACTTCAGCACATTGAAAACTAAACATTCTTCAAAAACTCACCATCTGTCGGTTGGCTAACTCCGAGATTCGGACAAGGGCTGGTGTTGTTATGCATATTTGCGGCGGATTCTTTGTCTTTCGATGACATGATGTTGCTTACAAAATTATTGTAGCGTTAAGTTTATAATCACAGAGCTTTTCCAGATATCACAAATCGTTGAGTTGTATTTTTAAACGCAGTCATAATGATGGCAAGAGAATTACAGCTCAGAAACCAAATCTTGGATTCTCGTCAACTTAACGACATTGGCTGCATGATCGGTTAGACAGTCATCCAATCAGATGACGCCGTAGAAGTGTCATGGCATTGGCGAGACTCAAAAATTGCGCCTGTCATCGCAAGATGAAAGAGATCAAGAAAGACCGAATACGGAGGCGATTCATTATCGCAAAGAATTCCTTTCAAAGATTCTTCGAAGAAGCTTCAGTTACAGCGAGTGAACATGAAAAGCACTTTAGGAGATTCATCGACGATGAAACCAATCTTGCCATGTCAATGATGGGGCGAAATTGATGTTGGCGCCAATTTCTCTTGTGTTTCAGTCCTGAAATTGATCGGCATGACAATCACTTCTCGTTTTTTACCACCAAAAGAATTGAAAAAGACACTGAGGAAGATTCCGTGAAAAAATGAATAATTTGTAATCTGAGTTGCTGTCTATAAATAACATGATCTGAAACAACCAAATTAGCATACTTGGCGATTGTGAAATGGCATGCACACATCGACAAGTCAACGTCTCGGTTGCTCGCGATCCATGAAGTAGAAGTCAGAAAATCAGAAATACGTTCGATTACGTATAATAGTACGTTTTATTTTGGTTAGTCTTAGAAACTTAAAAATAATTGTATTCGACAATAGGCTTACTTACGCACTGGCTTGAATGTAGTATTTCCAGTTTCCAAGTGTCTTTTTCGTGCTTGGATGGATTTGACAGTCACTGTGTATTTATGTAGCTCAGCGTCCTGTATGCACATTCGCGAATGGCACGATTGCATCATGTCGTGTATTATCAAGAGCTGGCTTCCAATATGAATTTTGTATCATATGAATTAGGCCTATGTATATATATATATATATATATATATACGCAGAAGGCAAAAAGAAAAAGCACAATTTTGTAGCCCAAACCGGTTTCACCTGTGTTCCAGGCTTCTCACGGACAACTGAATTATATTACAAAAATTCGAGCTGAAGCATGCAAATGATCAACATAACATAATAGATATATGACAATAATCATATGTACTGAAATGGAAAAGGAAATCATAGGTTTTTCGGGATGAGCACAGTGAGATTCTATGGTACTGGTACATGTTAGTTACTTAATGATTTACATTTAATTTTGGTTTTAAGATATTTATACACATTTTTTCTTTTAGTTCTCTCATGCCTCTGTCACTTCCATTCGGTAATTTATATATTGGCATAATCCAGAATGGGGGATCTTAATTTTTTGCACATGCAGATATGTGCTCGCTGGCGTGTAAAATGGCATATTTATTTTCTCTAACCTGCTGTCTATGCACCCTTACTCTAGAACGAAAAATATCTCCTGTTTGCCCCAAATAAACTTCACCACAACCCCCACACTTCATAGCATATATATGAGATCTAATTGTGTTACAATTGTGTTAATTGTGCATTTGTGTTACAATTCATATTTGATCTAATTTCGAAAGATTTCATTTCTCCATTTATCTTGTAAAATAAAGTTGTGTCCTCTATTAAACAATTGCAGCACAGAAACATGAGAGAACTAAAAGAAAAAATGTGTATAAATATCTTAAAACTAAAAAATTAAATGTAAATCATTAAGTAACTAACATGTACCAGTACCATAGAATCTCACTGTGCTCATCCCGAAAAACCTATGATTTCCTTTTCCATTTCAGTACATATGATTATTGTCAAATATCTATTATGTTATGTTGATCATTTGCATGCTTCAGTTCGAATTTTTGTAATATAATTCAGTTGTCCGTGAGAAGCCTGGAACACAGGTGAAACCGGTTTGGGCTACAAAATTGTGCTTTTTCCTTTTGCCTTCTGCGTGGGTTACTATTTGTCGTCGTATTAATTTCCATTTTTTGATTTCACTATTTTGTATTATATATATATATATATATATATATATATATATATATATATATGTAGCATTTCAATTCATATTAGATCGCGCTAGGACTTTTATTAAAGAAGATATTCAAATGCTGCTTTTGAAGCCCCGTTTTAACCTAAATGTAGCTTCAAAACCCTATAGGTTACATAGGGATAGGGGGATACCTATGTTGCATTAATTGGTAATTGGGTTACTTGCCATAATCCAAAATGTTCTCACATGGCGATAGATGTCCATTTTCTTCACTTACGAAAATGATTTTGTGAACATACGCAACCAATCCAGTAGCGATAGAGATGTACTTCAGCCTTATTTTACAATGCAAGCGTTTTACGAACCCAATGCAGCGGATATAAACCATTATTAAAAGAGACAGACAACATTGCTAATGGCTACAGTATGACAATGACAATCAATGATGTAGGAATTAATTCAAAACAGATGCATTTCTACTTCATTTAGCTTCCGTCAAAGGTTCGAATGCGAATTCTATTATCACAATCGGCACAATATAATATGCTCCCTAAAATGCATTCCATCAGTGAGTATTTGTAGAGGAGTCGCAAATATAGATCTGCTACTAATATCAATCACCACCGATGTTGGGTGGCAAGAATGGCAAGATATCTCTAATGAAGTGGTTGATTAGGCATTTTAACAAGCGCAGCTTGATATGAAAGGCAACCTAATAGCAACTTGATGCTCGCTACCAAATACTTTGTGACTAATTCTACATTATATGAAGGGATTTATCAATTAATTTAAGCTTTTTTCGGCTACACTGAATCAGTCACTGAAAATAGTACACAAATAACAATGAAGTCGGTTTCTGTGTCAAAGTATTATTCTTTTCAGTAATTTTACATTTGAAATCTATGATCACCCAGAAATATTTATGGCTTTGAAATAGACTAACATTTGTGGCATCATGGCAGGACCTCTTATCATCATGCTAGTGGCATATCAGCATGCTACCAATTATCATGAAAATTGTCTGTCAGACAACAAAGTGGACTTCAAATTGTGCTCACAGCTTGCTTCTCCTAAATGTTGTTTTGGAATTTCTGTGGCGCAATGTGAATAGTCAACAGGAAAAGCTAGACAAGTGACGAAATCATCGCATCCATACTGAGGAGGTGGAATAGGTCTTTAAAAATGAAATTTTACTTTCAAGGGTTAATACATTGAAAGTAAAATTTGTGAATTGAAAGTTTGAGATGATCAGTGAAACACACAATGGTGCTACCAGCGTTAGAAAGACCGCATGTCATGAAAATTGACCTATGAATTTTATTGATGTATAGTCATAAAATTATCTTATCATTGCATATCAAATTAATATATCAATCGATGTGATGATATTTTCTGACTGCTCAAAATACTGAAGGAATACCTTACATGCAAGTGCTTAGAGTTACTTAAGGTCAATTTCTTGCTCTGAACATCAGAGAGCATCATAATTTTGTAAATACCATACTGCAGATATTTGCAAAAATGCTGCGGATTAGTTCAGGCTGCCATGGCTGTTGATAATTCATTAAATGGCCGCAGTTTTGAAAATTGACATAAATTCATTCATAACGGATGATGTGTTCATATTAAGATTCCTGTAGTTTTTTGTTGAGATAAAGAGCTGCTTTATTAAAGAGGTGCTTCGTTGGGAGACGGAATTCTGAAGTCACTAATCAACATCATTTTCGTAAGAAATGCAGAATTACTAGGAAAGCTCCATGTGAATTTCCGTAAATATCAGCAGCACAACCAGTAAGTGCTCGTTCGGCTCTATCTTTCTCTCATTCGATCTAACCTCGCTGTATGTGGAGTAAAGAATTTTCAATGTATTCAAATCGAAAATGTCGATGTAACCTGTATGCGTGATTTACTTGATTTAGCAATCCATCTGCAGGACAGCACATTGTTGAGAAATGGCGACTTGAAATTGTTTGAGAAAAGTTGCTAAAACAGGTACTAATTAAACCCACACTGACTTAAGTCAGTTTCGTTTTAGGTTATTTCGGATTAGGGTTGGCTTTCTAATAAAATAAGGGAGGAGGCCAAATTTTTAAATGCTTCTAATCTATTATCAAGCAGATGATGGAGGGTGACAATGCAAAATTACTTCCAAAACGAATCAATTGCTTGAGGCGTCTGACAAATAAAATTACTCTCTCCTTGGTAGAAGTCTGTGCCAGTGTTCTTCAGCCTTTTCTCTCAGAACGCCCCCCTTTTCATTTCACAAAACGTCCAGCGCCCCCATGAAATTAATCTCGGCATAGGGCTTATACATGGCCAAATTTTAGATCCTCAATTTCTTGAATTTGAGCCGATTTTTCTTGTCAGCCGATATTTCATCTGTCATTTTTCTATAAAAGTCGTTTATATATCTCCAATTCCAAATATGACGGCCTTAATTACATGATTAAGGCCGTCTAATTTGCTATGTAATACCATTGAGGTAGGAGCATCTCACCATCCACGTTCGTATTCTCAGTGAAAATGACATTGAGATGATTCCTATGTTTCACAATTTGGAATTGTAGATATCTCAAGTTTGACATTCTTTAATGTTCTGGGCTGCATGGGTTATGTAGAAAATGATCATAGATTTGAATCTTTTGCAGGTCAAAATCTTGGAATTTTGATGTCATAGATTTTAGGTTCAGTAACAATGCATATATTACCTTTCAAATGATCAGCCTAAATCACAGAAATTAACAATACCATAGAAAGTCCATAGTGTACTATTATCCACTTCCATGGCCTAAATCCTCTGGCGCCACGCGCCGACGATTTGGGCTGTCATTTGAAAGGTAATATATCTTCATTGTATACCATGTATATAAGACTGATATATATGGTATACAATGAAGATATATTGTATACCATATATATCAGTCTTATATGCATGGTATATAAGACTGATATCTTTGATAATGCCCAGAAATTCATTAACGGCCCGGAAATCATGGCCGGAATTCATGGCCCGGAAATGAAACCATAGAAATATTTCGCGACATGGCATACAATGATTATGACATCTACATTTTTCGGGCTGTCAATGGCAAATTGTCGGGCCGCTAACGCGGCCCTCTAATTTGCCATTGACGCCCTCAAAACATAGCTGTCATCATATCATTATACGACTCTGGCATAATCTTTTATACCAATATGCATAAATTTCTATGTTTCTGAATAATTCGATGGAGTTATTGTGCTGTGTTTCTAGTGAATCGCCGCCTTCAACTTGTTGAATTGTCCCTGTTGGCCGCTTGACAAAGTAATTACATTATAATTGTGTTGTGCATTGATGTGGTGCACTCGATTTATTTTGCAACTAGTGAATTGACGAATGCGTACCAAAACAGAGGCCATATACCTTAGAGGTTAAAACTATTCTTTAGTTGATTAACCTTTTTCAGTCATCTGGGATCCAATCGGATGTATTATGTACATGGATAGATGTTTCACTTATTATTCACTGTCCACCAATCTACTGCACAAATGTCTGATAGCAACAGGAGCTCTTCCTACCAGCGACAAGATGTCTCACACGTGTTTCAAATTATCCAATAGCGAGAGACAAGTGATACTAAAGATATAGGACAACGAGCACGAGTAATGATGATGTCATACGTCCCGAAATGAATAAAGACTTCATTCCTGTGTCTTACCATCTCAACAAAATGTTGAAGTATCCTTTCGATCCCACCAGCTATGATCCTTGATTATAATACATACAAATAGCTGACAGATCTGATGGGCAGCAAAAAATTAAGACTTCAGTTGCATGCGCAATGCTCGCTGCAATCCTGTAGAACTCTTGCGTAATATTTTCATTCCTGGCTACTCACTCTCATAACAGAAATGAGAGTGCGTGTTCCATTAAGACATTTGCAGACCTGTTGGTTGAATTTGTCTGTGAAAATACCTATTAAATTTATGTCTTATCGAAAGTAGATTTTCACCAATGCCTTCGGAAATAAGATGTTTCAAAAAGATTTTAATAGGCCTACACCAAATGGAGCTCGAAAATACCAAGTATCATCTTCTAGGTGCAAAACATTGAGATAAAGATGAAACTCTAATTACAAGGTGGATGTAGCATGCGCAAATATCCCGATTGAAGCATTGCTTAGCACAATTCCGCTACCCATTTGTTAGCCATGTTATTTGTTGTCTTTGATTGCATGAATGCTACATGTAGGCCTAATGTTAATCAAATGGTTACCGAGTTAATCAAACTTCCTTTTCAAGTACACATTTTTTTTAACTTCTAGTATCTCAGATTATGGATATTTCTCTCGCACAATTCAATCAAAGCTTAAAATTGACTTTGCAATTCTAGATGAATTTCGCATAATAGAGTAATCGTCATAGCAGTAGGCCTAAATTACAAAACTATAGGTAGCTGCACGTACCAATGTCCAAGTGAATTCTAAAAGAATCTGAGCTGATATATCAAGGATGTTAATATATGCACATTAATACCTTTAACAATGAAGAACCAGTAAAAATATACAAAAACTACATATGTAGTCTGGTGGGTAGAATAGGTAGACAGATTTGCGGGGCTGATGAGGGTAAAAAGGAACAAATCAGCAAATAGTAAGCGAACCAAGTAAATAGAGTAGGTGTGCATTCGCTTGTTTCGACAAGCATGCTCATTTTTTATGAAAGTCAGAAGAATCCCATGTGCGAACAGATGCCGGAATGGAAGGTGAAAGGCAAAGCTCGCATAACCTCCGTTGAATTTCCATGCATGGTGAAACATGTCTGTTATGACCGATTTTCGTGACAAGTGCAAATTCGATGTATTTTTCATTGTCTTGATGATGAAACAGCAAATTGCTGCCTGACTTTCAAGAAAATTTGAACAGCAGTCCAGTGCATCTTGAATTCCGACAGCATGCTGCAGAAGAAGTGATTGGATCATGAAGCCATTACGGAAAATTCGCGAATCCTTCAATCAACAAATAATTAATTGAGGTTAATCATTTCACTAGTTGCCATGCTAGATCAAATACTTTTGTTGAATGGGATGTTTTGCACAGTAATGTTTAGAGCTATCACAAAAGTATGGTTTTGCAATCACTGTATCTCAAAAATTCTGACCATAGCATTTTAATGAATGGTTGTAAAGGCCTTGAGTTGAAATCTCTTTGACTGCAAATATTGTCATCACAGAATTAGATTGCTTAACTTTGCTACAAGTGCAAACTCATTCAAAACGATGGCACATGCAGGAACTTACTAAGTGGGCTAAAAGAAAATTTAAATACCTTGCAGAGAAAAGAAAAATAGTCGTGCGCCGTTTGCTGATTGTTGTGAATTCCTTAAAAAATGCTCCAATCGCCACGATTCTTTCAGATTCGAAGAATTCAGATCATTGCGCAAAGGATTTCTCAATAATGTTGGGACCTCCGATCATTATTAAAAAAGTTAACAGACGCACGAAAAATGTTCACAAACTTCTCTGCAGAACTTGACAACGACTGTGTCTCTTTACGGTGTGATCCGGCTGATAACAGTCACTGAAACTATGAAACGTCAGATTCTGAAATGTTGAGTAGCTTATTGTTCGATTGTTGTGGTATTTTTCACAGATTTCTGTAACATTTTTCATCATAAAATTGACCAATCACAGGAACGACCTTTAAATGACCTTTATTGAAAATTACTTTCCCGGAAATGCACAATAGTGCACATAAAGCGCACGCATATTCACTGCATCACTTGCCAACGTCCTGCATCATTGATTAGAATCATCACATGAGTAAATCGAAGCTTCTATTGGTTCTTCATGCCCCAACTTAGTCCCCCGGATGTGCCGCGACCTTTAGTCAACTTCCATCTAGCGAAACTTCAGAAAACAGTTTTTTCTATGGTTGAATTGCTATTGCTTTCTAGTCAAACCATAGAATGACAACAATAAGACTCTAAATGAAGCTTCATGCAATTATAACGGAACATACCAATTCACGCATTTGAAAATTAGATGCATATGCCACTGTATCAATGATATTGAATCAGTCACATGAGTAAATCGAAGCTTTTCATTTTTTATTCATGCCCAAACCCCCAACTTCTCCCCCCCGTGTGTGCGCGACCTTGAGTTCAATTTCCATTAGAGCTTCAGATAATAAAAAGTTTATTTCTATGAGTCAAAACAGAGAAAGGACGAGCTGTCTATTTATGTGATAATTCATCTTCACATTTATATTTTAACCAGTAGTTTAGCGCTTGCATGACATGAATATCTGTGGCATGTTAATTTACTCATTTATAGGAACACTGGAAAGTGCACAATAATTTGGTTGTAGTAATCAGTGTAACTCGCCACAGAATTAGACCGGTCGTCTCTTCTTCAACTTGACTAGAAATAAACATTTGACCGAATAGTCTACAGAATCTGTCTGCCATAGCCATAGAATCGAACAATGAGCAGCGTTTAACATTCAATCACTCCCAATTGTCTGAAGTTTCAGTCACTGTTATCAGCGGATCACACCGTAAAGAGACACAGTCGTTGTCAAGTTTGACAGCAGTTTGTGAACGTTTTTTCGTGCGCCTGCTAACTGATTTTTTAATAATGATCGGACTGCCCAACATTTATCGAGAAAACTTTTTGCGCAATGATCTGAATTCTTCAAATCTGAAGGATCGGTGCATTTTAAAAGGAATCTTAACAATCCGCATCAGATCGCACCGCAAGCGACGCACACCTATTTTCTGTAAGGGTATTAAAATAAAATTTCTTTTTGCCCATTAATAAGTTCAAGTGCCATTGTTAGTTTTGAATCAGTTTGCTTCTCTAGCAAAATGAAGCGGTTTAAACCAATAATTCAGTGGTAAACTCGCTTTTCATTTCATCATATATTGACGATAGTAAGCTAAGATGTTGTAAGAAAAATCCACTCCACAAACACTAGCATCTATGCGTCTGCAGTTCCACTGTTCACAACACAGTCGCTTGAATCAAATATGCTTCTAGCAAAAATGATTGCGGTTAAAGAATTTAATTCTGTGTAACTCGCTTTCATCTTTCACTATTGACGATAGATGTTAAGCTAGATGTTCCAAAAAATCACGTAAACAACTAGCATTCTATGCGTCTGCAGTTTCCATCTGTTCACACACACAAGTCGCTTGATGAGAATGCATATGGCAACGTGATACCAAATTCTTATGCAAATTGAAACTAACAATTAATACAATGAAGAATCTCAAGTTTCAATATTGTACTACATTTCTCGGTAGTGACCTTAGTAGTGACCCTAACTCTCTTAAAAAAATACTATTCATAAATAAAACTGTTTTATCACGCTTTGATTATAATAGGGTTGTGGGCATTTATACAAATAAATTTAAACGTCAAATTTAAAAAAAACGTCACAGAGTACATTGCTATTGAAAAACGAATATATGCATTCTAAACTGCATGACCACGATTTCGTTTTCTACTTGAAACATGTTTGAGGTCTTATTTGCATAATCTGGTGTTAGGTTTCTCTACATTTTTAACATAAAAAATTTTGAGACATTTTTGTGAAAATTTATGTATTTTGAATGTAGAGTCTCGTTTTTTCGCTTTTTTAAAATCAATTCTATAATCAGGATTATCAGGAGTTGAATTGTTGTGTGTAATTTATCAAAGAGGCCCAAACGCCAAACATTTTTGCAAATTAGACCTCTCACCCAACCAACTCTCGATTGGGGAGACTGGAAGGAAATCATTGGCATGCGTTGCTGCAACCAGAAGCCAAATGACAATATTGTGCTACAAAGTTGCCATAAAGTAACTATCTGGAACACCATTAAATTTGTAGTTTACAGACTTTTAATCCCATTCAGGTCTATTTATGATACAGATGTAGGAAGTGTCCGTCTTGCATGTTATATGATCCGTCAGAACTTTTATCACCGCATTTATAATGCACGAATTATTTGATGCTTACTGTACGACGTATTTGAAGTACATGCATTGCATATGTAACAATTCAGCATTGGGAACTTAGTCGTACGCTATCAAGCCGATGAAATGCTTGCTATCGAATATTATATTTCCTTTCTTCTGTGGTAGTGTTGCTACTGTTTGGTAGCAAACTCTATGCGGTGTCTAACAGATGTTCTTTTTCTTCTGATCGCATAAATCTGTTGAAATTGTTGGATAGAACCTTTTGCTACGTAAAGGCGCGTGTACACAGGCGAGAAGACGGTCGCGAGTTTTTGATGCGAGTATAGTTGCATGGACTATTACACTAATGCGACTTTCCGCTGTTCACCACATCACCACTTAAAAGTCGAGCTTGCAATTATTGAATATCTATTCCTTGCAACCTACCTAATTTTTTACTTACAAGTTTCATAAATGGAATTCAATTCTATGTTACGTAGGACAAATGCTTTCTGTACATTTAAGTAGAAAGTAAACAGAATTAAGCAACATGTAGCAATTTTGAAATTAAAATTGCAATAAATCCGAAATGATAATGTATTACCATTTCATAAAGCAAAATTAATTTGTGTTTGATATCTAGTAGTAGAATGGAAGATGTTTACAGAGCAGTTATCGCCCTGTAGTGCTTCGAAGATGCTTTATATTTTTTTCTCTGAAGGTTTTTCGAAAAATCTCCAATTCTTCTTAATAGACAAATGCAACATCTTTTAATAACAATGGAGAATTTTCATAAAACCTTCCGATGAAATGATGCATCCAAATGCAAGTGGCATATTTACTGAAATATTTTTTGCATAGCTAACACTGTAATAGTGATTGATAGTCTGTGGAATAGCATTCAGCTAAATCTCTAATTTTTCGACTTTGACTTAGAACATGATGAACATGCTTTCACCCCACGCAGATTCAGACATATAGAAGCAGGTCAAAAAGTCCGATGGAACCTCAAATACATTTCTGCCACTTCGAATCGATCATTGGCTGTTTTCACTACTCTGGGTTCAAAGTTGGCCATGTTCTTTTTTTGGTTATATGTATGTTGTATCCCTTTGTTTACACACAGATTTTTTATCGAATTCAAATAATCGTCACAAAATGCTTTGCAAAATTTACTACCATTCACTGAGTAATTTCAAAACATTTTTGAATGGAGCTTGACCTCAGCAAAATGCTGTTATCGTAATTTCTTAGATATCCGTGTCACTCTGTTCCAATTATTAGGCCTAAAATCTTGAGAAAACTTCAAAAACAATGAAACATCCGTTGTTTCCTCTCTCCTGTTGTAGACAGGAAACCTTCATGATTCTTCCTTTACAGCAGTCCTGAACCTTCTATGAAAATCCAATGGAGTCGCGCTCCAGAAGTTGTGTAGTTACAAAATTAGGATCGTTTGAAGTCATTGTTTGAATGATAAAATGATTTATAGATCAGATAGCCTGATCAAACTGTAAATAAATCATGTGTAACTGATGTGAAAACAGGGCGTTTCCATTGCACTTCTTCAACAATCATCTCTCTCCTGAAGTATGCACCATTTTATAGAGCTTCGTGCAGCAGTATTAATTTGCGGGCATAATAAGTAAAATGCATGGCATCCGGATTGGTACCGATAGTAATTTTTTCTCATCCCTCTTAATATCGGTGTTCAGTTTTTAAATTATCCATGTACTTTATTTTCCATCTGGTATATCACAAGTTACACTTTCCGCGGAGACGTCAACCCTTGCCGCATTGGGGTGTTTTGACAAACACGCCGTGCTGGGGAGGGGGCTGCTTATTCCCCAAACTAAAGGTACAAATTCAAACTAAAAGCTCTCATTATGATGAGTCAAACATAATAATTGTTTTAATATTCAAGGTCATTGTGGAGGTCAAATATTTGGTCAAAGGTTAAAAAAATGATATTTTCGCTATTGTTATTCTTTCTTGCCCTATCTCAAAGAAGACTATCTGACCAAATTCAAAACATAATACACCAATTGAAAGCTCTGATTTCGTGATTAAGAAGTGAAACGTTGGGATTAGAAATACCAATGAATATTACGAAAATTTCACAATTTTGAATTTTGAATTCAAAGCGTCGAAGTCAAAATAGAATCTACAAGGGAATTATCATTTTCTGTTCGAATTAACACGAGAATTCGAGTAATTTTAATGTCATACGTGTATAAAGACACCTGAAAACATTCAAAGCAAAAATTGTGCAAAATTCGATAAATCTGTCGCACATTCAAATTTTCAAATCTCATTGTGACGAAGGTATTGATCCGATGTTATTCAAAATTATTGGAAAGCTGTGCAATACGTAGAATATAGGCTATCTAAAATTTAGAGGTCTTATCTTCCTTTGTACAAGAGCAAGATGAAAAGAGGGCCCCCTTTAGTAGTGCGAGGGATAAAAGCATAACAATGAGTGATGCGGTGCATTTTCAATCGGCCGCTAACGTACCTTGAAATCTCATATGGTATTCCTACATTGTTCTGTGACCCGAGCAGTACGAATTCTAGATGTGCACTGCTTTGTAAGTCTTCAATACGTGCATGCACAATTTTGAAGTTTTGTTCTCCTCAGCTCACGGACCAATCTAACTCTTTTCACACTCACTAGAAAATTTACTGTTCACTTAACCATCTTGACAAAATCAATTCTAGCCCTTCGTCCGCTTATAATGCGTGATCAATTACGGCCAACATCTACAGGGATTGTACCGTTATCCACCCCTGAGTGTGGCCAGTTCCGTGTCAGATCTCAATAATGAACATGATGAAGCGTCGGGCTTAAAAGTGAATGCCCTCTGTGAATGGCATCAAAATTATGTCTCTTCATTAAAGTGGCAGCCAAAGTTCAGGAAAATTTCCAAAATTTGAAAAAAATTGAAAACTTGGTTTCTTTAAATTTTGAATCACCGTCTCTAGCATGAGGATGGAGAATTGTGAAGTAGGTCCGGGTATCTCGAGGCCTGTCAAAGCCCATCAAAAATCGTTCTTTGATTTGTTTCATAGATCCCAGTTGAGTTCTGAGATTTGATTGAGTGATCAAATACTATAATAGAAAGCACTGATGTGAAAGCGATAACATAAGGTGAAGAATTCCGTCTCATCTCCCAGAAATTGAAGTTCTAATAATAATTGAGATCTGATCGGATTATCTTGACTGTGTAAATATTATCTAGACAAGACAAAGTAGACATAGACAGAGTGGGCGTCATAGGACACGTCCTATCTCCCACATTTCCTTCGACAACTTACTTCGACATCTGTTCATCCGATTGTCATCTTAATTTTCAATGATCGATTCCAATTTACTCTCATTTTACTTTTAGCTTTGTTGATGCCGTGTGGTTGATAATTGCGGTTGTGTTCAGACTGTAGTGGATTCCCCTCTGCCCGAGAAAAAATATGAATGTTTACTTTGAAATTGTCACAAAATACAGGTAGAGTGATTTTGACAATTTTCAATACTTTTTCATGATTTACATGGCACTTTGTAGGGTTTACAGTGGAATGATTCATGGTGCACTTATAATTTAAACTTTGCTTTCTAGTGATTTTCATTTTTTATTTTCATGACCATTCAACAGCCTTACATCCAGTGACTTTAAAAGTATAAAGTTTTTCATGCTATAAATTCGTGCAAATTTTTAAAGCACCTATCCCTGTTACTTCTTAAATCTAGTTGTGTTTTGTAATGATGCACATGACAATTTACGAAGCTCACATTGCGATTTATTTCGAGTCTTTTTAGCGGATTATAGACCTACTTACGTAATAAATGTGACATTCTCAAAAATTTGAAATATGCCTTGATTGATTGAATTATTCATTATTGTTGGAAAAATCAAGTATTTGATGGACTTATTGTTTATTAGATGACAACAATTAATTTCGGCTAGGCTCCATAGCCATTATCAAGTTTTTTACTTGAGACCTATTTTTTACTTTGGTCTTATTTTCGCTAATACAATTAAGTTAAACAAATACTTGATTTTTCCAACAATAATGAAAGTTTCAAAAATGATGTTTCCAGTAGACGCAAGTATTTATAATAGACAATAAGGCATTCCAAAATGAAAACGTTACAACGGGAAATTGTACAATAAATTAATGTGTGGTTACTCAACAACAGCCTAGTGAGCTGTACCAGAACCCTCTGATATCTTGATTGTTCTTAAATCTTATTCAAATAACTGATATTGAAATATTGACAAAAGCTTAATTTTTACAGGGGCTAGCAGTAATGAAAAATAGACTATATATTTTTTGGCCATCGAAAAAATCTTAAAATCTTTGCACCATGAAAAAGATATCGGGCAAGTTCGGGGGAAGCCAATTTTTATCAAAACATTCTGTCGTCTTTATGTCAAAACTCTGATTTTTCAATTGTGTTTCGGGAGGACTACAGGTCAAAATTTCCCAATTTAGGAAAGGGGCATACCTATCATAATAACCTATGAAACGTCAGATCTCTCTGGGTATAATGTTTATAAAAATTGAATTACAACTTCAACGCAAATTTTGCAAACTAAAATATGTTGATTTAAGCCTTTTTGTCACTATAGATCGCCTTAATGTTGCATGGCACTTGCTACTGTTTTGTAAGTAGTGAGATAATGACATGTAAGAGTCAAACTTACAATACTGATTTCGACTTTAATACACGTAAGTCTAAAAAGCATTTCGCAAATAGTCAATAAGCATTCAACCATCAACAATTATGCATTATGTAATTTTGAAATTAAGCATATTATCAATCCGAAATGAAAACACATTATAATTCATGAAAGTATAGATACAGCTATGTTAGAGATGCATTGAGTCGACATGTTTTCGCAAATGATATTGTTTGATTGAAATAATGTTAATCAACATAGTTCATGGATATGATCTAGTTATGAATCGTATATTAGTTACTAGCGTTTATTTCACAATAAATCGTGTCTAGTTCATGTACTCTAGATACTTATCTATCCAAAAGTATGTACATGATTGATATTGCTGACAGAAGTTATTTCAGAGTAGATTGCAATACATATAATTTTTTTGCTAAGTGACTTAAAACTCTACATACTAATAATATACAATTGAGGATGAATTTGTATAAGGCTTCGTATTTAAAACATAATATACAAAACGCAATATATAAAACTTCCAATTCGACAATCGGATCCTCTGACCCTCAAATTACCATGGGCATGAAGTCACCTAAACCTTAACTTCGGATCTTCTAGAAGCTTAAAGCATGATAAACTCAAATAAAGTGCTGTCGCCGTAAAAAGCAGTTTGCCGTATTTACTGCATGACGAAGTATTACTATTGACATGAAGTACCAGAAATGCACCGAAATTTCTTAAAAGATGGGCAGGATTTTTGTCGTGTTCAGACAGAGAACGGCTTTCGGTTTTTCGGCTTTGCCCCCTCCATCATTTAAGAGAAACAGTAGGTCGTTCAGACAGACACGGTTTCATCGACGGCAAATTCCCCTCGTCAACTTCAAAAGAGGTGTGTCTACTCACTGTAAACTGTAGGGTATGAAAGTTGGCTGAATTTGAATACGAAACCGATGCACAAAGCGAGAATAACAAAATGCACGAATACACTATTGCTCGTGTTCATACGCTACGAAAGCAATTGGCTTTCCTATTGGTTTAGCTTTATCATCCAATATTAAAGCCAATCACTTTCTTGGTGTATGAGCGCCAAAAACAGTGCTTTTGCACATTTTGTTATTCCCGTTTTGTACATCGGTTTCGTAAGTAGCTTTGGTATCGCACAGTTTACAGTGACTAGAGCGGGAGATTCAATATCGCAGTACGTTTTTCTCAGAAACATATCAGATCTAATGAAAAGTTATATATTCATAATGGCAATATTACGAGCATTCTGAAAATATAAAATTTATAAAAATTGCTGACTAAATACACCATTTCAATGAAAATTGACCGACTCTTTCACTGTCTCGGTTAACCAATGAAAACATCTCAATTATTATGCTACATAAATCATTTGAAAGTATGACACTCTGATAATAAAATATTGAAATTTTTGAAATCAAGAAATCCTTAAGCTCATGAGATTCATTATATTACTGCGATTTATTTGCAATGTGGATCACATGAATCGGTTCGGTAGATCGTAAATAATAACTTTGGTAATGAGCGTTTGTTATCTGTCGCCCAGCGCAATTAAAGCATAAGGTTTGTTGTTAAATGATCTCTTTAATTTAGTTTCTCAAAACTTGACCAAATTTACTTCATTTTGCAATCAGCGACAAAATTGTTTGTTTCTAAAATGAAAAGCCCACCGTTAAAATGGGTTCAGACCCATTTGAGAGCGCGGGAGCCGAGCTGTATGTGAACGTCATCTGCGGTTTTGTATCGAGAAGCCATTTAGCGCGGCAGAAAATAGCCGGAACCCCGTTCTCTATCTGAACGGGCCTTAAGGCATTTTTGTTCTTTCAAAGGTTCTGGCTGTGTGAAACAAAGCAAGTTGATATTCATACGCTTTCTTCAACAATGCCTTACTTTATTACCTCGCATGCAAAGGTGCACCGTCGAGTAGACTTTGACACTTGGCGATGCTCATGACGATCCTTCTCCACGCCCGATCTTCTGCTCTCGAACTGCTGGGACACAGACACTCTGGTTACCACGTGGATGCCTTCTAACCAAATTCTATGTGTTCTTCCTGTTCTCCGTCAGTCATCCAAGCATGATATTGCCGCACTATAAGGACGAAATACGGCACATGACCAAAGAAACCAAGAGTTGCCTCATTCACGGCTTGAAGAGGCTTCTTGTCAGGCACAATCGAAGAATATCGCTTGTAAATCCAATGGGAGGCAGATTGAGTTCATCGGTAAGAATAGCATCAATCTTGTCTGTTTTCTCTGATTAAGAGAGATGTACTAGGTCTTGAGTCATACATAATCTTCAGGTCCCATGACGACGGCAAGAACCGGATAGGACTCGACAGACATGCAAATTTGTAATTCCATAATGTCTGCATCAATCTGTGAAAGTCAAATTTTTGTCCTCGCTCGGCTGCATCGTACTGTTCCGTTCTGGCAAACATAATTACATTTACATCGATTCGCTTGCCAGATGTTCTGCATGCACTGATCGAATGTGAAGTATATCACAAGACAAAGCACGTATCTAAATTCTTAAAATTCCGTAAAATTTGGTTCTTCTCATGTACACTTCATTGGTAGAATGTTAATGTTCCGACAGTATCCTTGATAGTCTCTATAATGTGAAATCAAATAAAATTGATTCCTGAAATAAGGAAATATGCAGATGCTGCTGCTGGAATAACATTTAACTGAAAATTGCGCATTGACTTTGGATTATATACAAGTACTTGTGATTATTCAATGATAGTCAACATCAATTTTCGAATTGGCTAAGCTTGAATCTTCTATTGATTGTTCATTTAATGAACTATTGGAATTCGGCAGCAAGTGTCTATATTTTGAAAGATAGCCTTTAGTTGGAGTATTTATTTTGACAAGCAGTTGCTGTCAGCATGATTAGCAATCGAAAAGACTATTTACCAAGCTAAACTGTATGCTAACACTGTTCAATTCTCGAAATTTGTTGGGAATGCTGATGATCATCCTCTAGAGACAAACTGCGAGTTTCCCAACGTTTTCAAGATGTCTCAGTTGCACAAAGATCGGAGAGTGTACTAAGTACACTAGAACATTAATGTCTCTTTATCAGGCAAGAAATATGTTAAGCCGAGTTGTTCGAGCGCATATATTCAAGAATATACAATGAAATCCGGACTGGAAGATTGAATTACTTAGAGCGTGTCTGTTTCAAGCACTGCTACAAAATCTTTTGCGGCAAACTGAAAGTTGCGCCGACACTGATTTACAGTATCGACAGATTCATATTGATTCGGAATCCCGTCTCGTGTCATTGAAGCAACATCGTAGGCATATACATAGAGATACATCGCTGCCAAACCATGCTGCATGTACATCGTTTCGTAGCAGTTAACAGCTTACACTTTGATAGCAAATTATGATTTCAGTTTTCGTATCTCATGCGCACTCCGTTTGGTGCGGTCTGCATGCACATGTACGGGGTACCTCGATCATTGCACATACGTTTGTCCTGAATACCAGACCTGCTCTGTATGCATGTACCAGGGTTGAACCGGGACCGGCCTGGTCGATCGGCTGGGTTGGGTTGTGTTGGTACGAGTCGATCGGTCGTCTAGCCCTGGCCAAAAACAGGTCGGTCAATCAATCGGCAGCAATTATTGAGATAGATCGATTAGACAAGAATTGGAATGTTTCAAATAAGTGGTCATCGTAGCTTGTCATGTCTTGTGTAGAGGCGACCGAAAATCCTTGATGCTAGTTTAAATAGCTCTAATGCTTGAGCGCTTTCAAGGCGCACCACGCCCCGTCATCAGAAGAATGACTAACTTGCATGCATTTGAACACGTCTCATACCGTTCATGACAGAACATCAAGCGTCGGGTTACATGGAAACGTCATCAAATACTGCGTCATAAAGTTAAGATGATACGTACTACTAACAAAGTCAATTAAGTTAGTCAAAAAGTTAGAAAATCCAAGAGAAGAAAGAAGCAACTAGATTACAAAATCGCGAAGGAGACCTATTGGACTAAGCAGTGTACCAGCAGCAACAAGGTGAAGCATAACAAGGGTTCCTATTGGTAATCTAGTTGTTTCTTACTTCTCTTGGTGCGATTTTCTAACTTTTTGACTTACTTAATTGAATTTGTTAGTTGTACGCATCATCTTAAATTTATGACGCAGTATTTTATGACGTTTACATGTAAGCCAATGTTTGTTGTTCTGTCATGACCAGTATGAGACGTGTTCAAATGCATGTAATTCCGTCATTGTTCTGATGACGGGGCGTGGTGCGCCTTGAAAGCGCTCAAGTATTAAAGCTATTTTACAACATCAATGATTTTCGGTCGCCTCTACACGAAAAAAATAACAAGAACTGTAATGTATACACAATTTATCAATGGGTTACTTAGCTTATTTAAAATGCCCACGATAGATAATCCGTGGCATGTTTTCAAGATTGACACAAAGATTGCTTGAAAATATCATCAATACCCAAATGTTGGCAATAAATTAGGTGAACACGTATGATGCTCATGTTTTTTTGAAATGCCTCCAGTCGTCACAAACCTCATCAAAATATCTCGCTGATTTCTCCACAAACTCTCTTAATAAGCTTGGCAGCGAAATGGTAAGTCTCATGATGAATGAACGTGAATTAAAACCTTTTAAGGCTTCACAGCGTTTTTTCTGATTCAGGCTATATACATGTATATGATTCACTAGCCGATTAATCACCTGACATATCTGTAGTTCATGCGTGGTACATGCTTGTTGACTTCACAGATTTCATTGGTCGGATAAAAATCCTTCCTCTCATACATTATGAAAAAGAAAATTCCTGAAAAAAAGTGGTTAACCCTCGTTGACCAGAAGTTTTCCATATCCTTTGAGACTTGACGGGGTGGCCACTTAGCAATTCTAGCAGCTTAAAGGCAATGAAATACCTCATATACCGAATCATTGTCATAGATGAGGATTTTATATGGGCATCAGCGATTGATATATCTGCATTAGAAATTTTAAAATGAAAAAATGAGTATCCGGGGTCGACTGGACCCCTCTCTTCTCAGTTTCTGAGTGTCACGAGGTTACATCTTTTCCCGAGCATCCCTAGCTACCCCCTTTTTCCTAGTCCCTAGGTTCTTTCTGTATGAAGAACGCTTCATGCAATTTAGCAGCAAAATTAATTGGTTTTTCAAGGTAAGTGATATTTCTCCTCCATCAATTGCTTCGACAAGTTAATCTTACACAAAGCAATGCGAGATACACGTCAGACCTTCCGAAATTGGCAATTAAATGAGCGGCTTACATGAATGAACTTTCCCACTTTTACCCAATTTGAATATGCTGTCTTTAGTTTATGAAGACTTGAAGCTGAATGAATTTAAAGTATCAATAGACCTACTTAATTGTTTGTTCAAAAAATCTAAGATATATAAAAAATTCAAAAGAATTGTTTAATTTCTTAAGACTCATGGCAAGGACGGTAGTCGATTTCAACTCTGCTCTTGTGCAAAGGGGGAGAGAGAGAAACAATACTTCACAGGAAGGGAAATTGAAAGAGGCATCAAAACACAACCTTGAAACACTTTTTTGATCTGACTATGTCGCATTTGTCGATTTTGAATAGTAGTTGGTAAAAAAAGCACAATTTCTTCAAATCAACCACACCATCAGCTGTTCAGGATAAATCGCAATCAACAAGTAAATCCATCTGTCTGCTCGGTGCTTTTGATCTCTCCAATTTTTGTGACAAATGCAGACAATGCCTTTTAAGAAGAAAGCTGCGAAGATCAGCAGGCATTGTCTGATTTCCCAAATCTCTTTCTTCAAAGAATAATTCCGATAATATGGAGCGAAAGCACTTTTCGACGTCTATT
Source organism: Prostheceraeus crozeri (assembly GCA_907163375.1). Classification (NCBI taxonomy): domain Eukaryota; kingdom Metazoa; phylum Platyhelminthes; order Polycladida; family Euryleptidae; genus Prostheceraeus; species Prostheceraeus crozeri. The sequence goes on along the minus strand of CAJQUW010006075.1, from coordinate 105,128 downwards.
AGCAACTTGAATTCCTTGACCGTTCTAGAGGTCAGACATGAAATGGGCCTTCATGTAGATTCTTATTATCCATATTATCTTCATTTACTATTTTGATACAACTAGTAACACACAAAAAGTGTCAGAATTGCATTCCAGTAATTGCAGCTATATATACATACACTGCTAACCAAGAGCACTTTTCCTATTTATTCAATTCTTTCACTATCCAGCTGATTGAAGTCTTTCAACTATTTAGCCCTTAAGGCCTAGGAGCTGAGCTTTTTCATACCCTCTGAGACCTTAGGGGGTCCAGTGGACCCCTTTTTTTACATATTCTTAGTTTCCCTGCTTAAATCGATATCAAATTATTAGGAAAGTTGATTTTAAGTAAAACGACGATGCTTGCGTGTAGCAAGTTGATATAACTAATCCTTTGAGTGTCTTTCAGCCTTCTCAGTAAACGTGTGCAAAATGTGTTTTTTGTAATCCAACGACATTTACAACAATCAGTTGTACTAAGTAAGTAGGTAAATTCTTTATTGTTTCACAGCATGTACAGTGCACATGATTTGGTGAAAACTGACAATAGGAAACCGAGCAAATACAGACAGAGAATACAAGCTTATGTAAAATATTGGTAAACATAGAGTTTGAGATATAAAGAAATGAAAAAGCTATCTACAAAATTTTATGAATGAATTGCTAAAAAGCTTTGTTTTAGCAAAAGGAGGCTGAAGCGAGCTACAGAAGCGAGAAGCAACACGTTTGCCGCGAAATGCAAACATTTCCCTTAACGGATGAGCTCCATCATTCACAATGTTGTCAAAAAGTTTTCTGCATGTCTTGTCTGCAGTGTAGTCCGACTAAGAGTCGGTTTTGCAATTTTTGCAGTCGCCATGTAACCTCAGATAGGTGATTTTAATCAAATTGATTTATTCCATGCAGTATAACACTTGCATTTGTCCATTGTTTCAAATTTATCCATACCCATCGGAAATATGCCAAAACTGAGCCATAATTGCTGTATTGAGGAACCTTAAGACAACTGTGGATATCTCAAACTCATCAATTACTGCTGTAAAAATTTGAGAACAATCTGTTTTTAGTGTTAAGCTATCAATATAGCGATAGCTTTGATTTTGAAAATTGATTTATGTTGAGTTGTTCACGTAGGCCAACTAGTCATGTACGATCATTTTGCGAAAACAAAACATTCACATTCTGCGATCTTCTGACATAACGCACATGCACGAGTGTAGCATTGAATGAATGAATTTCACTCATTATACACCATCGTGGGCATCTACAAAATAATTTTTCAGCTGATAGCAAAAACTTTGTTATGGTAATTTCTACAACCTCTGAGCCCTGAGTGGGGTCCAGTGGACCCCATTTGTCAATCTACCATACTTCCACTAATTCAATTGAAATGAAATAACACATGTAGATTCCCTGTCAAAATTGATGATTTTACATGGGCATGAGCGGTTCATATATCCTCAGCACAAAAAGTGAAATAGAAAAATGTGGTTCCGGGGTTCACTGGACTCCTCCCCCTCGGGTCTCTGAGGGTCAACCAATCATATATTGATAAAGCTTGGATTTGCAGCATAAAGTTGACACATGTCGTTTGAAATTATCAGCGCAGGAGTAATTTCACAATACAGACAACACATCAACTGTCACATGCAATCTGCTTTGCAGGAGAAAGATTTCTCTGAATAATATCAAAAATCAAAAAATGCCTAAAAGATATAAAAATAAATGTCATTTCTTTCACCTACGAAGCTGGCAATGTTTAGCAATTATAATAAAAAAGCTTATTTCTGAAAGCCTCAGTGATGAGAATCGTGACGCGCTACACAAAGACGCACATTTCAGTCACACAAAAGAAGAAAAATATCGAGAAAGAAAAAAAATTACGAGAAGGTGAAAATATTGCAGATACTGACAAGCTATAAAAGCTGCAATAGACGTATATTCTCAAAGAAATGTTGCTATCTATCTACAAGATGTGTCAGAGTTAAAAAGATAACTATGACTAAAGCAGACAAACACTTGAGCATACAAAGTTTTTGTGAAAACAGCAATTTTTCTGGGATTCGGCGGATGATCATAGCGTCATTCAGTATGGAGTGAAACATATTCAAACCAATAATTTTTCTTCGGTAGTCAGGAGGGACAAAGTTGCTACAGGCACACTGCGAGGAGGAACCGAAAATGATGCGGTGTGACCTTATCCGCATTTTTTTCTAGCACATTTGAATTTGCATAGTTCAAGCATGCAAGCAACATCACCGTGTACTCCATTAGACTACGAATACATAACATGAGTTATAAATGAAGACTGAATCACACTTGGATGCGAAACGGCTTTGCTTACCTGAGCACAAGCATTCGCGAGGAAGCCTTCTTTGAGATTTGATGAATGTGATTATGCCATTTCGAGGTAGAGTCAAAAGTTGCATCAAGGAATTTTAGATTTTAAACTATCGGCACATCTTGAATTGCATAAGTCTGCAACGAGTCTGATTTTTTTTGAAAAGATATAAAAAGTTGATTGCACTTATAAAAGACGATTGATATACAGTTTTTCACTACCCATTGATAAACAACTAAAAGCATCTATCACAAGGCTGATAAAACCGAGAATTATGATGTTATCAGCATGTTTTAGAAGCAATACATTATTCGATGATGTAAGTGGAGTATCAGACATAAAGAAGCCAAACACTAATGGACCAATCGATGAACCCTGTGGAATACCCCTTTGAACTTGGACATGATCACTAACCTGCTCATTCCAATGCAATCGCTGTCGATGATTGATCAGATATTGTAGCGTGAAACTGATAGTAAGACCATCAAATCCAATGACTTTCATTTTCTTATTGAGTAGGTTGTGCGATGCGTTATCGAAGCCTTTACACTTATCATCGATTGACTTCTTTCCTGACGTATATTATGAAATTAAGTCATATCATGATAATTGTTTGACTTTCCTGACTTGAATGACTAAAATGCGGCTCTTCAGCAGACTTCCATGACTTTCCAATGTGTTTTCGATGTTTCTGTCACCATATTTCATTCGCAGATGGAATTAATGAATGTGAAAATACTTTGAGCAGATTATCGCAGAATTTAGTTCTCTAGATTCATCAAATATGCTTCATGAAGATTGACAACTCTTGACGATTTCTTGACTGATCGCACATGAGCAACTGTGCAGTGCTTAATTGTGTAAATACAATAAACGCTAAAATATTAAAAGACAATCATGAACCTTTCAACAACGAGCGCATGGTGCCGGTCTCTTTCGACAATTACTAGCTTCTCTTCATTCATTTCTTTTTGTCTTTGTATCATATAATTTCAGTGCCAATTTTTGATCTTGTACTCAACTCGAATATTGTGAATAAATAAAGTAGTGTAGCATCACTAGGTGACATGCCAAGCTCAATTACGCGGAATTACATATGACCTAAACATCCGTGGCTATGCGTGACATTGCTGCAACATCTGTCGGCAGTCCTGTAGACTTTGCGTCTCATGTGTCTGCATGTATCAGAGGCTAAACAATGTGATAGGACCTTAATTTCATGCTCATGGAAGACAGAACATGCTTAGCGGTTTATCCGTGGTTCAAGCGGCAACGCAGACAACCGTAGACGACGCGCAAACTATAAACGCTCGCCCGCGCGTATTCATAAACATTCCCCATGTTTTAACAGCATCAGATCAAGTGATTTCTGACTCTTAGTGCAGCGCACATGTACGCGCGCAGAAGAATAGAATGTCTTTGACCACGGATGTTTGGGGTACTCCGTAATTACGCGTGAATTACGCGATGCATGTCAACAAGTGCAATGTCTCGCTCCGCTGGTGCTTGTGAGGTCTTCAGGTGTTATTATTAGTGGCAAGACCTATTCCCGTCAATCCATGGTGCACCGAGATCACAATCGATGCAGCAAAGATTGACAGGACGGTTTCGTACCTGATCAACCTCCGGGGTGCGATGTCAAGTAGGCCTATCTGTATACAAAAAACAATACATTTAGACTGCGAACAAGCACGCAGAAATTTTGACTCCTAGAAGCCGTAAGCTTTTGACAGATTTATTCGCAGACATGTTTCAGGAGACAAGCTGCCATCATTAGTGACAACGTTCGATAAACAATGATGCAACAGGACTTATGAAATGAAGACTCAATACAGGAAAAGTGGCTGCGTTTGGTTATGATTATTCATGAGACAATGTGAATGAAGAAATGATTTTATGTACAATGATTCAGCAATTTTTGGGTATGGAGTGCGCATGAGGATTTAAAATTATCTTTGTCTGGGATATGGACATGAGGCGATATTTCAGATGAGGTCGACCTCATCTTTCATACCAAACATGCTTGCGAATAAATCTGTCAGAAGCAGAAATGATAAAAACCGGTGATGAGTTAGCACACTAGTCTTCATATTTCGCCGACATCTTAGTGAACTTGTGCAAATACATCATGTTTTTAAAATTCAGCGATATTTGCAGCAAAATTAATTGCTTTAGGAGGCGGTTCCGTAGTTCTTACTTCTGCAATACAACCTGAGATGGTCAGTTTCATTGAAATTGATTTATTCCGGGCAGCAAAACTCTACATTTGCTCCATTTTTAAAAAATCAAGCATCTCTTGAGCCAGAACTCCTGCATTTTCAGGCCTCAGCCCTTTCGCGACCAATGCGGGCACACTACGTCTTACATGAATTGTTCAAAGTCACCACGATTGGGAACACATGATTGGAGCATATTTAAATTGTGCATGATGACTTCTGATAATGTAGTGAAGTTTACTTCGGTCACGCAGGGCCTATTGTATTCATTATCATCATCATTGTATTCACTATCAAACTATCATTGTATTCACAGTTAGGCATCCAAAGTAGACTGTTGACCGAATTCTCACAGCAGCATTTGATGAATTTGAGATCTCTACATGCTTTTAGGGCGTGAATTTCGCGCATAATGCACCATCGTGGATGTGCACAAACCATTCTTTATCTGATAGCAAGAATTTGTATCTGTAAAGAGAATTTCTGCACCCTCAAAGACCTGAAAGCGGAAATGAAATATCGCACTCTGAATTATTCTCAAAGATACAAAATTCTTATGTGATGACTTTAAATGGTTGAAACATCATCTCCTCAAAGAGATTAGATTGAAAATTATGCCTCCTAGGTCCACTGAACTCCTCTGGGTTCTGAAAGTTGATTACTTGTGGTTACGAATTCATGGATTTTGATGTGACATAAATTTACATGTATTTCTACATGTACTTAATCAGAAGAACTGCTGATCAAAATGATTATATCACATTAAATGTATAGGTCTACTGCATCCTAGATTTCATTTCAAGATGTGTTGAATTTCGATATTTTGTGGAATCTTGCGAGGTTTCTACGCGGCATATTAACTGTTGATAACCAAAATTATTGCACCACGGACTTGTCATACCTCCGTCGCTTCTGCTGATTTGCATTGTAAATCAGATCTTTTGCTTATTGACCTGCTAAATGCTTTATACGAACGTTGAGACCCAAGCCTCATTTAGCATTGTCCATACCCGACTCTGAAGCTGATCGACATGTCCCTGGGCATCCGTAAACCCTTCCATAACTTCGTTGAACACTGATTGATCTTAATGACTTGACTTTCACAGTACACATGCTAAATGTACGACGTTTCTAATGTATTGATCACGTACTCGCTCATCTTCTTACGGTAAAAAGCAATTCATTAGACACAATCACCATTTTTTTTATAAGCTTTAACAGCTAAAAAACTGCTTGCGATTTGCGTTGCTAACCTGGCTGAATTTAGTACTTAGACGTTGTTTACAAGCTCAATAACAGATTGATAGGATTCGTACAAGGAATGCAGCACAACACTGCATACACGTATATGAAATTGTGAAGATTTTCCATCAAAAGAATAAATGCTTTGTCTCTGAGAAAAGATATTCTAAGTAGCTTCTAAGTAAATAAGCTTCTAAGTAACTTCAAATATTATTGTAAATAGGAAGAAAGTTTACTGCTAACATTATTACTAAGTATTCTGATGAATGATATTTGCTTGCCCTCGCATGGATAAGGTAAAGAAATAGAGCACATTAATGGCATGCGCACGATATCCTTTAATTTCATGCTCATTTGGAGCAACTGGCAGAAATGAAACTTCGTTTGTCATATTCACCAGTATTTCAAAATGTGCTCAGAGAACTGCGAATAAGGCAAATTACACTGTCGTTGCTTTGACATTTCATCGAGTTCAGGTATTTCTAATGCCTCTATTTCTTATTAATTAACTTTTGGCAAAAAAATGCAAAGTATGAAGACAAATATCTTCAGTTCGGATAGGGAATAGATATTCTTCTAACAATTTGCCATTTCGCATGAAGATAAGAAATGACTTCACCGTTTGTACCGTTTGTGAATAGGCAAGAATCATCTGAATCACAATTCATCTGCAAGACAATTTGTAATTAACATCTCAAGTGAACACTTTGTCTTAGTTAAAAAATAGTTGACGGGATCTCTCGAAGTTCTTTAATCCCCTTGAGAAAAATGGCATTTCACTCCCGACTAGAAATAAAATTCAGATCTAAGGTCACATAACCTCAGTAAACCACGTTGAAGTTCGAAAGGAAAATGCTGTAAACATGGCACTCTGGATTAAGTGCATGATATCCATAGATCAGCAATCAACTTGAACTTGACTTCATGTTTGATTGTCCAAAATGAAATGAGTGGATCATTTGTGATGTGAATAATGCCATCTTTCTACGGCATGTCAGAGGAAAAAACAGAACCCATGGAAGTAGCATGGGTAAAATTTGCTATTACGGCCAAGTATCAAACCTGCTAAGATTAGCGACTAAGAATGATGACGTGTACAAGATCATTCAAATGGGATTGTTACCGTCAGTTAGTGGCAAATTTGAAAGATCGCTGAGGTATTTCCACATTTTCTAGTCGCTCACTTGTCGCTTCTTATATGACGTGGCTTACGTTTCCAGCGTGTTTCATGTGGTAAACTGTGCCAGAAACTTTCGGGCATTTCTTATACGCTTGTGCAGTACTGTAATTTACGAATGGGAAACATCTTTACTACATTATGATCAACTACCACTTACATGAATCACGAGAATGTTGATTTCTATAACCAAAAACAAAAATTGACGCTAAAACGACTTTCTGAAGCATCAATGCTCAGACCACAGAATTAGACAACTTAGACAACTGCAGCGTTAAACAATCTAATTCTGTGGTGCAGGATAGCCTGGCTCACATTCATAGAGTCAGAGGGCATAACAATTTGATCCACAGCCGACTTGACTCTGTGGGAAAATACATCGTCATTGGTGCATAATAACACACGCTTAGGGTGCACAATAACACGCATGGGTCTTTGAAGGCAAAAAATAAAATAATCAAGCGTAGGTCATCACTTCAAAGAATCGCATTTATTCGAGCTGTGCTCTTCCTCATTCAATGGGTCTGATACCAGTTTTGACACTAAGCGGTATCTTTGCGCTTCGGCAGCTTTTGTCGATTGAATGAAACAGTATTTTTATGAACATGTTCTGTTTTATTTCTAATTTCAACATAAAATTTTTCAATCAAATTCCACTTTCCTGAAGTACACTGTAAAATGTGTGTACCGAAAAATGTTGCTTATAAAGTAAGCTGTAGCAAATGTAGCAAAAATTATGTAGGTGGCACTATGAGACCAGTTAATGTCCGATTCTATAGAGCAATTCTCAAGTCCAACATCATCTATTTTTAAACGCATTCAAAATTGTCAAGTAGAACGTACCAAAATCGCTGTTTTGACATTCTGGCCTACGACAACGATAATACTTATTTGAGAATACGTGAGGCACTCCCAGTGGAAAAATTTTGATAATATGATGCTGGGCCATTATCTTCCCGACAGACAGCTGTTGGGAAGTTGTCGGGAGATGAAAGCCTGTGATCATTTGTCTCTCCTGTCGGCGAAACTTGGTGGTCCCGATACAATTGCGACAGTTATAAAACTTCTCTTTCAAGTGCCGATCGTGCAGGCGGAAACGTGGAAAGTGATGAACAAGGGAAACTTCTTTCGCCACCAATTATATCAAAGCTCGCCTCTCGCTTCTCCCATCAGCATTCCCTAAACACGGTTGAACTTTCCAATGCATCACCACTGAGATGACGTCAATTTCGCATGCAGACTTGGATCATTTTCTCTTCACTTTCTCTAGCATTCATTGTGACTGTTTGTGTGCAATTTCTTCCGTCCAATTTTGCTCAATTCACCGAAGTCCATAATTTTGTTAATAAGCTATAGGTGAGTCATTGACTGCATATGTGTCACATAACTAAATTTTCCAATAAATGTAAAGTGTAGGCCTATTGTACTTTCCGTAGTTGACTGTCATCTTATTTAAAAGTTTACATGTCTACATATTACCCATAATCAACGATAACATTGATTATGGAAATAGAATGCAGGAATACTGATAGACGACTAACATATTATATGAAAAGAATATTTTACATGCTGGCTACGGCTGATGAAACAAGGAGTAGAAAATCTTGTTCATGATATAATAAGTCATATAGTTATGAAGTTGTGGAAGGACCAAATGACCTAAGTACATCCACTGAGTTTTATCCATTGACAATGACATTAATATATTCGGCGAAAATGCCGTTTATTCTTTGTAGATTCCTACATGGCAAATGAATAGAAATAGTTGGCATCACATCATAGATTATTTACACTTAAGTATTTAAAACCAACAAAAAAATTAGCCACTAACTATACTTCGTATTAGTTATCTTGCAAAATTTACGGTACCGGTACCAACGAACAAGTGTTCTTCGATGTTTGTGTGCAAGAAATAAATATCAGTAAATGAGTATATTTGCAATTCATGTAGTATATTTGCAACAATGTTTAAATCATGTCTGATTTTTCTTGTAGAGGTGTAAAATCTGTTATTCATTCTGTCCAATCTCCTTTGTGGTCTCCTGCTCTGTGGTTCCCTGCTGCAAATCTATCGAATTATCTGGTACTGAAGGGTATGTAAGTCATCACTTCATTATTTGCAAGATTCTAAATGCAATATTTGAGATGTGGGAAATGTAGAAGTTTACAGATCCGCTACAAGTAAAATGTGAACTTCAGCAGTTCTCACAATGATTAATCGCAAGCGAAATGCTATCGTCTCTCATATGCTGTATCTAGGTTTTGGTGTAAAAATGCATGCACCGTAATTTTGTAGCCTATACTTAATTTTCTACTGATGAAGATCGAAATAGACAACAACAGATTAAAACTATAAAATAATAAAGACAGCTTCATCTTATCATTACAAAAATATTTGGTAAAATTGAGAATTCAATTCAAAAATTGATATATATATATATATTAAATATCTTGGCTTTTTTTAAAATTTGGAATATACGGTTGCTCCGAAGTCCGAACTGGCTCAAAACACTGTGAACGACGCAAAATATTAAAATATATCAATAAATGTTCCTAATCAATGCAATTTAAAGGAATAATCGTGCCTACACTTGAAGAAAGGTACACGCAAACCGAACTTTCCACTGTTTTTCTTCAAACATAAAGGGCTCAGTTTTTTATCACCTTTCTTAATTTTAGCAGATATTTTCAAAGCGATAAGATAAAGCTGCCTTTCTTAAGGCGCGGGGCTAGTTCCTAGCTATGGACTAGTTCTGAGTTTTGGCTAGTTTAAATTAAATGGTTACCCAATTTACAATTTAGAAAATGCAGAAATTTGTGCAATAATATAATGGAAAAATAATGATAATAGGGACAATGATATAATTATGATAGTTAGAAATACTAGCATTGTAATTACATATTCAATGTTTATCGAGGAATCACTCATCTAGGATCTGTAACGTGAGTTGATATCCATGAATTTTGACCAGTTCGATGACCTTAGTGAGTTAGCTGAATTGCAATGATTTGAATTTAATGTAAATATGAATGCTAATATCTTGCATTACATAGATTGAGTTGAACTTCTGTAATGATGACTGAATAAAGCATCTGGAGCTGGAAAGACGCTCGTTTTAAATCCAATAGACCAAACACATTACGGGATCATCCATCTGTTATAAACACATACGTTCTAAACCTATTCATTAAACAATAATTCAAGTAAATATTCCGCTGATGATTTTAAATATTGTACAAAATTCATGAAAGGAAATAATCACTGTACGAAATAGCTTGTAAAATAAATGTGCGATGTAATTACTAAAAAATTTTTTGTTTTTGCATCATTTTATATTATTTGAAATCAAATGTCTTTTTTCTTCACGTTTTATTCTTCTATCAATGTCCAAATAATTACTGAAAAATAATCTGCAATTGAATTATGATACAAATGTGGAATATTTTTCCGTAGCACTTCTAATTCTATCGTTCAATCGAGTGAAAAGCGTATTAAGATTATTTAATGAAGATTTAAGAAACAATGTACAATCTTACGTAAGATAGCCTTTGATATTCATGACTTAGCATCATATCTTGATACTGTAGACAAGCTTTGCTCAATTACATGCTGTATTTCATACAACAGACCGGTCTAAATAATAATTTTTACTATAAATAAATGTAATATTTTGCAGATAGGATAGGATTTTAGTATATTCAATTTTGTCTCAAAAAGTGATTAGTGAGTGCATAAGTACATGCATTTCAACAAGCTAAATAAATGATACAAATTTCACATCAAGTTATTTCTTTGTTGTAATTTTTGATAAGAATAAGAGGACAAACTTAATATTTCGACCATGAAGTGGCCATCGTCAGAAATCTATTTACTCCAATTCCTGCATTAGATTCAAATTACAAAAACACACAAACGATAGTAGGCTATATAACGCATACAATCCTAAATGAACAAATACCACAGTAAAGAAAATCAGTCAGATATCTTAAGACTCCATAAACAAGGCAAATAGAAATTCCTCTCTATATTAGAAAATCAGACCTTCTTCTCTATTTCTTTAGTATTGTATATAGCCTACTATTGTTTGTATGTCTTTGTAATTTGAAGGCCTACAGGCTGTCTGTGGATTATATAAACTGACATCTGCGTTGAACTAGCCTGTCCGTGTATTCATTGTTACCCTTGATGAAGAATACCGAATGGGTAGGCCTAATCACTAATACTCATGTAGGCCCACATGTAGGCAACATGTAACTTAGGAATAACTCTAAAGAACATACTTAATAATTTAAAAAACTCACATACTTCATGATTTCAGAGAAAAATTTCTTTTATTCCGATGATAGGTTCAATTTCTCGAATCTAGAAGTCACTCTGTTCGATCTCAAATCATGCAATCAACCACTATCTCAGGACAAAGTTGAGACTCTTACCATATAATGTAGGCTTAATTGTATTGGATTTTGTTGAAAATAAGATTTATCAGGAAATTGCGAAGTTGGTAGTGCTAACCCAATAAATGTGCTTGAAAATGTTTCTCATTTGCTAGAATCAATTTTAGCTTCCTGAAGCCGGAATATTTTTTTAATACATCGTACTGCCATTTTCATTTTTTTGTCTTCCAGAATCCCTACACCGTCAATAAGTCTCTGAGAACGTCGAGAAAGCAGAGGTGAAAGATCCCATTTACTTTAGGCGAATGTCCTGAACTGTGGAAGAAAGAACAGGAGGCGCCTGTGGTAATTCCTCTGCTGTATGAAGCATACTATGATAAATATTGAAGTGAAGTACAGTTGTTCTCGTTGTTCTGCTCTTGTTTCATGGGTGATAAGAAAATGAGGAAGAGGTGGAAGGAGAAGTAAGAGGTTCCATAGTGATATCAAACTTATGATATTCTTTTTGCTATAATACAGAAAGGGCATGACGAATTAACTAGCAGTAACAAAATTCTGATCGGTGTCGGGTGAGCGTTGGCGTGTATTGGGCGCGTATTGGGTGAGTGTTGGCAACTCATGTTGGGCCGATACAAATGCGCTGGGCCACTTTGCTTATTAGGCCAACATCAGATGGATGACATTGGACCGACAGAATTTTTTCCACTGGGATTGACCTGACATGAAAGATGATGAATGATTAGCTAAGTTAGTAGAGTAGGTTAAGGAAAGTAGTTAGCAAGAATAAATTCACGATAGCTGTCAAATTCAGTTCTACTATTGATATAGATGGATTGAGCTTATACGTAAAGAGTCCCAGTGGAAAAATTTCTGTCGGCCCAATGTCATCCATCTGATGTTGGCCTGATAAGCAAAGTGGCCCAGCGCATTTGTATCGGCCCAACATGAGTTGCCCACACTCACCCTATACGCGCCCAATATTGCTAGTTGTTTCATACTTTTCTGGTGAAGTTTTTGGTGATTTTTTGTGTCTTTGGCATCGTCTTGTTGCCTGCTGTTACTGTGTGCCACTGATGTTGCTCGTCGGTTCCCCTTCGGTATTCAATTTGGGATTATATTCTATTATTCGTTGATATCTGATTGCATCGGTGTTTTCCATCCACTTTCGCTGCGTCGCTATTGGCTGTTGCTGATCTCCTGATTTCTTCCATCTTGCCCGACTGTGATAGCGTCCGTTTGTTGATCCGGCTGGTATTGTCAGCTGATAATCACCTGTTATTTCGGTCAACAAGAAACCCTCCCTGTCGGCGAATTTTCGAGATATCGATTTTTGGTGACGTAACAGTATTGGACGTCATTCTACGTAAGCCTGGTGGTCTTGTCATCTGTACAACGTAATGTCACGACAAACAGCGAGTGTTGATGATATTCTGGCCATGTCAGACAAAGAGCTGGTCTCTCGCAAGAATTCCTGCAATAAACAGGAACTTCTTCAAGCCTTAGTTTCTATGAAAAGAAACTGTAACAATAACACTGAGACTCTTGTCAATGATTTATCTCAAGTAATCGATAGAAAACTGGACGAAAAATTGTCTCCATTGTTTGATAAAATCTTGCAGTTGAGCAATGAAGTGATTACTTTGCAATCAAAGTGCTCGGCCCTAGAGGCTGAAGTAATTGAATGCAAGAACAACAAATATGAAATATTCAACGAAATAATTCACGAAACTGATCAAACAAAGTATAGGGAGAAAAATGTCATTGTGAAAGGGCTTGTTCTGCAAGCTGATGGGACAGTGGACGATAGAAAGTCAAACGACTTTAGAAAGATTATTAGAGTTATGTCTTATCTAGGTCTGCCAAGCGATATTGTTGACAATGTATATCGATTAAAGAATTTCAAAAATTCGGGAGCATCTTTTCTCAATGTCAAATTGAAAACTTTTGACGACAGACAGTCTGTTCTTCAGAAATGCAGATCATTAAGATATTCTAGTGAGTTCACAAATGTTTATGTCAACCCTGATCGCACCTTTTTCCAACAGCAGCAATTTCTAGAATTACGAAAAGAATTGAAATGTCGTAAGGACACTGGTGAGGATGTGGTGCTCTATAAAGGTAAAATTATTGGCAAAGCTCCGCAACAGAATTTTCAAGACTGTTCTTAACTCCGACTATGTCTTTGCCGTCGACTATCAATCCAACTAGAAATCACGTGAATAGTCAAAGTCTTCTAATTATTTTGTTTCCTAATGTTCGATCCATCATGAATAAACTTGACGAAACGTATGTAACTCTTTTTTCACAGAAAGTTCATCTTTTTGCGGCCACCGAGACAGGTACATGATGGCATTGCTGATCACTTGATAAATTTTCCGAATTTCTCTGTTTATAGGTGTGATCGTCAATCACGTCGTGGAGGCGGAGTGTGCATATGGACTCATTTCTCATTAGCAATAAACCGTTTGTCGCCGATGGATCAGCCGGATTTTGTTGATGCCGTTTGGCTGAGCTTACCAAAGATAAAACTGATTTTTGCCTGTATATATTTGCCTCCTGACTTTGTGTCTTCCTCTCTGTCCGCATTAATCGACAGGTATATTATTTACAACTGTGACCTTTTTCTCGCCCAACATTGCGACTTCGATGTTACAATTTGTGGGGATTTGAATCGTTATAACACTTGTCATATATGTCAACAGCTTGATTTGACGAATTTGGTTACTGAGCCTACTACGCAATCTGCGATATTAGACTATTTGCTTATTTCTAGCGATCGCTCGGCGGACGTCTCCGTTTCGGTGATGGCTCCCATTTCTTCGTCAGATCACAATAGCATTTATGTTTACCCCACTGTGCCTCTGAAATTCAAAAACGGTGTTGTAAAGCCAGTGAGTGTATGATTTGCGTCAGTCTAACGTCGACGATTTTGTCAAACAAGTTGCATCAATAAATTGGTCGCCTTTCTATCATTCGAACTCTGATTTGGACACTAAATGCGATCTTTTGCATGATTTGCTGTATAACGTTTTCGAAAGATGTATCCCAACTGCGTATGTAGAAATGACTGATACAGACAAGCCTTGGATGACTCCGACTGTCAAACATTCCATTCAGCAGCGCTGGAACCCTTTTCGCAACAAGGATTATGCCTCTTATCATCATTGGAAAGAAAAAACCAAATCATTAATATCAGCTGCAAAACAAAACTGGTCGTCGAAAGCAAAAAGAAATTTTAAGAATTTGTGGAATGTGGCCAATTCTACGATCGGATCAAAGAAACAGAATAAAATCTTTTCAATAATCAATCAATTTGATTCTGTTGAAACAGCGGTTAGCGCAATAAATAAGTATTTCACGTCTGTGTTTGTCCAGCATACCGATAGAGCATTTGATGCAAACAAACTGCCGCCTGTTGAAAATGATAACCCATGGGATGTGAAGATCACCGTATCTGAAATTGAAGAAAAATTGCGAAAGTTGAAAGCAAGCAAGGCAATGGGTAGTGATGGTATACCTTCTTTGTAGTACAAGGTTTCTGCTGAAGCTTTAGCTGGTCCCTTGGCTCACATTTGTAGCTTGTCTATTTCAGAAAAGCGATATCCGAGAAGGTGGAAGTTGGCACACATTTGTCCAGTTCCAAAGACATCAGCCACCGACGTCAACAATTTGAGACCCATATCATTGCTCCCTTCTCCTTCAAAGATTTTTGAGAGGCTGGTTTTGCAGTCAGTTTATCAAAAATTCATGGACAAGATTGGTAGTCACCAGTTTGGTTCACGGCCAGCAAGCTCAACAACATGTGCGATCATCAGTCTTCTGAATCATGCGTTGTCCTCTTTAGAGGCGACAGACATTTCTGGTCTCAAAATTATCGCTTATGATTTATCTAAAGCTTTCGACATTTTATCACATGAATTAATACTTCGGAGGCTGACTCAATTCAATTTCCCACAGGATTTCATACAGTGGGTACAAAGCTATCTATCTGAACGAACTCAGGCTACACGCGTAGGCTGCTCAGTGAGCACATCAACAAACGTTCTGTCAGGAGTACCGCAAGGTTCAGTTTTAGGTCCGATGCTTTTTTGTACAGTCGTTAGTACTCTAACCCCGGTCAGTCGTGGCACGCAAATAATCCAGTACGTCGACGACATAACAATATGCATTCCCCTTTTTAAGAATTCTGACAATCACCATGTCACTACTGAACATCAGAACATAATTCAATGGTCAGAAGATAACGTCCTCAAGATGAACCTCACAAAGTGCAAGTCAATATGTTATTCTAAGACTGATCCCGTCATTAACGTATGTCTGCCTGATGTTGAATACGTAGAAGAACTGCGTTTTCTTGTAGTGCTGCTGAACAACAAGCTCACCTGGTCCTCGCATATTCAAACTGTTTGCAGAAGTGCTTCACGCCGATTGTACGCCTTGCGACTTTTAAAGCCGATCATGTCACCAGATCAACTTCTTATTGTTTACAACGCTACTATTCGACCGGTTTTGGAGTATGCCTCGTCAGCGTTTGTAAAGCTGTCTGAACATCTAAGCTCGGAGCTTGATAGAGTTCAAAATAGAAGTCATCGGATCATCTGCAGTGTACCATTTAGAAGTCAATGTGATTGTGGTCGTTTTTCTGACCTGTCGACGAGGCGAAAGATTGCGGCTATGAAACTGTTTACCAGTGCTGCTTATGACGAGAACCACATTCTCAATAATGTCATTCTACTAAAATCCAGCAGATCACATCGATTTTTACAGCCTTTCTGTTCTACGACTAGATATTTGAACTCTTTCATCCCGTTCACCACAACTCTCATGAATGAAAACCGCACAAAACTTTTTTGTTTATCTTTTCTTTACGCTTGTCATAATTGATGCCTGTAACATACTCTCCTACTATGATTTTCAGTATTTTGAAATAATATACGATACTTACTTACTTACTTACTCAATACACGCCAACGCTCACCCGACACCGATCAGAATTTTGTTACTGCTAGTTAATTCGTCATGCCCTTTCTGTATTATAGCAAAAAGAATATCATAAGTTTGATATCACTATGGAACCTCTTACTTCTTCTCCTTCCACCTCTTCCTCATTTTCTTATCACCCATGAAACAAGAGCGGAACAACGAGAACAACTGTACTTCACTTCAATATTTATTATAGTATGCTTCATACATCAGAGGAATTACCACAGGCGCCTCCTGTTCTTTCTTCCACAGTTCAGGACATTCGCGTAAAGTAAATGGGATCTTTCACCTCTGCTTTCTCGACGTTCTCAGCGACTTATTGAAGGTGTAGGGATTCTGGAAGACAAAAAAATGAAAATGGCAGTACGATGTATTAAAAAAATATTCCGGCTTCAGGAAGCTAAAATTGATTCTAGCAAATGAGAAACATTTTCAAGCACATTTATTGGGTTAGCACTACCAACTTCGCAATTTCCTGATAAATCTTATTTTCAACAAAATCCAATACAATTAAGCCTACATTATATGGTAAGAGTCTCAACTTTGTCCTGAGATAGTGGTTGATTGCATGATTTGAGATCGAACAGAGTGACTTCTAGATTCGAGAAATTGAACCTATCATCGGAATAAAAGAAATTTTTCTCTGAAATCATGAAGTATGTGAGTTTTTTAAATTACTAAGTATGTTCTTTAGAGTTATTCCTAAGTTACATGTTGCCTACATGTGGGCTTACATGAGTATTAGTGATTAGGCCTACCCATTCGGTACTCTTCATCAAGGGTAACAATGAATACACGGACAGGCTAGTTCAACGCAGATGTCAGTTTATATAATCTACAGACAGCCTGTAGGCCTTCAAATTACAAAGACATACAAACAATAGTAGGCTATATACAATACTAAAGAAATAGAGAAGAAGGTCTGATTTTCTAATATAGAGAGCAATTTCTATTTGCCTTGTTTATGGAGTCTTAAGATATCTGACTGATTTTCTTTAATGTGGTATTTGTTCATTTAGGATTGCATGCGTTATATAGCCTACTATCGTTTGTGTGTTTTTATAATTTGAATCTAATGCAGGAATTGGAGTAAATAGATTTCTGACGATGGCCACTTCATGGTCGAAATATTAAGTTTGTCCTCTTATTCTTATCAAAAATTACAACAAAGAAATAACTTGATGTGAAATTTGTATCATTTATTTAGCTTGTTGAAATGCATGTACTTATGCACTCACTAATCACTTTTTGAGACAAAATTGAATATACTAAAATCCTATCCTATCTGCAAAATATTACATCTATTTATAGTAAAACTTATTATTTAGACCGGTCTGTTGTATGAAATACAGCATGTAATTGAGCAAAGCTTGTCTACAGTATCAAGATATGATGCTAAGTCATGAATATCAAAGGCTATCTTACGTAAGATTGTACATTGCTTCTCAAATCTTCATTAAATAATCTTAATACGCTTTTCACTCGATTGAACGATAGAATTAGAAGTGCTACGGAAAAATATTCCACATTTGTATTATAATTCAATTGCAGATTATTTTTCAGTAATTATTTGGACATTGATAGAAGAATAAAACGTGAAGAAAAAAGACATTTGATTTCAAATAATATAAAATGATGCAAAAACAAAAATTTTTTAGTAATTACATCGCACATTTATTTTACAAGCTATTTCGTACAGTGATTATTTCCTTTCATGAATTTTGTACAATATTTAAAATCATCAGCGGAATATTTACTTGAATTATTGTTTAATGAGTAGGTTTAGAACGCATGTGTTTATAACAGACGGATGATCCAGTAATGTGTTTGGTCTATTGGTTTTAAAACGAGCGTCTTTCCAGCTCCAGATGCTTTATTCAGTCATCATTACAGAAGTTCAACTCAATCTATGTAATGCAAGATATTAGCATTCATATTTACATTAAATTCAAATCATTGCAATTCAGCTAACTCACTAAGGTCATCGAACTGGTCAAAGTTCATGGATATCAACTCACGTTACAGATCCTAGATGAGTGATTCCTCGATAGACATTGAATATGTAATTACAATGCAAGTATTTCTAACTATCATAATTATATCATTGTCCCTATTATCATTATTTTTCCATTATATTATTGCACAAATTTCTGCATTTTCTAAATTGTAAATTGGGTAACCATTTAATTTAAACTAGCCAAAACTCAGAACTAGTCCATAGCTAGGAACTAGCCCCGCGCCTTAAGAAAGGCAGCTTTATCTTATCGCTTTGAAAATATCTGCTAAAATTAAGAAAGGTGATAAAAAACTGAGCCCTTTATGTTTGAAGAAAAACAGTGGAAAGTTCGGTTTGCGTGTACCTTTCTTCAAGTGTAGGCACGATTATTCCTTTAAATTGCATTGATTAGGAACATTTATTGATATATTTTAATATTTTGCGTCGTTCACAGTGTTTTGAGCCAGTTCGGACTTCGGAGCAACAGTGTATTCCAAATTTTAAAAAAAGCCAAGATATTTAATATATATATATATATCAATTTTACCAAATATTTTTGTAATGATAAGATGAAGCTGTCTTTATTATTTTATAGTTTTAATCTGTTGTTGTCTATTTCGATCTTCATCAGTAGAAAATTAAGTATAGGCTACAAAATTACGGTGCATGCATTTTTACACCAAAACCTAGATACAGCATATGAGAGACGATAGCATTTCGCTTGCGATTAATCATTGTGAGAACTGCTGAAGTTCACATTTTACTTGTAGCGGATCTGTAAACTTCTACATTTCCCACATCTCAAATATTGCATTTAGAATCTTGCAAATAATGAAGTGATGACTTACATACCCTTCAGTACCAGATAATTCGATAGATTTGCAGCAGGGAACCACAGAGCAGGAGACCACAAAGGAGATTGGACAGAATGAATAACAGATTTTACACCTCTACAAGAAAAATCAGACATGATTTAAACATTGTTGCAAATATACTACATGAATTGCAAATATACTCATTTACTGATATTTATTTCTTGCACACAAACATCGAAGAACACTTGTTCGTTGGTACCGGTACCGTAAATTTTGCAAGATAACTAATACGAAGTATAGTTAGTGGCTAATTTTTTTGTTGGTTTTAAATACTTAAGTGTAAATAATCTATGATGTGATGCCAACTATTTCTATTCATTTGCCATGTAGGAATCTACAAAGAATAAACGGCATTTTCGCCGAATATATTAATGTCATTGTCAATGGATAAAACTCCGTGGATGTAATTAGGTCATTTGGTCCTTCCACAACTTCATAACTATATGACTTATTATATCATGAGCAAGATTTTCTACTCCTTGTTTCATCAGCCGTAGCCAGCATGTAAAATATTCTTTTCATATAATATGTTAGTCGTCTATCAGTATTCCTGCATTCTATTTCCATAATCAATGTTATCGTTGATTATGGGTAATATGTAGACATGTAAACTTTTAAATAAGATGACAGTCAACTACGGAAAGTACAATAGGCCTACACTTTACATTTATTGGAAAATTTAGTTATGTGACACATATGCAGTCAATGACTCACCTATAGCTTATTAACAAAATTATGGACTTCGGTGAATTGAGCAAAATTGGACGGAAGAAATTGCACACAAACAGTCACAATGAATGCTAGAGAAAGTGAAGAGAAAATGATCCAAGTCTGCATGCGAAATTGACGTCATCTCAGTGGTGATGCATTGGAAAGTTCAATCGTGTTTAGGGAATGCTGATGGGAGAAGCGAGAGGCGAGCTTTGATATAATTGGTGGCGAAAGAAGTTTCCCTTCTTCATCACTTTCCACGTTTCCACCTGCACGATCGGCACTTGAAAGAGAAGTTTTATAACTGTCGCAATTGTATCGGGACCACCAAGTTTCGCCGACAGGAGAGACAAATGATCACAGGCTTTCATCTCCCGACAACTTCCCAACAGCTGTCTGTCGGGAAGATAATGGCCCAGCATCATATTATCAAAATTTTTCCACTATCAAATTCCACTTTCCTGAAGTACACTGTAAAATTTGTGTACCGAAAAATGTTGCTTATAAAGTAAACTGTAGCAAATGTTGCAAAACTTATGTAGGTAGCACTATAAGACCAGTTAATGTCCGATTTTATAGAGCAATTCTCAAGTCCAACATCATCTATTTTTAAACGCATTCAAAATTGTCAAGTAGAACGTACCAACATCGCTGTTTTGACATTCTGGCCTACGACAACGATAATACTTACTTGAGAATACGTGAGGCACTCTTTATGTAAGCTCAATCCATCTATATCAATAGTAGAACTGAATTTGACAGCTATCGTGAATTTATTCTTGCTAACTACTTTCCTTAACCTACTCTACTAACTTAGCTAATCATTCATCATCTTTCATGTCAGGTCAATTCTTCTTTTGCTACTGGTAAAGATATGTAACCCAATACAACCTATTTACATCTACTTTGTATTTGACCATGCATCTTCTCACTGCAAATACAATTTTCAAACTAATCATTTAAACTCCATACTAACATCAAAAGATTTTTTGTACCTGAAGATGATTGCCGGATAGCCGTCGAAAGTTTTTGTACACATTTGCAATAATAGTAATAATTATATCATCATAAAATACTCCTGACTCTTTCCAACTATAAATCTAATTAAGTCGCATGTTTCAAAGGCTGTAAAGTTCGCCCACAAACCAACAGCTACATTGAAAAGCCAGCTCTTCAAACCAAAGAAATTAAAAACTGATTTAGAGCGAAGGAATGTTTTTACCAGATTGATTGCTCCAAATGTCAACAAAAATACAATCGACAAACTGGAGAACAATTGCCGACAAGAGTTCATGAACATCAGGCAGCAGTAAAGAGGATTGATAGGCACTCACAAATATCAACTCATTGCATTGAAGAAGACCATGCATTTGACTGGAACAGTGCTAAAACAATCATCTCTTGTGAGCATAGATGTGGCCGTCATGGAGGCTTGGTACTCCTCAGACCACGCCATCAACAGATACATAGATCTAGATTTGCATAAATTTACGCCAAACTATGACACCATGAATTTTTCAAATTTTGTACACATACGTCTGTCTCCCTAAATAATTTTCCTTCTTCCACCTGACGACGAGCTGAAGTGACAGCCTGAATATTTGTGGCGAATAAATAATATTCATGAAGACATCTTTTCACAAATATTTGCACTCAGGATGCAAATTTTCAAATTAGCGTATCAAACATAGATTAATTAAGAAATGCATTATCACTTCGGACATATTTTTATCTAAATTTCAAAATACTTCATAAATATTGTTAATTCCTGTGAACCTGTTACTTGTATATAAAAATCTTTTTTGACTTGCGTGTAATAGAATGGAGTTCAATGTTGCAAGTTTCATATTTGAATGTCATACGAAAGAACATGTTAAGTATGATCCCGTTGACATTGCAAACGTTTTAAATGAGCATTTTCTCAATGTAGCAGACAAGTTGACAAACAGCTCAATTAACGAAAAATATGATGAAAAACACGGTGACAGATGTAATCAAACTTTCAAGTTTGAAGACTTTGCACTCACAGAACTCACTGAAACTATAAGTACTATGAATGCCAACAGATCTACGTATGACAAGTTAACTTTGAAAATATTTGAACAATGCTCATCAGAATTTTTTCACATCTGTGCCGTGTATATAATGAATCAGTGAAAAGAGGAATCTATCCCGAATGCTTGAAAGAATCGGTGGTATTACCAATATATAAAGAAAAGTGACAGAAGGAAACCATCAAATTATAGACCAATCTCTGTCTATTAAGCTATCCAACAAAAGTTTTTGAAAAGATGATCCATAAGCGAGTATTTAATTTCTTAGAGGAAAACCAAACACTATTTGAGAATCAATATGGTTTCCGGAAGAATCACTACAAATTTGGCACTCCTAAAAATGACGGATAAAATACACTACGCAAAAGCCAATAATTTATTTACAATAGCATTAAATCTCGATTTATCGAAGGCTTTTGACACTGTTCAAACGGACATACTGCTAGGAAAATTATACAGGATAGGGTATCGTGGCTTTGTACATGAATGGTTTGCTTCGTATCTGAGAGACAGACCACATAAAGTCCTCGTCAATAAGGTACAATCAAAGGTGTTAACGGTAAAGACAGGTGTGCCACAAGGCTCATCTTTAGGACCACTATTATTTTTGATCTACATTAATGACATGAAAAATATAGACGTCTGTGGTGATCTCAGTCTGTTTGCGGATGACACCAATCTAATCGTAAGTGATAGGACTCTTGAATGTGCCATAGAAAAAGCCCAAATGTCATTGGACAAAATTCAAGCATGGATGAAAAATAATAGACTAAAGCTAAACTTAGGAAAATGTGAATATTTGTTCATTCCTCCCAAGCTCCAAACCAAAAATGTCCATTTTGATTTGACAATGGAAAACTGCAAGTTATCTCAAGTAGACAGCACTAAATTTCTTGAAATCAAATTCGATAATAACTTTAAATTTGATAATCATATCTCATCGATAATCAATAAATTGAAAACATTTATACCGACATTATACAAGCTAAGAGATATCATGCCATTAAAAACATTACGCGTACTGCACTAACAACTATGTCTCCCTTCTATTCAATACTGCTTAATAGCATATGGTAGTGGCAGCAAACAGTCACTTAACAAACTACAGCGTTTACATAAGACTTTGATCAAGATAATATACCGCAAGGAAAAACAGTCATTGGATATATCGTTTTACAAAAGTGAACAGCATATGAATGTGGAAACTATGCATGAATTCGAGCTACTGACTCTCGCATATAAAATAAAATACAATGATAGCAGCATGCCAGCATACTACAAAACCCATTTAGAAGAATCAACTAGGCGTAGTGAAAACTTTAAAATCCCATATATTAGTACATCACTAGAGCAAAAGAGTAGTAAATTTAGAATACCATTTTTGTGGAATGGTCTTCCGAGCAACATTAAAAAAGCTAAAACAACAAAAGAATTCAAGCAAAAATTAAAATCACTAATGATAGATAAAATGAATTATTTTTGATATGATGTGCATAGAAATATACTGCAATTGGTTTAGATCTGCATGAGTAGGTCAAATATCCTTCTATGTGCTTTATAAGTATGCGTGCAGGCATAATGTACATACTCGTATTATATATTCTAATATACACGTGTTCTTGTATTATTCTGTACTCGTATTATACATTTTCTTTCTTGTAAGCAAAAAATAGGGCCAGGCCTAATACCCCATGTGCGGGTCATCTGGTTCTTTTCTCCAATTGACAGTCTTTACGTTATGTCATGAAAAATTTGTATTCACATTTGTAAAAGATGCATGAAACTCATTTTGTTTGGGGAATAAATATATTTTCTATTCTATTTCTATTCTATTCTATGTTAATATATTACTACTTATAACGCAGTAACAAGCAACATGGAATTTTTGACATGTCTATGCAATTGGAAGAAAATGAAGTATCTGATTTACATGTGCATTAAGTAATACATAAGTATATCCGTTTTCCGATAATTCTGGAATTAAGCATTTATTGACTTATTGGCAGTAGCTATGAAGGTCTGGCATCTTTGCTATCAGACTGTAGAAACGCTTTTGAAAATAAGATTGATACCTATAGAATAATGAAAATAAGGCCAAAATTTCTCGATATTGTATGTATTGCCGGCGTTTCGGACGTTCGTCCTTTGTCAAGGCACAAGAGCAATTCACAAACGTATGGGCATGCGCACATGAACAAAATATGCTTATATATACAAATTTTTACAATGCATTTGACACAAAAACGATTAGAAATCAGTCATTTCGATCTTTCTATTATCTATTTTTTATTAATAGAAAGATCAAAATGACTAATTTCCAATCGTTTTTGTGTCAAATGCATTGTAAAAATTTGTATATTTGTTCGTGTGCGCACGCCCATACTTTTGTGAATTGCTCTTGTGCCTTGACAAAGGACGAACGTCCGAAACGCCGGCAATACATACAATATCGAGAAATTTTGGCCTTATTTTCATTATTCTGGAGGCATCAATCTTATTTTCAAATAATGAATCCCAAGCGCCTCCTGCTCACGGCTCTTTTGTATGTAGAAACGCTGACAGATGAAAGGAAATAAAGCGTGCGATTTACAGTTCACCTGGAATCGGCCGATTTATCATCAGA
Organism: Prostheceraeus crozeri; assembly: GCA_907163375.1. NCBI lineage: Eukaryota > Metazoa > Platyhelminthes > Polycladida > Euryleptidae > Prostheceraeus > Prostheceraeus crozeri. Next base: position 80,494 of record CAJQUW010006075.1, on the reverse strand, counting down.
TATCAAGCGTTTAAAGCATGCCATTGGAAAAACGAGATATTACTACAAAATTCCATTTGCTTTATTATCATAGAAAATATAAAAAAATATACAGGGGTCACAGAGCAAGCATACTGTCGACTAAAAAAAGTATCTGTATATAGTGAAAATTTTTATATCAAAAGATTCAGTTTTCTGGGGAGATTAAGTTTCTGCGGCCCAAAAAATTCTTTGAGCAGTTTTTAAAAAGCTAATTTTTTGTAAATTTACATACCATCGACATGAAGCCGCTTTATGAGTAATATGAAACAGGTTGGATATCGATACGAATGGATAATTGCTAGCAAGCATCTTAATTAAGCGGAATTTAAGCTAATGATCAAGGAAAGTTCATGAACCGCGTTATAATGCAAGCCCCGCAAGTCTTCAAGGAAAAGTTGAGATCTTATTGAGACCAAAGACTGAGACCATCTTGGTTGAATGTCATGTTCTTAATTCAATTTTCATTGGGATGATTCAATGATTCACAAGGTGTCATTTCTTGAATCTGAATAGCAATGTGGACCCATTTACATGTCTGAAAGTTCATTGTGATCAGTTTCTTTGATTACGATGTTTTGCTCTTTTAGTGGCAGTTTGCGATATGATCACGCTTAAAAAATAGTCATTATCTAAAAGCTGAGCTTTTAGTAATGGCAACACATGGAATTGCCAATTTAACAAACTAAATTACCTCTGTTTTGGATTTCTGGATCTCTTTAGCTGTTATCATGATCATTCAAATTCGTACACATTTCACCAAAAGTGTAAAAACTTGAACTTTATACATTGTAATACAGTGCCACTGGGTCTCGAATGATGTTCATTTAATGAAATCGAAACTGTAAACACATTGGGGATTTAATAAATGCTGGGTTGCTACTCTACGTAATATTAAACTTTGAATTCTAAGTATACTTACTCTATGACAGGGGGCTTAACCTTCGAGGAAAAAGATTCCTTGTTGAATTTTGAATGAATTGCAGCATTTTCCTTATTCCTGACAATTCACTCACTTTTTCACTTATGCATTGCAAAAGTTGCCAATGTCTGTACTCATCTGCAATCATTTTCGTCCCTTGGCAAGTTATCTCAAGTGCTACAATGTGAACTGCGTCGTTGCTTGTGAATTGTGAAAGTAAAGTGTATGTCACTTGAAGTCGCGCACATCTTGACAAGTCATGAAAATAGTGAGTGCTTAACTCTGACGCCACTCCAATAATAAGAAATTATGTGAACACTGTGTGTAATCAAGAACAAATTAGGCGTAAATTCGAGCAATGTAAATGAATCACATGAGGTCACCAAAGCGTGGAACTCATCGCGTTTTGCATTCTAGCTGAATATTGAAATCAATGTTAAAATGAATCCATGCTAGAATTGTCTTTCAACCATGTTTGATAATCAAATCATTTTTGAAAATGAAATTTTTTCAAACGTATTTGCTGGCTTGGTATTGTGCGAAGATGGAAATAGTGTAATTAGAATCTATCGAATTGATCGTGGAAATGATCTATGGAATTGAAGCGTGGAAAAAGGATAAATTGAGCATTAGTTGGTCACTAAATTGGGCACTGTATGAGTCGGGGTCAAAATTAATATTCCCTTAATACAATGGTGGCCGTAAATTTAAGACCACATAGATTTGGCCAGAAATTTAGGACCACAATACAAGCAAATAGTTTAGTTATGATAAATGGGCTTTTAATTAAATCCCTCCTTAGAAGATTGAAAACTATTTGAATTTATTTTTATTTAAGATTATAATCCTTTTTTTATATTAAGATTAGATTTTTTATAATCCTTATTTTTTATTATAAGGATAAAAAGATGATCAATATTTGATGGTTCCACCACTAGCTTTTATCACTGAGGCAATTCTTCTGGGCATTGATGCCACCAAGTTTTGACACATGTCGGATGATATCTCTAACACCCACGATTCTCGAATAGCATTTTGAAGATCACTCAATGTGGAAGGAGATTTCTTTGACACTCTGAGTTTGACGGATTGCCAGAGGTTCTCGATTGGATTCAGGTCTTGTGAGTTACCAGGCCAATTGAGAACAAGTAATGACAATAAGCTAAATATACCGTTTGAGAAAAATACGGTTAACTTATCACCTCGTATGACAGATGAAAAAAAAGACAATTTGAAATTGTTTGAAATTGAAGCTAAACGTATTTTACGCGAAGAGGCTAAACATATTAGAAACAATACAAAATATGAAAATTCTAACCGAATTAAACGAAAGACAAATACTTTCCTCAAAAACAATAATTTGGTTATTGTTCCGTCTGATAAGTCGAACCGCATAGTCATAAGTAATGAAAACAGTATAACTGAACGTACCGAAAATTTACTTAAAGATACAAAAACCTATAGTCTTCGTAACAAATCAAAAGCATCATCCATTGAAAATCAAGCTAATCGATTAGTTCGCGGAAAATGTAGTAAATTACAAAGAATTAATCATGAAAAATTACTGACTTCCGGTAGTCATCCGGCCGCTTTTCAAATTAATATAAAAGATCACAAGGAAAAGGTGAATGGATTCTATCCTTTACGCCCAATAGCATCAAAAATAAATACCCCTACCCAAAAAGTAGATGGGCTTGCCAGCATTCTATTAAATCAATTAGTAAAATTTGTACCATCACATTTGGATAGCACCAATGTATTGATTGAATGTCTTAGAAATAACAATGATAGGTTAAATAACACGGAGAATTGCGTCTTTATCTCCTTAGATGTAATCAATCTGTATCAAAGTATTCCAATTGAAGATGGTCTGAAAGTTGTAGAAGATTTCGCGAGACAATACTGGAGTAGCATTGATAATTATGGATTAAATGTTGAGGATTTGATCGATTTTCTTAAATTTATAGCTTACAGCTATGAAACAACGTATAACCAAAAAACATATTTACAAATAAAAGGTTGTCCTATGGGAACACATTTTTCCCCGCCGTTTTCCATAATTTATATGAACAACATAGAGAATAAAGCGCTCGATATATTAAAAACAAAACATAGTATTGTCCCAGCCATCTTTAAAAGATACATTGATGATATCATCATGGTACCATTTCCCAAAAATAAAGATACGATGAAGATAATCCTCGATACTTTTAACTCTGTAAACAGTGATATTCAATTCACTTCAGAAATCCCCAATACCGATTATCTTGATTTTCTGGACATTAGTATATCCGTTAAAAACAAACTGAGTTACAAATGGTGCAGCAAACCGTGCCATTCAGGCATTAGCTTAAGAAAAGACAGTTGGCTCCCCAACTATGTAAAAGATAATTTTGTTAGTAATAGTTTTCGGTATGTTGAAGACAGATGTTCTGATATATTTGATACGTTCAAAGCGCAACAAATTATGAAAAATAGGCTAGAAAGTAATGGGTTCCATGTTGATAATGTGGATAGTTATAAAAATGATAAAATTAACGCAAGTAATAACGGAAGAAATAACGACGTTAATCTCTCCCTTGACTACGTGGGTGAAAGTTTTTTAAGAAAAATCAATAAAGTAAAAAATAAGTATAGTATACCTGTGCGCATCACATCAAAACCTGGTAAAAAATTAGCAACAGCATTTAAAAGAAAATCTAATAATGAGTGTACTTGCAATATCTGCTTGACAATCGGCCCAAAATTTAGCTGTAAGCATAAATATGTAGTTTATGAATTCTCTTGCAATCGTTGCCAGAAGAAGTACATAGGTCAAACATGTCGACCTTTCAGAACTAGATTCAACGAACACCAACGTAGTTTAAAGAATCGAGATACAAAAAGTGCATTAACTGAACATAACTTGTTAGACCATTGCGATGAAGTGATGACCATTGATGATTTTAGTCATAAGATTTTGGACAAGCAAAACTCGGCGATTACTACTAGGATGGCTGAATCACGTAACATTGCGTTGAAAATGCCGCTATTGAACAGACGTCATCAGCTGACATGATGAGTTGCCCTGACTGGACTACTGATTTGTTGTATATAAACCTACCTTAAGCCCTTGAGACTGTCGGATTGACGAAACGCGTCGGGTGATTTGTTGAAATTTTTTAAAATAGATTTACGTCAAACAAAGGGAGTGATTATTTTTTTTCAAGCAATTGAGAACCTCGATGTTGTTGGTATAAAGACATGTTGTCACTAACGCCGCTTTATGGTATGGAGCAGAGTCATGCTGAAATATTTCGCAGTTGTGACAATTCACAACGAAGGTCATCAGATTCTCCTGCAATACCTGCACGTACTTGGATTGATTCATCCCTTCGTTTCTTGTCCTAAACGTGAGACCTCCACAACCTTGAGCACTGAAGCATCCCCACACCAATATCACAGGAGGATGGTTTACTGTTGGAGTCACAAATCGAGGATTGTAGCGCTCTCCGCTAGGTCGTCGAACAGGATCAGACCGTTTGAACAACTGGAAAGTTGACTCGTCGTACCAAAGAACTTTGCTCCACTGATCTATCGTGCAATTCTTATAGCGTCGGGCCCATGGGAGTCGAGATTTCTTCATTCTGGCGGTTAGTAATGATTTTCTCGCGGATCTGTAGGAGTGAAGATTCATATGAGCCAAATGTCTGCATATGAACAGATCTGGGAGATAATACAGTTCCATGATCAGCTAACACTTTGAAAACGGAATTGCTTGAAATGAATGATTGATTTTGGACTTCTCGGCGTATAATGCGGCTATCCTTTGCTGTTGTTTTCTTCGGTGCACCTGATCGTGGACGGTCAATAAAGGATTTCTCTTCGCAATACTTCAGAGTTGCTTGATGCAGTCTTTGGAATATTGCTCGCAATATAACGCTCACTACGACCATTTTCATGGTAGTCGATTATCTGCGTTCTCATAGTTGGCTTGATGCGTTTTGCTTTGCCCATTCTCGGATTGTGACAGCTCATCGGTGAGTATTTGTATTTATCTTTTGGAATGTCTTGCAACCAGGACAGTGGGCGTCCCTAAACAAGGTTGTGAAGTGTAGCTAACTATGAGAAGAATGATGAGTGACTCATCGTGTCACTAAAGGTTCAATGACTTAAAAAACAAAAGCATAGAGCAGCAATAGAAATCGATAAGTGGTTTTTAAATTAATGGCCAAATCTACGTGGTCTTTAAATTAGTGGCCACCACTGTATGTTGTCTCTATAATGTCGCATATATCGATGAAGGTAGTTAAGTGTTGATTCAAGAAAAATGCCATCAATAGCTGTAATGTTAAATCAAATCAGCCCTCATCCTTTGGGAGATGGGGGCAATTCCACTTGTTTGATAGGTACTCTGGTTTTTGAAATCGACTGCTTTGTATTTGTCAAAATGTTTTGCAGTTGGTAAGATTTAAATGTTGTGTCATTCCTCTTTTGCTGCTGTCATCGGAGTTTTTCAAATAACATTTAGGGATTGTAAGCTATTTGCATACAGCTTGCACTGATCCTGTAGTCTTTTTAAAGAACCGCAACTATTGTTACTCCAGTCTACGATTTGCGAATCTCATAAGGCGAATCAAATAGAAATCTCCGAGTGATAAAAGTAACAAATCTTGACTAAAGCCGCAAAACTTGATGCCGTCATACCCAGAATATTCTTTGTCAAGAAAAATATTAGCAGGATATAGCGCACCCATTCAATTTGTTGGCGTAGCTGGTGTTGCTGTAGCACCAAACCGTGAATCATCAACACACTGATGTATAGATCCTATCAGGGGATGTTTTTAATGCATCTATAGAAAACGTGCTTATCCTTATTTTCTTGACCAACACAATATGGTGTAACACCAGGTTTACAAGGTGTAAAGTAATTTTTCTCAAATCTGAGCACATCAGTTGAAGTTTTCAATTATTCAGTGTCAGGTCTACAAGGTGTAAAGTAATTTTTCTCAAATCTGAACACATCAGTTGAAGATTTTAGTTACTCAATGTCACTTATTTCCTTAGCGAAATATGGTTCTGCATCGATTTGTTTTGTTATATATATATATATTAATGAAACAGTCAATTCCTTTTGCATTAAAAATAGATCTTTCTTTTGTTTTTTGATTTCATGACCCGGGTTGAAAAAACCAGGAACGTGAGACAAATATTTGTAAAACTTTTACCTATTTTACAAATGTGAAATAAATATTTGATTAAACAGTGAAATCAGCAATATTTGATTAATTAATCAAAATATTATCAAATATTTGACTCAAATTTATAAAATGATTCAAACAGAGCTGCATTGATAAACCTAATTAATATTTTATACTGATTTCATCAAATTTTTTTCTAATCAATTACTGATGAAGTGTTTGAATAATTTGATTAATAAAATTACAAATATTAGTAAAATACATAAAATTCGAATTGATCGCCTAATAAATTACTATGCGGGAATTCACAGCCCCTAAATTCATCTCCTCCTGTAAACAGATCTTAGTAGCAAATACTGACTGAAACATTGCATTTATCACCGGTGACAATTACTTATTTTGTTCAGCTAAGTCTGCTATTCAATCAACTTGTCAAGCTTTTGTTGCGTGCCTTGGAAACATGATGACATCCGTCCATTCCAACCCTTGTAAGCTACAGATCCACTACTGCGGTTGCATGCAATGGTATGCCATACAAATAACAAAGCTTTTTCGTTTTAATCGTAGATTTGTTTTATCTTTGGTAAAATCAAATCATGATAAAAAGAATTTTGTTTATAAAAACAAATTCATTCAACAAATATGCATTATAAATTAACTTATTCAATTGATTAGATGAGCGCATTTTGTCTAATAACATCGTCTAAGACATCGTTGTCTAATAACATTGTGTAATCATCATTCTAATCATCATTAAGAAAATTTAATCAAATACAGCTGATTAGTTTGAATGTAAAATATTTTAATTTTAAACAATGTAATTTAAACATTAGAGTCAAGCATAAAAAACATATGTACAAAACTAATACAGCAATGGTAATTTTGTAGAATTTATTTAATTTCAATATGGTCAGAGTGAAAGGATTTTATAAATAACAAGATGACAAAAATCGGATAATATATATTTTGAACTATTACTTTAAACTACTTCTCTTTTCATTCCTATGTTACCACGTGTTTTATTTACGTTTTTGTCTTAATCAAAGTAAGTATATAAGGGAAGTATGGAATCTATGGACAATTTGTGGGACAGCCAAGATATTACAAGGATATTACTTTCCCGCCAGATTTATCAGCATTTTATGAATTTTGATATCTAAATTAAAAATAGAAGATGAATGCAGTGTTCAACTGAATGACAGAATAGCTATGTTGTGTAATACATCGTATTTGAAACTTTACGTATTGAACTAGCATTTCAATATCAAAATTATTGACGAATAAAGACATCGATTGGCACAAAAAGATGGCGAATGTGATCCCAACTAAAATACATTACAGATATAGGATCTTTCCACACTTGACTTTTATACACTTTGGTCTTAATAAGCCCTAAGTCCAAATTATGATGATACATACAATTCGCATATTATTTTTCATAGGAATTTAATTATATTATTATATGTTTTGTTAAAATGTAAAGATATTCAAATAGCTGGAATTTTTTCTTTTTGATAATTACGGTTTTTAGCACGTATGGGTACTCCGTAAACACGTTTATTCCTATGCATTTTCACATGCGTTTCAGACAGCCAATCAAATTAAAGAAAGGAATACGTCGCAACTTAAGCATCGGATCTATTCATTTACTGATTGCACATGGTTACTCAGGTACTCAGGTGTTCTCCCACACAGGTTCCAAGCCATTTCCCAAAACTCAACCTGAATAACATCCCATTTATGACAACCACCAACATAAACATGGCACCAGTTGACAGCTGGTGTCAAAAACAAGTTGTAGCATTAAAATGGCCACAGGCAATACAAACTTCTCTCTACGAAGACGCATAGAAGTCTCAGACACTAGCTGAAAAACACGTTTACTCACCCCAACCCTAGACTATTCATCACTCCCTGAGGAGCCTGTAGATGTAATTTGATGCACATCTATGCATATTAGATCGAAAATGTATGTGTTTTTTCATCAAAAACACTCATTCTTCACTAACTACTCTCTATGAAAACGCATAGAAGTCCCAGACACTAGCTCAAAAACACGTTTACTCACCCCAACCCTATTCATCACTCCCTGAGGAGCCTGTAGATTTAATTTGATGCAGATCTATGCATATTACATCGAAAATCTATGCGTTTTCATAGAGAGTAGTTAGTGAAGAATGAGTGTTTTTGATGAAAAAACACATACATTTTCGATCTAATATGCATAGATGTGCATCAAATTACATCTACAGGCTCCTCAGGGAGTGATGAATAGTCTAGGGTTGGGGTGAGTAAACGTGTTTTTCAGCTAGTGTCTGAGACTTCTATGCGTCTTCGTAGAGAGAAGTTTGTATTGCCTGTGGCCATTTTAATGCTACAACTTGTTTTTGACACCAGCTGTCAACTGGTGCCATGTTTATGTTGGTGGTTGTCATAAATGGGATGTTATTCAGGTTGAGTTTTGGGAAATAGCTTGGAACCTGTGTGGGAGAACACCTGAGTACCTGAGTAACCATGTGCAATCAGTAAATGAATAGATCCGATGCTTAAGTTGCGACGTATTCCTTTCTTTAATTTGATTGGCTGTCTGAAACGCATGTGAAAATGCATAGGAATAAACGTGTTTACGGAGTACCCATACGTGATATTAGCCTGTTAATTCTAAATTGTACATAACTTGAAATTAACGATCAAAATTATCAACCACGTTGCACAAATATAATTCAATCTATTTATCGTTTAATTCCAATTTATTCACTTTATTAATCGTTTTATTTTTAATTCATTTTATTATTTCAAAGTATGCTAGCTTTGAAGATATACATTACCTTGTATTTAACAGAACAGCATAGGCCTACGTAATGATTAAAGACAAACTGTGAAATTAATAAATCAAGTAAGCTTAAGGCCTGCTAATTTCATCATTACTGAAGTCAGTATGTATTCCACCAAACCAAATTACTGCTGAATTTTGCAATTTACTGTATCTGACTTGATTAGCTGTTTATATAAGGCCAATGACCCTTCAACCTTCAATTTGCCTGTTGAAGGACGTCCTGTCTGTCATGCGCCTAAGTCCATCGTGAAAAATCAGCTAGGTTCATAACATAATATTAATCGAATTTTTAGGCCTTCTATGTAAAGTTGAGCGATTTGCCCAAAACTCCTGTGACAACATGGGCTCTCCCAAGTGTAAATTTCTACTTAAGTGACCGGTGCTGAACTTTTCTGGCGATTTAGAGAATTAAGATGCACTATCTGAGTTGGTTAGCTGTATATCCAAGTCCATCGTGAAATATCAGCTAGGTGCATAACAGAAAATTTATCGAATTTTTAGGCCTTGTGTGTAAAGTTGAGCGATTTGCCCAAACCTCTGTGACAACATGGGCTCTCCCAAATGTAAATTTCTACTTAAGTGACCGGCGCTGAACTTTTCTGGTGATTTAGAGAATTAAGATGCACTATCTGAGTTGGTTAGCTGTATATCCAAGTCCATCGTGAAATATCAGCTAGGTGCATAACAGAAAATTTATCGAATTTTTAGGCCTTCTATGTAAAGTTGAGCGATTTGCCCAAAACTCTGTGACAACATGGCTCTCCCAAATGTAAATTTCTACTTAAGTGACCGGTGCTGAACTTTTCTGGTGATTTAGAGAATTAAGATGCACTATCTGAGTTGGTTAGCTGTATATCTAAGTCCATCGTGAAATATCAGCTAGGTGCATAACAGAAAATTTATCGAATTTTTAGGCCTTCTATGTAAAGTTGAGCGATTTGCCCAAAACTCTGTGACAACATGTCTCTCCCAAATGTAAATTTCTACTTAAGTGACCGGTGCTGAACTTTTCTGGTGATTTAGAGAATTAAGATGCACTATCTGAGTTGGTTAGCTGTATATCCAAGTCCATCGTGAAATATCAGCTAGGTGCATAACAGAAAATTTATCGAATTTTTAGCCCTTCTATGTAAAGTTGAGCGATTTGCCCAAAACTCCTGTGACAACATGGGCTCTCCCAAGTGTAAATTTCTACTTAAGTGACCGGTGCTGAACTTTTCTGGCGATTTAGAGAATTAAGATGCACTATCTGAGTTGGTTAGCTGTATATCCAAGTCCATCGTGAAATATCAGCTAGGTGCATAACAGAAAATTTATCGAATTTTTAGGCCTTGTGTGTAAAGTTGAGCGATTTGCCCAAAACTCTGTGACAACATGGGCTCTCCCAAATGTAAATTTCTACTTAAGTGACCGGCGCTGAACTTTTCTGGTGATTTAGAGAATTAAGATGCACTATCTGAGTTGGTTAGCTGCATATCCAAGTCCATCGTGAAATATCAGCTAGGTGCATAACAGAAAATTTATCGAATTTTTAGGCCTTCTGTGTAAAGTTGAGCGATTCGCCCAAAACTCTGTGACAACATGGGCTCTCCCAAATGTAAATTTCTACTTAAGTGACCGGTGCTGAACTTTTCTGGTGATTTAGAGAATTAAGATGCACTATCTGAGTTGGTTAGCTGTATATCCAAGTCCATCGTGAAATATCAGCTAGGTGCATAACAGAAAATTTATCGAATTTTTAGGCCTTCTATGTAAGGTTGAGCGATTTGCCCAAAACTCTGTGACAACATGGCTCTCCCAAATGTAAATTTCTACTTAAGTGACCGGTGCTGAACTTTTCTGGTGATTTAGAGAATTAAGATGCACTATCTGAGTTGGTTAGCTGTATATCCAAGTCCATCGTGAAATATCAGCTAGGTGCATGACAGAAAATTTATCGAATTTTTAGGCCTTCTATGTAAAGTTGAGCGATTTGCCCAAAACTCTGTGACAACATGGCTCTCCCAAATGTAAATTTCTACTTAAGTGACCGGTGCTGAACTTTTCTGGTGATTTAGAGAATTAAGATGCACTATCTGAGTTGGTTAGCTGTATATCCAAGTCTATCGTGAAATATCAGCTAGGTGCATAACAGAAAATTTCGAATTTTTAGCCCTTCTATGTAAAGTTGAGCGATTTGCCCAAAACTCCTGTGACAACATGGGCTCTCCCAAGTGTAAATTTCTACTTAAGTGACCGGTGCTGAACTTTTCTGGCGATTTAGAGAATTAAGATGCACTATCTGAGTTGGTTAGCTGTATATCCAAGTCCATCGTGAAATATCAGCTAGGTGCATAACAGAAAATTTATCGAATTTTTAGGCCTTGTGTGTAAAGTTGAGCGATTTGCCCAAAACTCTGTGACAACATGGGCTCTCCCAAATGTAAATTTCTACTTAAGTGACCGGTGCTGAACTTTTCTGGTGATTTAGAGAATTAAGATGCACTATCTGAGTTGGTTAGCTGTATATCCAAGTCCATCGTGAAATATCAGCTAGGTTCATAACAGAAAATTTATCGAATTTTTAGGCCTTGTGTGTAAAGTTGAGCGATTTGTCCAAAACTCCGTGACAACATGGGCTCTCCCAAGAGCAAAGGGACTCAAATGAAAGCTTTTAATCACGAAAGTAGAGGATGAAATAGTTTGGAATGTGTACTGTCATATCTCACTTTGTCCTGTTGCACCAATGACATTTTTAGAAAATCAGCCATCTTGATATCGTTCTAAATATTATAGGAAACATATTTCAGCGCTGCTGACCCTTATCCACTGTACTAATGGAAATGGTTAACGATATCTAAAATTATGAAACGAGTTGGTGAAGGTGAAAAAAAAATTTTTTACTGATATGAGATTTCACAGTTTCTGTAGAACGACCCATAGGCCTACACGAAGACAAAAAGAGGAAAAATATAAAGTAGGGCCTACTCAGTCAATGTAAAGAATACTAAGTCAAAAAATTCATGAACGAAATTCCAGCACAACAGTTTTGAAAAACGCGTTTGCCACTCTCAGAAACAACTTTTATAACACAATTCGGGACACCTGAGAATGTGCCACGCATCAGTTTTACAATTTCCCAACCCCACAGAACCATTCATTTACATTGTAAGAGCATACACATGTGCTATTTTTGAACAATCATTTGGACAAGACTTGCTTCAAGAGAAAACTCAACCCAAACATGTTTACGCTTCTTCTGCGTTCAAATACCATGAACTAATTATAAGATAGTGAGAACCGCTGCTTTAGGCGGTAGCCAGATAGTAGGTACACGTAAATACTGAGAGAAGAGAGAGATGTCTTTGTTGTCACTCACTCCATAAATTTGGGTTTTCTCGTGAATTTAGAATCACGTCTGGCTTTCTAAAACTGTTCCTATCCACTCATACTTCCATACTGCATCACGTTGTGTGTGACGTCAAAACTACGCGCTAGAATATGTTATTTGGTGATGCACGCTGATAGCTATGTGACAGTAGCTCAGTGGTTAAGAAGCGCGCTTAGAGAGCGCAAGGAGACGAGTTCAAATCCCGATGAACAACATTTACATGTGTTAAGTTGTCAATTTTTTGTTGAGGAATATCTGCGGCCAACATCAACAACTGCTTACTTTAAAATTGCAAAGAACTTGTACCAACGGGTACAAGTACCAACTTGTACCAACCATTATTCATCAACAATAATGTAACTGCTACAAGCTACATGTGATTAACTGGACTTCATGTTCCATAGCTTCCTGACTTCGTTGCGGTAGTGTTGGCAGCACTCCTGATTGCTTTCAGCTAGAAATCTATCTCTTACCGGTTGAAAACAATACAAAGCACAAATGAACAATAACGAGATCGCATTCACAAAAGGCAAAGTGTCAGCCTTGCTAGAACTAGGGTCATGACTAGGGGACTATGAGTCATTGTCACTGGCGAAATCAATGGGATCGGGTTGTCTGGTCTGATGAGGCATCAGTCCGTCTGAAGGATAATGATGGTCGATTGAGATTATGGATAAAATCTGATTAGGAAATTCCGAGACATTTACATCGTCCCCGGGTACAAGGTGGTGCAACTCTACTGATTTGGGCTGGCATTTGGACCAATGACCGCTCTGAACTTCACATACAGCAAGGAACCATGAATTCTGAACGCTATGTGAATGTTTTACGAATGAACATTGGCCAAATGACAGATCAACTTGGTGATCCATCGACTTGGTTATTTATGGCTGATAATGCTACGTGTCACAGGAGTAGTAGAGTCAACTTATGCAAGTTTCAATTAGGGCTTAGGACATTATCTTGGCCATCTCGTTCTCCTGATCTGAATCCCATAGAAATGTATGGAGTATTCTAAAACGTAACGTTCGTCGTTTACTGCTACCTACAGATGGCGTATCACAACTTACGTCACTGTTAAAAAGAGAGTGGAGAAAGTTAGATCAGTCAAAAATCAACGATACCATCGAATCAATGCCAAGACGAATTGGTAATGTCATTGACAATAAGGGTAGGGCCACAAAATATTAGTTTCTTAAGAACCGTTACTGTATCATAGCTTATCAGATTATATAAGGACATTTAAATATATTAGGGATATGAAATAACATGAAAAGTGCTTTCTGCATCATACTTATGTTTTATTTAGTCAAATTTTAGGATGATCCACTTTTTTTGAAACGGACTGTATAATATATACATGTATTCATGAATTTTATTTAGGGCATCCGATACTCTATTCGTGCATTGAATGGTATATGCCTCGATAATAAGCTAGCATGTAGATTAACCAACCCCCCTCCAGACGAGCCGGTGGCTGAGTGGATAGTACGTTGAACTTCCACTCCGGGAGTCGAGTGTTCGAACCCCAGTAAAGTCATTTGGTGGTGTCAGGAAGGGTATTCGACCTTAAATTTTCGATTGCTCCGGTAAAGTCCTCTATTATTAGAGGCACCTTCCAACCCCAAATGAAAGAATTATCTTTCTCTGGTATTAATCGTGGAAGTAAAACAAAGGTTTATTAATCGACGATCCTAAACGCTTAATAGCATAGGTAGATACAGCTACAAAGATACGCGAAAGCATATTAAGTCATGCAATTTTTATCTTAACCATCTATCCTTAAATTGTTTATACATGCGTAATTGTTGTCTTGATAAAATGAACAATGATTTTCTCTTTATTTTTCAGTTGATGATGGAGAAGTTAGCGAAAAGTGCTCGCCAAAAGAAAATCCCAACTAAACCATGGGAAACTGAAACCCATAATTTCTACTTGTTTTTCATAAGAGATGAAAATAAGTACACCTACTTCAGTTCAGTGTCAAAATGGTGGCCGAAAGAACTGAACGGAAAAAATCTCAAAAGAGGTGATAAAGTAACCTTAGCAAATGGTACGAGGAACCAATTTGATGCGGAGTTCGTTACTTCCTCCGAATCTTTGCACAAAATTAAATCAAAAGCAGCAAAACTTCAAGAGAAACTGAAGTCAAGCAACTCCAATTTCAACCTAACCTCCTCATTCCTTAGCAGTTCTTCGAACAAAGCACCGGCAGCTTCTCAACAATGTGATGCTATGGCTGAACGAAGCGAAGACGACGCCCAGTCTGATGAGCGTGATAGTGATGGAACCGATGTTATATCTGAAACACTTTCATCTGAACAATCTGATAGTGACAGAAGCGTTTTGCAAGGAATTTTGCCTCGTAGGTTGAAACTCCAAAGACAATAGCGGATTCCACCTCAAGTAATCAATAAACGTCCATCCTATGAAAATATTCAGATGTGTAAACTTTTGCGTGAAAATAATCGACTACAGAAAAAACAACTGCAAGAGATGCGGCGCCTGCGAATTGCCATAATAAACTTAGCATCTCAGACCGACAATGTCGACGTTGATCTTGAAAACAGTGAACCCGTATACTTCGAGGGTGTGGATGTTACGAAGATTGGAAGAAAGAACCTTGATCCCACACAATACGCGATTTATCTAACAAGGAAATTGTTCACAGATGACGAGATGAAAGGGAAATCGATTTTTCCCAAGCGTGTGACTTCAAAGCCTTCACTATCCCCTCGGCGGTCACAAGTTTTGGCAGATGCATTGAAATCACGTTTTAAGCTAGATTCAGAAAGCCCTTCGTTGCAGGAGTGCTTTAATTCTATCAATCAGTTAACAGCTGATGTTAGCCGAGGTTAATAATAATAGGCTAAATAATAAAAAGTGCTAATGATTTGTTGATTGTGAATGACGTACAAGTATTTATCTACATGATGCATGAGAAATACTTAACTGAAACATGTTATGCTGCTATTACCCTCGTGTGTGGATCGACTTGTGTGCCTTGAAATCAAGATGATATCCTTCCAGCTTATACTTTTGCAGAGTTTGTCGATACATGTAAGTCAAATCATGTCAGAAGTTCCTCTTGTTGTCAAAAAGGTAAACAAAACTGTGTTTGCTTTAAAATAAGTAGTAGTAAGCGTATTCTTACTTTTTCAAAACACATACAGGTCTACATATTCTTGCCTAACGCCTATTGATAGTATGTTAGATTAACGTTTTCAGTAGCTTATGTAAATGTAAAGAGTTATCTAATAGAGTTATCAAAAACCTATATGTTTTTTTTTGTCCGTCATGTAATGGACTTTATTTTATAGATAGATGTGTCTATCATCTATAGAGAACGGTTGACCAACATATTAAACATATGATTTGATCAAGCATATCACTTTTGTTTATCTAATCATGAGGAACTTTGAAGGTTTTAATTTGTTTTTCTTGAAGTCGATGTAGCATACATCCAGATTGAAAATGATACTACTTAACGTTTGTAATTTTATGCTGTGCATGGTTTTGTGATAGCATGATCGTGAACATCAAGATAGAATATATTGTTTTGCAGTATCTAATTTTTCTCATTCGGTTCGTTTAGACGGTAGAGGCTCGTGAAATATTTCGGAAACATAAATAATTTGGCTAATATTAGACTAATCTCAGGTGAGAATTTACAAAGTTTTGAAAAATTAATTACTTATTTGTGAAATATGAGTAATATTTGAATGATTTAAGACATGTTACAAATATTTGTTTAATAATCAGTAAATTTTACAAAAATTCGATAAAAGTTAGATGAATTTGTTACAAATTTGATAACAGTTTGCTAAATTTAATAATAATTTCATAGATTTTATAAATATTTATCAAATATTTGAATAAACTTTGGCACACGATTTGACAAATATTTGTCAAAACTTCGGGGTTTTTTCAACCCGGGGATCCACTAATTCTGAACGAAACTGTTCAGTGACCTTTTTGTTTTGCAGATTTTTATCATATAACTTAATTTTTGTGTATTTTGGAACCAATTCATTTTTTTTGCAAATGTTGTTGTAATTAATATCATGATTCAATTTTATGCATTTATGCAAAGACCTTTCCGTTTTTCTATATTGACTTTTTTCTTCTGGCGATATTGTTCTCAAGATGATAAAAGAATGCCATTTGATGGTAAAGTAACTCATATTTTGCGACGTTTCGGACGGTAACGACCTGTCCATTTTCAAGCTGTAAATAACAAAATGCTGCAAATGAGATTTGAAATCTCTAAACTATGCATTTAAGCAGAGAAGACAAAATGATTAGATCATGGACATCTTAACGAAAGCAAAAATTATCAAACGTGCTGATATCAATAGCATACATGAAGATATCGTCTGAGTCAATAGTTATAGCACATTCAGATGCCTAGTGAGTCCTTTATCCTTAACATTGAGAGATGGGCATCGTTCCTTTATCAAAATGGCCTCGGCGATTTGAAGGCTGTTTGTCTCTGGGAATCTTGTCAGTACTTCCATTCTATCTATAATCTGTTTTGGTTTGATGTTATGTTGTTCAATTGAGTGATTTTTGATGGATCCATTGTTTTCATGTTGCTTGCTCCTCACTTTTAGTTCATTTGTAGTGTAGCCAATATATTGAGCTCTATTACAAGAACTCTCTTGACAAGTGTATTGGTACACAACATTATTATCAGAGTTCAACTTATCTTCCTTGGTTTTTATTGCGTTGATCAGTTTGAAGTTTTTGTAGTAAATTCTCACGTTTATTTGCCAATTTTCAATCCTTGATTCAGTGCTGTCACTCACAATTTTGATTAAGCGTTTTTCTTCAATTAGATAATTCGACGTCAATTGACCTTTGTAATAAAAGACAATTTTGTTTTTTCCATCTTCTTGTTTGTTCTTTTCATTCTTCAGATATGTATTCATAATTGTATTCAACTCTTTATCAAAATATACCATTGGATAATTGCTATTTGTCAAAATTCTTTTGATTTTGGCAACTTCTTCGTGAAAAGCCTTCCAGGTTGAGCAAATGCGGAGCGCTCGATGAATGTAACTTTTTATTACTGAAATTTTGTATCGATGGGCAGTGATGCTAACTACTGCTTGGACTTCACTTCTTTCACTGCCCATCGATACAAAATTTCAGTAATAAAAAGTTACATTCATCGAGCGCTCCGCATTTGCTCAACCTGGAAGGCTTTTCACGAAGAAGTTGCCAAAATCAAAAGAATTTTGACAAATAGCAATTATCCAATGGTATATTTTGATAAAGAGTTGAATACAATTATGAATACATATCTGAAGAATGAAAAGAACAAACAAGAAGATGGAAAAAACAAAATTGTCTTTTATTACAAAGGTCAATTGACGTCGAATTATCTAATTGAAGAAAAACGTTTAATCAAAATTGTAAGTGACAGCACTGAATCAAGGATTGAAAATTGGCAAATAAACGTGAGAATTTACTACAAAAACTTCAAACTGATCAACGCAATAAAAACCAAGGAAGATAAGTTGAACTCTGATAATAATGTTGTGTACCAATACACTTGTCAAGAGAGTTCTTGTAATAGAGCTCAATATATTGGCTACACTACAAATGAACTAAAAGTGAGGAGCAAGCAACATGAAAACAATGGATCCATCAAAAATCACTCAATTGAACAACATAA
Source organism: Prostheceraeus crozeri (assembly GCA_907163375.1). Lineage (NCBI taxonomy): Eukaryota > Metazoa > Platyhelminthes > Polycladida > Euryleptidae > Prostheceraeus > Prostheceraeus crozeri. The sequence goes on along the minus strand of CAJQUW010006075.1, from coordinate 62,488 downwards.
CATCAAACCAAAACAGATTATAGATAGAATGGAAGTACTGACAAGATTCCCAGAGACAAACAGCCTTCAAATCGCCGAGGCCATTTTGATAAAGGAACGATGCCCATCTCTCAATGTTAAGGATAAAGGACTCACTAGGCATCTGAATGTGCTATAACTATTGACTCAGACGATATCTTCATGTATGCTATTGATATCAGCACGTTTGATAATTTTTGCTTTCGTTAAGATGTCCATGATCTAATCATTTTGTCTTCGCTGCTTAAATGCATAGTTTAGAGATTTCAAATCTCATTTGCAGCATTTTGTTATTTACAGCTTGAAAATGGACAGGTCGTTACCGTCCGAAACGTCGCAAAATATGAGTTACTTTACCATCAAATGGCATTCTTTTATCATCTTGAGAACAATATCGCCAGAAGAAAAAAGTCAATATAGAAAAACGGAAAGGTCTTTGCATAAATGCATAAAATTGAATCATGATATTAATTACAACAACATTTGCAAAAAAAATGAATTGGTTCCAAAATACACAAAAATTAAGTTATATGATAAAAATCTGCAAAACAAAAAGGTCACTGAACAGTTTCGTTCAGAATTAGTGGATCATGAAATCAAAAAACAAAAGAAAGATATATATATATATGTATATGCATTATGCATGTATTTCAAGTGAGTGAAAAATGAATTTTCACATCACAAATGAAGTTACATTTGATGTTCCTGATTTGCCTCATTTGATAGGTGAGAACATAATTTCCGGCATGTCATTTTCCGAGTGAGGGAGAAGTTAAGCCATTAACATTAATTGAGTCTCTTCGTACACTTGATGGGACAATGAAGGGAATGTGATTGTCCTTTCTTTGATCAATCAAACCAACCGTGACCTATGTGAGAATAGACGAACTTCGTCTATAGTCATTTGTTTCGTTTGATATAGTCAATATTCCATGATCACTGATCGATCATCAGTGAGTTGCAATCCCATGCTCTTCCGATTTTCTTAAACTTCAGCTTGTTCGTCCACCGTCTTGTGTAGAAATGAATTTCAGCTTTCCATTCCAGGTGTATACTAGGAGTCCATGCTATACATTAAAGATGGGGATATAGATGCTTTCTACTGATTACAGACGTTTCAAGTTTCCAAATTTCACACCACTTTGTAGCAGGGATGCGGAGTCGGAGTCCTATCAAATGATAGGACTCCGGACTCCGGCCTATAACTAGACCCGAAATATCATACAAACAAATTATTCATCTTCGTATATAGCTGTCACTGTCTTGATGTCAACTTTCTCCGTCAAACAAAAGTACAGAGACACTGCAGCATGCAAAGCTTGTAATAGTTGAGGGAATGAACCGTAATAGTGAAAAAAGGATTGTCTTTTCACTCCATGATTTAGTAGAGAAGACAAGCCTTCCTAACCTTGGTCACACCTACGCACCAAGGGTCACATCAGAGACAAAAATGAAATGCTATATTTTCCTTTTTGGACAGCATCTCTTACCCTCACGTCAATCGTGTATGCAATGACTCCTCTAAAGCGCATATTAAAATCGAAAGTGTACTCATATTTTTTGGAGAAAGATGAGGGATTTTCCTGCCTGGTAGAGACTGGAGAAAAACCGTGTGAAGCGCACATCAAGATGGGAGGAGCCGAGTCGCATGCATCCAACTTAAAGCGACATTTGATAAACTTTCATCGAAAATGACTGACAATTGATACAGCAATGATCACTAAAGATAGGTTCAGGAAAGCCTATATAATAATCTATGATGTGGGTCAAAAGTTTTTTTCAAAATTATGTCGGAATCCTATCAAAATTATAGGAATCCGCATCCCTGCTTTGTAGTTTTTCATGTTCCACTGTCTTGACTGTCATGTACATGTATGCGTTGACCACTTGCGTGGCTGCCGAGTTGTATCATTTCTACTTATCTCAGATAAACTCAGGAAATTTACAACACTCGCTGCATGAAGTCGGCATTTTTTTCTTTGACCTTGAAAGCTGACGTATAGAAAACTTCAACAGAAATATAAAACCTTTTGAGTTTGAAATCGTGTACGCTGAAGTCGTAGATTTTAGTCATTGTGACATCCGATAAGTACGTTATGACAACAAACATAACGATGATATTGAAAGTGACAAAACAAGCTACGAAACAGCTTTGATTCCCCCACGGGACAAGGCTGAGTTTTAAAATGTTAATATAAAGGTTATATTCCTGACGATAACGAATTCCGACAAAGGATGTACTTTGCCCTATTTAGCAGCAGTAATCTTAAAATGTCTGCACCGAATGTGCATCAGAGTTATTCAATATGTCGAATTTATAACATTATGTATTTTGAAAGCTGCGACTTAACTATGCAAGTTTGCACCTTTCGCATGAATTCTCTATGGATCCCAAAAATGTACAGGATGCGGCATAAAAAACGTGACTAAATTTTAATGTAGCATATTTCCTAATCATTTACCAGAAATTGACAAGCAAGGTCTCATTTTGATGCCAATACAAATCTTTATTACCATAATCAACATTGCAATGATTGGATTTCAGGATGAGAGTATAATATTCATGCAAAGCAGAAGAGCTCTAAAGCAGGGATTCGGAGTCCTATCATTTTGATAGGACTCCGACTCTGGGGTTTTATAGGACTCCGACTCCGGGTGGCAAGTATATATAGCCTCGTTTTTTGAAAAAAACAGGTAACCTACATCATTATATAGGCTTTCCTGAACCTATCTTTAGTGATCATTGCTGTATCAATTATCAATCACTTTCGATGAAAGTTTATCAAATGTCGCTTTAAGTTGGATGCATGCGACTCGCCTCCTCCCATCTTGTTGATATGTGCTTCACACAGTTTTTCTCCAGTCTCTACCAGGCAGAAAAATCCTCATGCTTCTTCAAAAATATGAGTAGACTTTCGATTCTAATAATCGCTTTAGAGGAGCCATCACACACGATTGACGTGAGGGTAGGAGGTAATGTTCTCAAACAAACTAGTATTTCATTTTTGTCTCTGATGTGACCTTTGCTGCGTAGGTGTGATCGAGGTTGGGAAGGCTTGTCTTATATATTTAATCATGGAGTGAAAAGACAATCTTTTTCACTATTACGGTTCATTCCCTCAACTATTACAAGCTTTGCATGCTGCAGAGTCTCTGTACTTTTGTTTGACGGAGAAAGTTGACATCAAGACAGTGACAGCTATATACGAAGATAAATCATTTGTTTGTGTGATATTTTGGGTCTAGTAATAGGCCGGAGTCCGGAGTCCCATCATTTGATCGGCTCCGACTCCGCATCCCTGCTCGAAAGTCAAGAAACTAGATGAAAGGAACAATGCTGAATGGAAATACCAGTCTTATTCCAATTCTTCATTTAAACGATAATCATCATAGCGACGTCTTTCTGTTGAAGATGATCACACAAAATAAATTGGGTGATGACTGGATCAACCATAACCAATCACGTCTTGTAACGGCATGCCAAAAATGTCTTATTTTCCTGTTTCATTTCTTCCAAAGTCTCCACGTATCTTCCAAGATCAACCCCAAACATTTTCATCTCCAATTCTTCACTCAATTGGTATTCATCATGCATTATACTCTCATCCTCAAATGCAATCATTACGATGTTGATTATGGTAACAAAGATGTGTATTGGCTAATAAACATGGCATTTTTAAGGCATTTCTACCAGGTAACCATTTGCTTTAGAGAGCACTTTAGGACTAAGTGCTGAAGACAGCAGAATGATAGGAGTAAGCCATGGGATGCCATGCTATCTCAGAGTATCATGATTGCACTGTACCTTTTTCAGAAGTTATTGTATGATGATTCCGATCCCTTGCACTACAGTGCTCCAGAAGCTTTGAGGTATTCAGGTAAACTGTGCATGCCGGAATGCCTGTCAGCCTTGAGGGGAAAGATCTTTTCTTCCGTCAACGACTCAACTATATAATTTGGATCTTTCAATGAAAGGAGGACGTGACCATTTTCGTGTTTTTTTATGTTGATGCTTTTTTTCTTGTTAGTTATGCCTTTTTCTCTTGATTCGAAAGTTTTTAATTTACACATGTTAGCCTCACGATTTTCAGTATTGAGGCCTGATGAAAATAAACGTCTATTATTATTATTTGATTGCTTTTGTTCCATGCATCCACGGGTATGTCTCAAAGAGCACTGCAGGGCTCAAGTTTTTAAGTCTAAGGTTTTGTGCTAAGTCAATAAAATAAATGTAATTAAAATTGTATAGTGAAAGTGCACATGCTTACTAGCATGCTCGTGTATTCTTGTTTATGCATCTTACAGGTATTTCAGTTTTATGTTATCAGCAACCGCATTCACCTTGCTAGAAGTAAACAAACAAATTTGAGCATTTATGTGACTGTGTTCCCTGAGTTAGCTTTTTCAATTATGAAATTTTGCTGCGTGTCCTCTCAAAGTAATCTGATAATTTGTGAAGGGAAAATATTTTCTCGATAAAGAATGAGTTCAAAATGTTCTAACAAGTTCACGTACTCGAGGGTGTACACTCGAGGGTTCTTTCATGTTAAGTGGCATGAGCACAAACATTTGGAATTCACTATGCTTTGTAGGAACAAGGCTTGCTTTCAGTATTGTACATATTATACTTTATTTAAGCACTGTGAAATTGCAGGTGTACTAAAATAGCAAAAAGTATAAAGCGAAACACCAGTTCCGCTGATTTTACATAGGTGTAATAATAGCCTCTAAAAGTGACAGCACGAAAGGAATAATCCATAAGGCTTTTAAACTCGTTGACAAAGTGCTCTTCGTGGATTTGCCGCATCTCATGCAGTGAATATCTCGTCTCCATTTGAAACTTTGACTTCTCGGAGCACTTGCTTCAAAAGTCTGTTGACCCAGCGGTCACACTGATTGAAGTCAGAACTGATAGGCGTTTGACTGTTGCGAGAAATATTTTTTCCCTGAAAGTACTTCAAAATCCAGCATAACTTTGCAGAAGTCCTTTGTACATATGCTGACAGAAGCGTTTTGTAAAAGTACTCCTTTTATGTCTCTATACACATAAAACAGATCGCAAAATGACGAAAGGCATAAATACCAGGAATAATGCTGAAAAATCATGATATTTGTATTTGATATGTCTCCCTTAGATGTCTTCAATGAAGTAACTAAGATAGAACTAATTAAAAAGTTAATTGCATGATTATACTCGATTGCAGATAATGCCTATTCTAGATGAAACGACCGTTACCAATTTTGATCTAATTTTGAACTATTTTGGGTCATATGCTAAAGAATAATGAAGATGTGAACGCGATATTTTGACAAAATGAGAAGAATTTTAAGAGAAATATTTCCAATTAATCGCATATCCCAAGAAGTCTCAACAGCCATGTCAAAACTTGGTAACGGTCGTTTCAACATGACTATGTAACGGTCGTTTCATACAGGGTAACGGTCGTTTCATGCCATGACGATGTTGTGAGATGCTCAATAAATAGGTCAATCATAAAATTGGTGACTGCCATTGATTACGACTATTGACTTATTACTCGTTTAACCTAAATAAGTAACAAGAAAAGTATGGTCTCGTATAATCTTTGATTGGGATGAAGAAAAAAATTCCAATTGTAATACAGTGCATGGGTCATGACTCACTAGTCAAGAATCATGAATAGAATCACTTTGGGCACGAACTTTCACGTGGCTGGTCGATCGCATTGCAGTGTAGTGGTGGATAAATTTGTTCCTTACCGTGAAGCATTGGTGCATTTCATTGTGACTGAAGGTAGTGTTTGATAACTTGTGATTTATGCCAGCAGGTAAAATTACTAAGTAGCTAAACTTATTTGATAATAATGATCAACTGTCAGTTGATGCTGATGGATGTGTAATTTTTTCAAAGTGCTTGTTCAATTAATTACAAATCATGCTTATATAAAAATTCAATTTCTACACTTCCTTGCACTTTATTGACACTCAGTATGAAAGTATGAACTTAGCAAAATTTGTGATACTTCGTAGATCATCTTCTTAGAGATATGCCCACATGTGCATGCTCACATATAGGCCCTATGTGTCATTCAGAGCTAGGGGACTGCCGGATCAAATTCCGCTATTCAGTACTACCGCCGGTACTCAAATTCTACCGACTACCGAATGGGAATTGCGCATGATGGTGCTGTCTCAAATGTTACAATAATGATGGTTACATAAAGAACTAAACTACACACACGTGCATATTACAGTATCTCTAAATAGCCTACTAATCAGCTGAAGTCCAGTCACCACTCCTTACTTACAGAATGCCACCAAAGAAGACTCGGGCTGAAATTCAACGAGAATACAGACAGAGAAAATCAAGTGATGAAACCTACAAACAGAAGGAAAGAGAGAGGAGTAGATTAAGACGGTCATCAAGAAGTGACGCTCAAAAGGCAAGGGATCGAGAGTTGTCTGCCAAGAAGTTGGTAAACTTCCGCAATAGGCAAAAACAGCTAAATTCAGGTGAGCAAGCCGAATCTCCGTACACTAGTCGTAGGTCTTTGGCAAAAGCTATTAATAGAGCGGAAAGGGGATTACCCTCTTCACCAAGACGAAAACGAGAGGTTGTTTCTAAGCTTGCTGACAAATATGCTTATGATGAGGTGAAATTGGAAGTACCGGGATTAGCTCGAAAAGTTGATGATCCTGTCAATGACAAAGTTATTTCATTTTTCATGAGAGATGACATCTCGAGATGTTCCATGGTATGAAAGAAAGTACTTCGGTCATACTTTCCAACGGAACACGGGAAATGCAGCAAAAGCGCTACCTCCTCTACAAGTTGAGAGAAGCCTATGACATCTATAAAGAGGAAGAAAATCCCGAAGTTGGATTTTCAAAGTTTTGTTCGTTGCGCCCTCCAAGTGTTGTGTTGTCTGGAAACATTCCTCAAGACATATGCTTGTGCACAACGCACGAAAACTTCCTCCAATTGCTCAATGCCATTAGCAAACGTACCGATCTTCCCTCTTATTCCTCAAGTTGGGTTGAGCAGAACTATTATTGTGAAGGTTGCGCTGAACCTTGTTCTGCTTGTAGAGATGGTGTTCTACTGGAAAGGTATTTTGAGCATATTCCCCAATCCACAGTGAAATATTATCGGTGGGAGAAATCCGCATCCGAAGGAAAGTTCTTTCGTCGTGTTCTTCTTGAGATGACTATTGAGGAAGAAATGCTTCTTTTCGATTGATTGTTCCTTTTTTTGTGAAAAACCAAAAAGTTAAGCGCCATCAACATTACTGCTATGAGCGGGATAAGAATAATGCTTCTTCAAAGAGACTCGTCATGCAGGTTGACTTTGCAGAAAACTACCGCTACATTGAGCAGCGAGAAGTTCAAAGCGCGGATTGGGGCCAACACCAAGTGACTTTGTTTTGCTCCTGCCTGGAGTGGCAGTGATGGTCCAATGAACTATGTTGTTTTGTCTGATTCTAACAAACATGATAAGATTTCAGCGTTGAAATACATTTGTCTTATTCTCGATCGCCTAGATATACGAGTAAGTGATGACGATACCGAGCTCATCATTTGGTCGGATCGCCCTTGCAGCCAGTTTAAAAACCGATTTGTGGCGAAATCGCTTTCACTGTTGTCTGAAAGATATGATCTGGAAAGGGTAGAGTAGGAATTTTTTGCGACTGCCCACGGAAAGGGGCCTGTGGATGGGCTATCATGGAAACAATTCGATGGGTTCATCGAAGCGTTTAGTTAGAAAAGCTGTCCTACGTGAAGCGGTACAAGTAAGAAATACCATGGAATTTCGGAATGCAGCACAAGCCGAGATCAAAAAAGTTGATTTTCTCGTTCCGGATGATAATTACCATCCTGACTTTTTACACCAGCTCGAGTCTGCTGCACTGGTGCAGGATATCACGAAGTGCCATTACTTTGACTGGCATTGTGGCAGGCTCACCACTAGAGAACTGAAATAGTACGAGTACTGGCACAATATACTTTCATATGGAATAAATTCCCTGCTTTTCATTTTCGTGTGCATGTACATCATTCATTTCTTCCAATGATATCATATATAATGAAAAAATTGCTATAGATGTCTCATTATAGCACATAATTTATATTTATATTGTGAATTTGCACTCAATAGATAAATTTCTGAAGAAACGACCGTTACCAAAATTTATGAAACGACCGTTATCTAACATTTTCGAGACAGGGAGGAATTTGAATCAACCAGATCACTTCAAAGTTATACGACAAAATTCTAGTGGTGTGATATACTGAACCCTTAAATAGCAGAACATTCGGTGCAATACTTTCTGAGAAATCGACCTCGTAGCTAAGTACTTCAAATGCATGTCTCATTTTGAAACGGCTCTGTGCGAAAGAAAATTATATAGAATGTTTTAGAAATGATCTATTCGCATATAATAGCGTATTGATAAGATATCGGTACATACTAGAGCTGGAGCCGATTACTTATTTCACTAGAATACTCTTACTTAAAATCTCTACCCCCTCAAAATGAAACGACCGTTACCGTGGAATGACCCTTTTGCAGAAGCATGGCAGTGGGAACATACAGAAGGAAGGTGTGTTGCTCGAGATTTCAGCCTGCGCTTAAGATCGCCATTTTGCGTACAAATTCAATGCATCGGTCAACAATGACTTTTCAGTTCCTCGTTCATTTGACGCTTTTCTTCGTTCACTCAATTCGCCGTTCATTTTGAAATTAGCCGCCCAGTTCACTAAACAAATCGGTTCGCTCACTTTGTGAGACGGCACACATGTGGCATATCAGGCGGAGTAGACTTTTTCATCGGAGGCGGTTGGAACAGTCTTGCCTAGTGCTGTGCAGGCAGAGGAGGCCTTTTATCCTCGGATGCGGATGCGACTGCTGGAAAACCACTTCCTTCACAGTCCTGCTCAGTTTAGTGGTGCGCAGGCAGTGGAGGCCTCTTCGTCGGCGAAGGAAGCTACTATTGGAAAAACCACTTTCTTCACAGTCTTGCTTAGTACTGTGCAGACAGAGGAGGCCTTTTTCCCTCGGAGTCGGAAGCTGCTGTTCGAATAGCCGTTTCCACAGTCTTGCATGAGGCAGTGTAGGCGGGGGCGGGCTTCTTGCTTAGATCTGAGACGGATGCGGAGATGGCTTTTGGAAAGTCAACTGTACATGTACATCCCTGGTTAATGCTTATGTGTTATGTGCTTGTCGAATTGTGCTGATACGTACTGACTTTTGTAGACATATTAAGAATGAGGAAGCCATCTCTTCGTATTATCTATCAATATTGCGAATCGAAATATGTTATATTTCTGCATTCTGTAAGTCTCAAGGCAACTTATTTATTCTAAATTGATTTTTAGAATCTACGATATTTTTTATTAAATCTATAATAAATAATATTTATCTACATTATTTAAGATAAGTAATAATAGAAAGATGTCCTCATACTTGAACAATTTAAACACAACGATTCCTTGTCAGCCGTAGACGCTGAGTTTCGCCCTACAAGGGCTCGTCAGTGCGGCTCGGAACGGCCCAAACTGCTTAAAATGTCTAGAATGGCTGAACAAGCTGAAGGACTGCACAACAGGCTGCCCTGCTCTTGATTATCCTGGCTTTGGCGTGCGGCTGATAATCATAAAGATTTCAGAGTGCCGGTCCGCCTGGACATGGAATAGAAAGATGTCCTCAGACATGAACAAACTAAACACGAAAATTCCTCGGCAGCCGTAGACGCTGCGCTTCACCCTACAAGGGCTCGTCAGTACGGCTTGGAGCTCGTCAGTCCGGCACATTCATCTTATCTCCCAAAATGAGTGCATGCATGTACATTGTACATGCACGTGCAATATACGTAGATAGTTTAGGCCTACATGTGCATGCAGGTAGTAAGTATTCCGGAAATGAGTTGTCGCGATATTTTTGAGCTGCACCAAAATAACTACATGTAAGCTTGTATCACATGTTATAAACCTTGTCTTTATAACGAATAAGTCATTAGAACAAGACATTTGTGAAGATAGAAGAGTGTAATAATATATGAAAAGACATTATTTACGTTCAAATTTCAAATTGCCATTTATAGTACTAAAATTAACGTAGAATATTATACTTATAACACCATATAGATGTACTTAACACTAGAACGGCCAAGCCTCTGTACACCCTACAACGGCCAAGGTGTGATTAATTGATCACCATTAATTCTTCTCTGTAAAAAGGAACCAATCAATGCGAAGTGGATTCTCTTAATTTCAACAAAAAATGTTTCACTGTCCATTGCATTTCGAGCACTGGGGGCTGGAATGTGCACCACAGACGGGTTCACGACAATCATTGCAACAAATCTTAGTTAGGTTGCAATTTTTCGTCGGCCTTCCAGACTCCTTGCAAAGGCCGCACCGAACTCGAGTAGACAACTGGGCTGAGCCATCTGTAGATGTGGCTGGAGATGCTCCAAGTTGTTCCTGACCGGCGAACTCGCCCATGAGTCAAATAACCGATCGAGAGCACGTTGTGCTGTCATTGGCTGCCGTCTAGCTGCCATTAAGAGAAGTCACCGAATGAAAATACAAACTGGTTGAATCACAGAATGAGTCACCAAAAGAATTGTTTAGCGTTCAATCAGAAATAGTGCGTTCAATTTGACTGATGATGAGATGAATTCTATAAACAATTAGAGTCGATCAGTCGCACACAAAAATCGGCCGAATCTTGAGATAGACAGCCTTTGCTTCTGTGTGCGTGCGTGCGGCATGTGTGTGCGTGTATGTATGTGTTTGTGTGAAAGATATTGAGAAAGAAAACAATGCTTCGATACTGTACTATACAAAAAGTAAGTCATTAAATGAGAAGTCGCAAACACGTAAATCGGCCGAATCCTGAGACATGCAGCCTTTGCTTACGTGTGCGCGCGTGCGGCGTGCGTGTGTGTGTGCGAGAATATTGGAGAAAATATTTTATTATTCGATTGTGTATATCCATAAAGTAAAAGTCACTAAATGAGAAGTCTCAGACACTCATACTTCTGAATAGAATTTGAACTTTTTTCAAAGGTGATCAATTGATCACACCTTGGCCGTTCTAGGGTTAAGTAAAAGTTTGCAGAAATCCTATAGTTGTAATAAACAATTTTTGAAGAGTCAAAAAATATACACAGATTCATAAAAAATGAAAAAAGTTGAAAATACAAATTTTTAATTTAAATTTTTGGTATGAAGGTCTTCGAATAATGCAAAATAAGCACTACCATTCGAAAGAGGAAACTCGAAATATGCCTACCTACTTGTTTTCCATTGGAGCATAAAAAATTTGAAAGGGCACTTTTGCCATCCCCCACGGTCATCCGACGCTAAAATTTGCCCGGTCCTGATAGTGTTAAGTTATGACTAGGGCGGTCAATAAAGTCAAAAAGTCAATAAAGTAAAAGTACGGTCAAAATAAACATATGAAGTCAATATAGTCAATAGAGTAAAAATAAGGTCAAATGTAGTCAAATGAGGTCAAAAAGTTTAAATAAGACAGTAAATTTTTTAGGAATCTGGTCTTCCCAGGCGCTATTTTTGGACAGCTGGCCTTCAAGTTACAAAGAATTACCTCTTCATCATCAGCACCCACCTCATCAAAGCATGAAAGTCAGTCCTTCTTGAACTTCAAACCTGATCTGGCTAAGCATGTAACAACAGCGTTTTTAGCCGCTGACAGTCCTTTACATAAATTGGAGCATCAAGCGATACGAGATTTATTTGATTTTATGGGTCATCATTGGCCATCTGAGTCATCATGTCGGCAAAATGTGCCAAAACTAGTAACAAGAAAACTGAAAACGAGTAACGTTTTCTTGTGAGTCTGAAATGATGTTTTCTTTGGTTAAACAAAACTGAATTAGGTAAAAAGATTGGGTAAAAGTTTTACATTTAAGTCAAAATTTTAGGTTAAAATTTACTTGAAAATAAAGTCAAAATTAGTAATTTTTTAGGTCAATAAAACACCGCCCTAGTTATGACTGATGAATGGAAAACAACGATGATGATTATATTGTATAGCTGCTTGATAAGAACTTAATTTCAAGAAATATATTAAATGAAATAGTCATTTTTAGCTTTAAAAAATCTTCTCTCCCTTTGTCACGACATACCATTTTTATCTTGCGAAGAATGGTAAAAGCCCGACGCGTTTCGTCCTACGGACGGTATAGGGTGCTGGCGATTGTTAGAAAAAGGATAAAAAAGTCTTGTGTACTACTGTGTAATTCAAGTTTGCGGAGCCAGGGTAACCAAAGGTCTTCGGTTAAGTAAAAACGTCGTTATCTCATGCGTACGATGCATTTCGCTTGCCACCGGCAAGCATGGTCACGTTCTGAATTGACAAATCATGTACAGACAAAATAAACGCTAGAAATTCCATGCATGATCAATAATCAACAAAGGTCAAAAAGATAAGTGTCCGAAGACTCTATGAAATCGATCTGTACAAAGTTACTACTCATTTTAGTCAAAAGTAAAATAAAGAAAAGTTAAAATGAAATGAAAGACAAAAATGAAAGTCTAAAGCACTCCATTCCAAGCCGTACCGATATTGAAGTCACATTTGTTAACGCTGTTGTACTTCCTAGACCATAGTGATTCCTTGATGAGACGTCTACGATGAAACGGCTCCCGATCCAGCGTCTCGCAATGTTCCCAGTCGATTCCATGGCCGGTGTCAAGAACATGGGCGGCGACTTCTGAATGTGTAGCAACATTTCTCACGTTACGTCGATGTTCTTTCACACGTTCCTCCACCGTTCTCGAGCTCTCTCCCACATATGACCATCCGCAGCAGTCATCAGTACAGTTGAGGCGATAAACCACTCCGAACTGTTTGGGCTGTGTAGGTCTCTTCTTAACCAGCATATTCCTCAAGGTGGATACTGGTTTGTAAAAGGTCTTTATACCAAGTTTCTTCAGAGTACCTGAAATATTCTCTGCAAGTCGAGGGATGTATGGAATAATACATACATCAGCCACACTATTACCACCATCTTCGTCCTGTACATGCATATCACTGGATGTTGGAAGCTCGAATACACGCCTACTCTCACTTGAACTAAATCCATTCATCCGAAAAATTCTTTCCAAGTTACGGAGCTCACTGTCAAGTAATTCCGGAGAACAAATCGACCTAGCTCTGTGGCACATCGTCCGGACGAGTCCCTTGAAAACACTTGGATGATGACAAGACGAACGGTTTAGATATAAATTTGTGTGAGTTGGCTTTCTATACACTTGATAAACAAGACTGTCATTACTGTGTAATGGTTGCTAATCAGATCAGGTCTTGACGACGATTTATTTTTGGCTTGATCAACGCAATACGGCGTGCTTCAGTCATCTTAGTAGTAGCAGTCGCTGTTCTTTGTTTATCGATGATGGTGCAGTTGTCTGTTTTTCTAACTGCGTTCATGTTCTTCAGCCCGATATCAAAAATGTGTACACGTTTGACCAATAAAAACGTTTCGATCTCTAGTGAATTTTAGTAAATTAATTGGAAAGATCGAAGTTGATTAGAAAAATGGAATCTCACCTTCAGATTGCCAATTCAAAATACTTGATTTTCATATATTTTACATGTTTGATTATGCATGTCTTAGACAAGCTAGTTCGCAAGTTGAATTTAACTTGATAAACAATAATGATATACATAATAATAATATTATATATACATGTACAATAATAATATACATGAATTGAGAACAGGTTCCATACAAGTACGTGCATCAAATAGATTTCTTGCAGCAGACATCGACATTTTTTCTGGTCTAGGAAGGATAATTGAATGATGACATTGTCAAGTTTTATTTTAGTTTTTACATGCATGAAGGAATGTGTCACTCTTTAGCAATGATATTTGCGAATTTGATTGAAACTCACAAATTCATTAAAGTTAATACATTTGCGATTGTAAATGATATTGTTCAGAAGTTATGTAATTGATCCAAATCTATTCAGGTTCTTATCCTCTGTTTCGACACGCCATTTAAATGACATCGACTCTCACCTTAGTTTTCTTGCTTACTTGTCTCTACACTTTAAACGGTAGACTGACAATTATCCTACAAAATTACTGACAAAATCAACCGACGATTGTCACCTCCAATATTCTGCGATATCCGACGAATTTGTAGGTTCTCCACCAACATCGAAACAGATGCTTTGGATGCAAATCAACGAACAAAAAATGTTGAATAATGCTTGATTTTTTCGATTAGTGATTGCTTGACTTTTAAGCAATCTGTATTATTGTGTGGCAAAACCATGATTTATTTTGACATACTTTGATTAATTGCCTACATTTTTGATAAAATTTAAGCTATAATTCATTGCTATTCATTTTGTCGCTTTTTGTCAGATATTTTAGGTGTTCCGTGGCAATCATCCTGCAAGAACTAACAATGACCGACAAAATAGATTTTGTCGGATAAATGTCTGTCAATTGTCAGTCAACGGTTTACAGTGTAAAGTGACTATATTATTAAACCGTTATTTTTTACCAGAAGTGATTCCATTGACGAATTGAAATGCTTTAAATAGCTGACCCTATAGCTGCTAGTTTTCCCTTCATGCTTTGATTTGGCCTGATGCAGATGTTGTCATTTGATATTGGCCATTGCACAATAATGTTGCAATAACGAAGAAAATAAAAGCTCTTGTTTTTAAACTTTGTCTGCATTGTTGTCGTACAGCTTTAGCTAAAAGCTGCCGTATTTTGAGTTTGGTTTAGCAAGCTATAGCGCCTTCCTTGCTGCTGCAAGTTTGCTGTATTTTGCATATTACAAGCTCAGTTACAAAGCGGGCAAAGTATCCTAATTTGTGTAAATCATCAATATTCAGGTAATAATCAAAATTCATCAGTCGGCAATATCGGAATGAAAAGAAAAATAACTTTCTTCGACCGATTGTATTATAAACATAAAATCAAAATTAAATACTCAATATTTCGCCGCAGGCTTTCTCGAGAGTCAAGAGTCAGTACACTGAATGTTGGACATTTATAAAGGACATTTACATTATCAATATTCAGGTTAAGAATATGAATGAAGCGAGTTACCTTCAAGTGCTCTTACTGCAGTAATACTAGAGCACTAGCAGTTAGTGGAGAGCACCACAAAAGCTCTCGTGAAGTTCTTAATTAGCCCTCTTGCGAAGTTACTGCTTCAGAAATTTAGAAGATACTCAGATCTTAGTGATTGCATTATTTTCTAAGTCGTCACTTGATATGCTATCATTTCTCTTATTCTCGACGATCTAGAACCATCTCGACTTCCACAAAACTATACATACGACTTTCGTAGTTTATTTATCAATGGCGTGGTGAGTAATTACATATTACTGTTAAAATTTTGTTATGATGAATCTGCGGCAGTGGTTCCCAAACTTTATGGCAACGTTCCCTCGTTTGATCCAGAAAAAACCTGGTTCCCCAAACTGCTCAGCTTAGAAAGAAGTTCACGGATTTTTTATAACAAGTATTCTACAAATAACTCACAGTATATATTTCAAACAGATATTCATGTAGGCCCTACAATTGATGATATGCAAGCCAATTGTATGGACCGCTTTTCTGTCAATGAGAAGGATGATGCTGCCTAGGTTTTGCGAGTTTATCAATGCGCGGTTGAGTGGGGTCCAAAGCAACGCGAGCATCGGCTTCGACAGACTGGTTATTTCATAGCGTAGGGGTATATAGGTAGAGTGTCGACACAGAAAAGCTTCCGTATACAGTGAAAATTTTCATGTAAATACAGTGAAAAAGATTCAGTTCTTTGCAGAGAATACGTTCCTGCGGTTCAGAAAATTGTTTGAAAAAGCTAAATTTTTACCAATTTAAATACTACCGACATGACGACCCGTTATAAGTATATAGCATGAAACAAGTGGACATCAAAAGGAATGAATATTCGCTAACAAGCATCGTAACTCAGCGGATATTATGCTGATTATCAAGGAAATCTGATGAACGGCATCAAAATGGAAGTCTTCATGAAAAAGTCGAGATCATCTACGGTCGAGATCCTATTGTGCTGTCGTGGCTGAAATTTCATATTTTTAATTCAATTTTCATCGTCATGAATTTATGATTCACTAAATTAATGTTTCACTTCTTGAATCTGAATAGTGATGTGGAACCATTTACATCTTTCAAAGGTAATTGAAATCATTGTCTTTGAATTTTGCTCTACCAGTGACAGGTTGCTTACGAATGATCACACTTAAGAAGATTCTCTTGAGGTTCGGCATAAAAGCAATAGCAGGTCATAGAGTTGCTAATTTAACAAACATTTCCTCTCCAAGGCTATCATGACACGGACGATCTGTAAAATAATATCATTTCTTCTGCATTACTATCATGATCAGTCATTTCCTCTGTGATTTCTTCAACACTGCATAAATGTGCATATCTCACATTTGGAAAATAAATCCGACTGTGTCCCCCTCGAGTTCATTTAATAAAATCGAAAATGTATACACATTGGGGATTTAATAAATGCGAAGTTACCACACTACCTAAAATATATTAACTACATGGGCTATTTCTATATTTAGTTTTTATGATAGGGTTTATGATAGAATTTTTATGATAGCATTGAAAGAGCAGTTGCGACTAATTTCGGAACCGTGTTCAGTCGTCGAATCCAGAAGTCTGGAAGGGATACATCCCTAAACTCTGTCCCAAGCAACTTATCTTCCTTCATAACGATTATCTCTTCCTTCATTTCGAAGTTGTCATCGGAGATTTGATCAGCGGCCTCACTGAAGGGGAATCTCATCCACTTCTTCAATTTCATCGATTCGATATCGTCGTCAAAGTAGACAGCAATCCTGTCTTGCAGCATGCTCAAGTATTCCACGATAGCTTCCGTGAAAGTACATTCCATCTTTGTAGTTTTCAGAAAACTGGATTGATTTTTGAAGTGTTCATACTTTCCTGTCTGCTTTCTGCGACTCCGCAAGTTCAATTTCTCATTGAATCCTTTAATCTTATTAAACGCATCGAAAATATTCTTGAATCGTCCTTGGAGAGGCTAATTGACGTCGTTCAACGCCGCGAAGATGTCAGACAGGTGCGCAAGTTTCACTACATTCTCATAATTAGAAAACTGCCAATGTGCCAATGCATCTTTTCATTAGACGTGAGTCAACGGGCAGTTGATATTCAAGCATTTCGATACTGCCGCGTAAAAACAAGATCATTGTTAAGCTTTTGATATACAGCGTGTCCCAAAAGTCGTTTAAAACTTTAATTGATGATGGTAGCTCTCCTATTATGCCGATTAGTCTGAAAGTTTCACAGTAGAAACTGCACATCTTGGGGTTCTGTTAAATAGTAAGTTTGTCTTCATTCGACTTTTTGAAGTTGTGTTATAGAATGTTGTGTATTACAATACATCTTTAGCTTTTTTAGTCAATCATAAAAATGAAAACTAATTATTTTTCCTGGAGTATCAAATTTTACAAAAAAAGTAGAGTTCATGAATCATCAGGTACACTCGATGTGCCTACCATGATATTCTTGGATCATTTGGAGGCGATTACTAAGTGATCCAAGTGCCTGTCGTACATCGTCTGTTGAGATGGTCTCCGCCGCACGATTGATCCTGGCTTTCAGGTTGGCTATTGTCAACGGTTGTCCTGGGTCATAAACCAACCGCTTTAAGTTTCTTCAATACCAAAAGTCAACTGGTGTCAAGTTTGGAGACCGCGGAGGCCAGAAGTTGAGGAAGAAGTGACTGATTAGTCGATCTGTGGTGAAGGTGGTCTCCAGAAACTTCTTTACGTTGCTCTTGATGTGGGGCGAATCACCGTCCTGCTGGACCGTAATCGTCGAACATTTTCTGTGAGCCTTCAAGACTGGAATCACGTGAGTCACCGGCATGTGTAGGTATCTATCGCCTTCAACTGCATAGGATTCAAAGAAGCATGGAGGAAATGAATTCGACTTAGACGCACAATTTGAGAGATTGAATTGTCTTCTCTGCATGATTGAGGGGATTGCTGGGACTCCATACATAGGCATTTCTCGTGTAGACCGGTCCATCAAGGTGAAAATGCGTCTCGTCCGTCCAAAGCACGGTCTTCAAATTGGCAAGCTGACTATTGATTAACCATTCAGCAAAGTGTCTTCGTTTTTCGAAGTCATTTGGTTGTAGTTGATGGCGGATCGATATTCGGGACTTTTGGTATTGAAGCTTCTTTCGCAGAACTCGATGAACACTAAATCGATCGCCTCCAAATGATCCAAGAATATCATGGTGGACACATCGAGTGTACCTGATGATTCATGAACTCTACTTTTTTTGTAAAATTTGATACTCCAGGAAAAATAATTAGTTTTCATTTTTATGATTGACTAAAAAAGCTAAAGATGCATTGTAATACACAACATTCTATAACATAACTTCAAAAAGTCGAATGAAGACAAACTTACTATTTAACAGAACCCCAAGATGCGCAGTTTCTACTGTGAAACTTTCAGACTAATCGGCATAATAGGAGAGCTACCATCATCAATTAAAGTTTTAAACGACTTTTGGGACACGCTGTATAGTAATTGTTGTCACACTTGCAAAGGCATACTCGATTTTTTTGACATCAGCTAAATCGTTTTATATGCCCCAAAGAAATAATTCCCTCCCCACAGAGAGAAATGCTACCACTTTGGCAACCACTGATCCATGGGCATATCCGAAAATATTGCTTTGTTTATCTGACCTCACAAAGTTTAAAGTCTCATTCGATTCGTGTAACCACGTTGTGGCTTCAATGAATCAATAACCTCATTGACATCCTTGCAAGAAAACTTAGGTGAATTTCTCCTTTCAATAGTTTCTCCCCAAGGACAGAATTCCATCTGAAATTTATTTATGTCTCTGTATTAGTGTTGTAGGCATACTATTGCAATCAAAATCTGAAAAGGGTCGCAATGAAGCGCACGATAAATTCTTTCAAGGATTGTCATTAAATACATGAGACAAAATCGTCATTTTATAATCCTTCCATGCATGTGCGTGATGAATGATGATAAGTCTTTTATCTGCCAAAGCTATCGCATCGGTGAATTATGTGCAGAATAAGTTGGACAGATATACTTGACGCATCCTCTACAAGTGATGTGCACATGTGTACATAGACGCATTTATTAGAATGTGGGCTAAAACTAGAGAATTCCTGATCCATCGAGTGGTGTTGGATGTAATTTGATGACATGCTTAGTCGTTCATATTAAATATGGCCTGATATGATGAATTCCGCGAGGACGTGAAGTCGATGAAAACAAAGACGAAACCCTTTTCACGTATGGCATTTCAAGTTTTCGCTAGCAAAAACGAAGGCCATTACGAAATCTTTTTAATATTTTTGTTTTCGCTTTATATGTAGGTAAACGAGATAGTACTGATAAGATGAAATGAATGGGTATCATCTCTGTCCAGTTCTCGGAATCCGAGACACTGCCCTCGTTGCAAATTACATGTGTCAAGCAAGCCTACATACTTATAATGGAGCTGTTTCTGACAGCATTTTATTCTGTGAGCTTTACGCATCACTGGCACTATACGTAGAATCACATCATATGCTGTGATATCCTAGTAATCTTAGCATCCAGTAGTAATCCTAGAATATACACAGAACTCCTCGCCTTATTCACCTTAGTGTCGAAGTATTCCGAGCTTAGAGAAAACACGTCAGAAAAGCGCTGTCACTGATTTGATGATGACGCATAGGTCACCACAACGGGACTGCCATCTCTTTCGTACATAGAGTAAGTATATTGTAGGTAGAGTGTCGACTCAAAAAAAGTATCTGTATATAGTAAAATTTTCTGTATAAAAAGATTCATTTTTTTGTGGAGATTACGTTCCTGCGGTCCAAAAAATTATTCAGCAGTTTTCAAAAAGATAAAATTTATCAAATAATATGACTATATTGATTGTACTATTGACATGAACACGATTATAAGTAGTATGAAACATGTTGGATATTAAAAGTAATGAATATCTGCAAACAAGCACCTTAATTATGCGGAAATGAAGCTGATTATCAAGGGAATTTCATGAGCCGCATACATATGGTAGTCTTCATGATGAAGTCGAGATATTTAGAGATATTTAGTATTTATATAAATGATTTCATTGATATCTGAAATGCTAGTAAAGATGAAATTGATCCTGTTCTACTTTTTGATTTGGAACTGTCATCACTCATATATGTGGATGGTATACTTTTAATGAGTGAGAGTATGCGAGGTTCGAATAGTCAGTTTAAAATACTTTGCAAATTTTGTGCAGAAAATGGCCTTTACATAAATTATGAAAAAACCAAAATTATGACTGAAAATTTTCACTACAAATATGGACAAATTTGAAGTTAGTCTCAATGTTAGTCAGATATCCATTGACGTGGTTGATAAATATAAGTATCTAGGAATGTGGATATCGAAAAATAATAGATATCATTTCGAGCAATTGATGGCTAAAAGTAAACAAGCAGCTTATCTCACGGCTAAACAACTTAAAGAATTTGGACAAGTTTCTGGTGAAATTTGAAAAATACCTTTGAAATGTCTGTACTGTCTAGAATGAAATACTGTGCCGAATTTTGTTTCTTCAATAACCTTTAGAGTTTGGATCAAATTCAATACCAGTTTTATAAACGATACTATCACTTAAAGCCGACTACACGAAATTATTGCTTAATCGGTGAATTTGGAATGTGTCCTATGGATATTCATTTCTATAAAGCTGCAGTCTGTCTTTGGATATGATTAATTACAAATGATGGAAATAGTTTAATTAAACAGGTATATATCTCAATATGATATCAAATGGAAATGAGAATAGATACACATGGTGTTGGAGAATAAACAGATTTCCTACAAAACTAAACCTGTCAAAGCTATGGGATGAACAGCTAACGGCTGATAAAAAAGCAGACTTGAGAATTACAAAAGACCGAATATGTCAGTATAACAGGGAAAATGGATATCTACAGCAAAAGAGAGCCATTCTGGTCTGTCGCATTTAGAACAATGCCAGTTTGAGGAAACCTTGAAATCATATCTGAATTTTGATATCGATTGCAATTATATAAATATGTTACTAAAATTTAGGACAAAAAATCATAAATTAGATTTTGTAACAGGCAGTTATAGAAACAGATTGCGATATGAAGAACGTCTTTGTGAACTTTGCAATGAATCAAAAGTGGAGACTCTATATCACTTTATGATAGAATGTCCATTGTATCAAAATATGCGGTAACAAATTGCACCATTGTTATGTTACTGCGACACGATAGTTGAATTTCACAAATTAATGAATACCTTGACTCCAAGGCATTTAAAATTCATGGCAAGATTTCTTAAAAAAGCCAATGAGTTTAAAAGAAAGAATTCACCACAAAGAATCTGAAATATAAATAAATGCTCAATTATTGATTCCTTGCCTTCCTGATCTGCTTACTTTTTCTACAGCACTGACCGCACGCTGTATTGGAATGTATTCAACCGGACCTTAACATCGTAATATTGTTTTCCAATGTTTTTTAGAAATTAAACAACTTTTGACTTTTGATCTTATTGTGCTTTCTATGCTGAAATTTCAAGTTTTTTTTCAATTTTCTTTGGCATAATATTATGACTCGCTAAATTCATGCTTCATTTCTTGAATCTGAATATAGTGATGTTGACCTATTCACATCTTTTAAGTTTAATTGAAATCTTTGTCTTTCATTATGCTATTTTGCTCTACAGGTTGCTTGTGATATGATCACGCTTAAGAAAATATGGTACAGTAAAACCTGTCTGTAATGGACACCATTTTCGGTGGATCAAAGTGTCCATTGAGAACAGGTGTCCATTATGTAAAGGGATCAGTAAGTGGTAACTAAAATGTTTATCTCGGCATAAGCTTTGCATAGAATCAGCGTATTCGATTATTATAATGTTGTTAATGTACTTGTAGGCGCGGCCCCATTATCCAAAATATGTTATCTCCTTAAATTGTCCATAATGATTCCATTTATCGTGATATTATTATCATATCATTTTGTTATTATTTCAAAAAATATCAAATAACTAATATTCTGATAATGTCGATTACATAGTGGATCATTCAAGAATCTAGGATAATCATCATATTTGAAATTCGCATGACCTTTACAGTTTACAATTTGTCTCATTTCATCAAACGATCATATAGCAAATGCGTAAACTAAGTTTGATTCAATGAATCATAAGCTTACCCGACTTGCTGCACTGGTGAAATTGTAGATCATAACGTCAAATTAATCGAATTATATGCTTGTTAATATATGATTTGCTTTCACGAAACACAATCTTCAAAAAAAGAATTTCACTGTGGTTTAAAGTAATTATCAATCGTAGTTTGTTTAGTCTCCGTCATATGTTTCATCTGCATCATTCGAAATCGTTCTTGAAGAGTAGTTAACATCTCTACACGGTCCGTATCATTCGATTCCACCGCTCTTCGTAGTAGGTCCTTCAATTGATCTTGGTATTCACTCCATGATTTGAAAGGTCTCTCATCAGCTTCGTCAGGTTGTCCTTCGCCATCTGATTCCGATTCGGAATGTGAATCGGAGTCACAAATGTCTGTGGGATCAACAGTTACCATGGCATTGTCGAAGCCTATAACATGATCAAACGTGACTTCAGGATCGATAATATGCCTGTAGGAATTCAAATCGAAATTCGTCGAGTCACTGCCTTCAATTGAACACTCGTCGTCATTCATTGTCTTAAAACCACACTTCTTGAAACATTTTCGAATCGTCGATATCTCCAGAGAGCTCCATGACTGGCTTAACCAGGTTACCGCTTGTAAAAGAGAAACAGTTTTGGCGATTTCCGACACACCTCCCACTGAGTCAATTTGACAGAGCACGTACCGCATAAGCTTTTGACGATAAAGTAATTTCACATTTTGGATAATTCCAGCGTCGAGTGGTTGAAGTTTTGAAGTTGTGTTTGGTGGAAGAAACACAAGTTTTACGTGGGATAAGGACATATTGCAATGGGCGGAACAATTGTCCATAAAAAGAAAAATTTTTCGATTTTCAAAACTTATGCGATTGTTAAGCTTTGTAAGCCAATTTTCGAAAATCGTCGACATCATCCATGCTTTCTTATTGCTCGCATAATCAATATGGAGTTGGAGTCGATTCTTCATTGGTAGAGTTCGTGGATTTTCCGATTTTCCGATGACTAACGGATTGATTTTGTGACCAGTAGCTGATACGGCCAACAACACGGTAAATCTCTTTCGACGTTTTAAATCCTTTCTTCTCTTCAGACTTGGAGGCGAGAGATTTCGACGGTAAAGTCCGGAATAGGATGCCAGTTTCATCGCAGTTATAAATATCCTCCATATCGTAGCCAGCACACAGTTCTATCAGTCGGTCGGTCCAGTCACTTACAACTTCCTCTGGAACTTCAGCACTTTCTCCGCTGAGGACGATCTGGGATATGCCGTGTCGCTGTTGGAAAGCATACAGCCAACCGTTACTTGCGCTGAACTGAGAAATTCCTAGTTCTTTCGCTATCATCGCTGCCTTTTCCTGTATCATCCGGCCTGTGAGAGGAATATTCTTGGATCTCGCTGATCGAAACCAATCCCACGTCTTTTCGTTGATTTCAGGATATGCTTGACGTTTTCCGACAATTTTGCGGCGGCTTGAACTCATTTCACCGGAAGAGAAACTCTCTAAAATTTCCTTTTTCTTTCCGAGGATGTTGCCTATCTGACTCTTGCCTACTTTCAACTCTTCGGCAATTTTTCTGATGGACAGGCCTTTCTCACTCAAACGAATGCATTTGACTTTTTCTGAAATAGGTAGCATTGATCGCTTGCGGGACGTCATGATGACTTGTAACCAAATTAGAAAGTGATGAAATTGGTTTAACTCTCCAGCCAGTCTAACAAAGGAGTGAGTTGCCAGCGCGTTGACCAGTCAAGCTTGTTTACTTAAGCAACGAATGTTGGTGTTGTCGGCTTCGTAAGAAAAGATGTCCATCTCGATTTTTTCATTTCGGCTCTCTTGAAGATGCTTGAAAGTGATGGTGTTAGTTGTGTTTACTTTGGCCGGGCGATGATGAACGCTTGTTGTCAATCATCCTAGCATATTCACTTAATCATCTTTCTTTGTTACTGAATCGTTGCAGTGTCTGCTTTCCACGTTCTAAAACTGGAGTGTTTACACAAATGGACAATAGTGTCCACTTGAAAGGAAATTAGATGGAAATGCGACAAGGTGTGCAACAAGGTGTTATGATGTCCACATCACGCAGGTAATTTGTGAGAAAATGCTGTCCATTGTCCACGTTAAGCAGGTGTCCATTATGAAAAGGGGCATTTCAATGGCAAACAGCATTTATGCAGGACAAACTGTCCACTGAGAACGAGTGTCCATTATGTAGAGGGTCCATTGTAAGCAGGTTTTACTGTACTCTTTAGGTTGAGCATGAGAGTAATAGCAACCTATCGAATTGCTAATCTAACAAACACTACCTGTTCAAGGCTGTCATGACAGGAAGATCTGCAAATGTCCTTCTGCAGTACTGTCATGATCATTCAATTCCGTAGAAATTTCTTCAAAACTGAAAAAAATGTGAATATCTCAAATTTGGTAACAATATCCAAACGTATTCACCTCGAGTTCATTTAATAAAATCGAAACTGTATACACATTGGGGATTTAATAAATGCTGAGTTGCTAGTCTACCTTATATGCTTACTCTATGCTTTCGTGGATGACGGATTGCGTTTTGTGATTATGTTTTGCGATTGTGTTTATCTTCGAGAATGAAGTCTGAAATCGATTCAACGTGCACTGTAGCAAAACCGCTTGCGATGGTATGGACACGCGATGAGGAAATATCAATAAGAATGTGCCAGAAGTGTAATGGAGCTAGATGTGAATAAGAGAGGAAGAGCGAGGAAAACTTGGTCGGAAATGGTGAAGGAAGACCTAAACGCTGCAAAGCTCTAACCTCAAGAGGCGGCCAATCGAGATCTGTGGCGAGTTGCTCTCCGAAAATGGGAAAACCGTCCAACCCTGCAAGCCGGGACAAACAGACGCTAAATGGATTGTGAGTGAGTGAATCATATGCATCTTAGGCTACAAACATTGGAAAAGTAGTAGCTGAGAAGCACTATAAATAAAACAAGTGAAAGCAATTTTTCAATAATGCTTTTGGCCTATTTTCAATTATCAAGAAGAGAACAATATAATTATATTAAAAATGTGAAGACAAAGACGAAACGAAAGGTCGTGCTAGAAATAAAAGGAAAACTGTAATGAAAACTAAATTAACTCGAACAGCTTAGACGAAAACTATAACGGAAACAAAGCGAAAGCGAAAATTGAAAATCCAGGATGATAACAACGCTACTACATAGGCCTTGCCTAAGTGCCATGCGTGATACACGCTTGGGCAGTCATGGTTCTCCAGCGAAGAGGGTCGGGAGCACAGCTGAAGATGGCAGCGGTATATTTCATCTTAGTTGTCTTCTTGATCCGGTCAAGATATGGAGCACGTAGTCTATCTCTCGTTCGTCCTCCTCCTCGTCCTCCTTGTGCCGCAACGCACACCGGACCTTCTTTTCTGATGACGTGGCCGAGGAAACTGAGTTGTATTCTCGTAATAACTTCTATCAGCTCCCTCCTTACTCTAGCTCTTCTTAAGACTTCGCTGATGGTCACCCTATCCAAGTACTACATCATAATGCGATTCTAATACAAGATTTTGGATGACGCTGACCTACTATAACAAAGCTTCCCGTAGCACTGATCGAGACAGATTAATTAAAAACAACTGGACAGAATCAATCTTGATGCTCATCAGCATGGTAAAGTCATGCATGTAGATTTTAAGGCATCAGCTCTCAACAATTAAGGCATCACAAGCTTTTGAAAACAATTGTGACTGTAGCCACCTTGGAGGCCACCCAGACGATTAATTTTGAAGCGTGAAATCTATTGAACGACTAGATTCTTAATTCAACATGACAGGAGAAGTTCCAATCACTCAAGATAATGATTGAGAAATGTATATCCATTGACGAGTTGTCTTACGATAAATGAAGACAGACACAACTTTTGCTGATTGCTGTTTTAAAGTACCATCCTACGGAGAAAATCGTGTGAAATACAATTTAATTCTTATTAATAAGAAAAACAACATCGACTTATTCTTTTAGACAACCGCTCTCAAACAGATCATTGATTTATTCGTCTACTAAAATGACCAAACCGTTAGTCTCGAATTAAGTGTCCAAAAAATCAGGGTGCAGGTGATTCCTTGTTGATTCGAGATTCACTCAGGTTGATTTTCATTTCAATTTACACGATTTTATCAGCTACTTATGATGGAAAGGTGCGTCATTTTCTAGCATTTAGAGAAGTCATTGTTTTTGGATATTATGTGTCAATATAAAATACGTCAAACACTTATTACTTATTGCATTCATCCCCACCTAATATTCACAATTCCCGACATTATATTGCCAATCTTATTATGTTTCATTGATTTCAAATGATTGTGGGTGTTGAAAACCTATGTTGCAATGGAAAGTCATGTATTCTCTCCTCAATTGTTAAAATTGACTTTCTCAAACCATTTTTTTCTATCATCTTCCCCTCTTTCGCTTTCTATCCCGTCTCCTGTTCATGATCGATTATTCTGCTATCTTCGGGACTCGATCCTCGCTTATTTAAGACACCCATCTCAGGCCGCTATCATTGGTCTTCTTCCTTATTATTTTTAGCGCGTCATTCAGCCTTAATTCTTAATTATTGACTGTACATGCAGATGTTATGCTGTCGAGTTTCTTTGCAAAAGTTGTTCGAAGTCAGCCATACAGTCCGATTCATAAAAAGTTAGAAATGAATGAATTAGTTTCCTATATCATATTAAATATTTTTCTTTGTCATCCCATAACTTACAAAAAATTGTTAGTCGGTTTATGTTGAATGGAGTCCATTGGACCCTAAATAAGATTTGACAAATTTGTAGTGAAAGTTAGGCATTGTTTTTAAAATATATAAATTGCAAAACAATAAATGTGCTCTTAATATTTGTAAAGCGAGTTGATGAATATAAAGCGGACATCACTCTTCTTTTACTCCTGTAGACGTATGTGCTGCACAAAGGTCTATACAACATCGTATCCAGGATCTGTCATTGTGGATATTAACCCTCAGAGACCTGAGGGGGGGTCCAGTGGACCCCAGAGCCACATTTTTCTATTTCATTTTTTACGCTGACGATATATCAACCACTCAAGCCCATACAAAATCATCATTTCTGACAGTGAATCTGAATGTGTTATTTCATTTCAATTGAATCAGTAGAAGTATGCCAGATAGGCCGAGGAGGTCCACTGGATCCCCCTCAGGTCTCAGAGGGTGTAGAAATTCCATCACAAAATTTTTGTAATTAGATGAAAAATGATTTCGAACAAGTCCACGATGGTGTATAAAGAGTGAAAGTCATTTATTCATTGTTTGCATCATGCTCGTAGGTGTGCAATGTGTTGGAAGATCGCAAAATGTGAATATTTTGCTTTCGCACATGATCTCGCGTGACTGGTTGGCCTATATGAACAACTCGACATAAATCGATGTCCGAAATGAAAGCTATCATTATATTCATAGTTGAGCACCAAAAACTGATTGATGACAAACTTTTCACAGCAGTAATGATAAGTTTGAGATCTCCACAGCTGTTTTTGGTTCTAGAAGTACAGCAATTTTGACTCATTTTAGGTCTATTTCTGATAGCTTTGGATAAATTTGAAGGAATGTACAAATGGAAAGGATTAGCTGCATGAATTGAATCAATTTCATCAAAATCAACTATCTGAGGCTTTATGGTGACACAAAACATCGTAAAGCCGCCTCCTAGTACAAATGATGCTGCACTAAATGTGGTTGACTTACAAAAACACCATATTTTCGCACGTGTTTACTGAGAAGGCTGAAAGTCACTCAAGGGATTCGTTATACCGACCTGCTACACGCAAACATCATTGTTTTACTTAAAATCAACTTTCCTAATGTTTTGATATCGATTTAAGCAGGTAAACTAAGAATATGTTAAAGGGGTCCACTGGACCCCCCCCCCTCAAGTCTCAGAGGGTGTGAAAAAGCTCAGGTCTCTGAGGGTCAATGATCAAAAAAGCACATGTACATCCATGACACCTATGTACAGGTTTCCAAAAATATTTGATTTTAACTTCTGTTTAAAATTTGAACTAGCTGGCTTATATTGTACAGGTAGTCCTACCGTAGCCAATTTTCTTCACTAATTTTTTACCCAGGGAAATCAGAAAAAGACGTCGTCTGACTTTTGCCGGCATTCCATTCTGGAAAAACGTCAGCATGACGTCTAGACGCATTCAAACAAGTTAGGTCAACAATATTGTAAAAAGCGGCACATGCCATCGTCTGGCCTTATATTTCACACTGCATGTACCCACTTTTTGATCCATGATATCAACTCTCCCTTTGGTTTTGCTGAAATGAGATCAAAATAAATTGCTTATTTTGCTTGGCTTTGTAAGAAGACATCTGGATATTGTCTTCAGTAGAATATACTAAAAATAAATCAAAGAGACTTTTACCTTTGTACAGTTAGTACGATGCTCCAGAGGTGCTTCACGTCGATGAGGTCCTGCTGTTCCGAGCAAAGTCATCGTGCTAATCCTAACGATGTAAAGAGATTGTCTGCTATTACTCCTATACTGCTACAACAGGCTAACCCAGCTGCATATCACCTCTATCCTCGGCTCATGCATCGGTGTACATCCGAATGTTATAGCAATTTGATGTCTGCGTTTCAGCCAGTATCCAAAATTTAGAGGCATTCAGCGCTTCCTTCGACAGTATTTATAGGCCTACTGAATGTGGGGCCACCAACCATGGAACGGATACCTGCTCATCAACCTCTGCTATTCTGTTCGAATGGAAAGAAGCACGATAAGGAAGGTTTTGCAAATCCATCGAATAAAAAGACGATTTGCAGGCAACTTATCACGTGCCAATCTTGAATTGCGAGTTTCTTTATTATCGAATCGAAGATGTCTTTCCAATTGACAAAATCTAGAGAGTGGCAACGTTTGATGAAGTGCAACCCTGCGATCTTCGTTACTCCATAGCTCTTCAAGCGACTCCATGTTTCCTTTATAGCATCCACATAGTATACAAAGTCCAAGGAAAGGCTCAAACATTTCTTTTGATGTTTCATGCCATTTATCTCCGCAAATTCTGCGACCTATGATTGTTGTGTCCATCATTGAATCATCGAAAATAAGTCTGAAAGCTGACTTTTTATCATGAAGTCATCCTTAGCGCAGGACGTTATTCCAGAGTTCGGAGGGTGTTTCTTGCAGGACGCTGATAACAGACGGGGCTTGCCATCTTCCATATCTGACTTGACGGACATATCAAAATACTTGTGTCATGTACGCCAACTGATGAAGTTTTGGTATTCGGATCAAGGTCTCATTTTCCGATTCGGAGCTGCAATCATCCTCGCATGTAGGTAGGTTATCACCAGACTCATCTTTCGAAATGATTTCTTCATTATCTGAGCTGCTATCATCTGATTTGCCACGAAACATTCTTACGGCAGCAGTTTTCGCGGCTCAGGAGAATCGATACATGTTCGATTCATGTATGTTCGTCGATATTGCAGCCCATGGACGTGTCGAGCAATGAATGACTTAAGTAAGCTTGATATAGGACAGAATTTCATTATTGCTCATTCTCGAACTTTGATTGCGGTTCTTCAAAGTCCTTGCGAACCCATGGCTGCTATGAACAAATTGAATGATCGAAAATTCCAACACAGACTGTTGTCATCATAAAATGCTATATCGCCTGATGAGGTGATCTGATCATGACCTACATCTACATATCAGTCAAGTACAATCAATTGAATACCCACATGCAGACCTACATTAAAAGATCGATTGAATGAAATGTTTGTGTAAAAAATGTGACTGAGGCATCGACTTGCATGTCTGAATAAGATACATTTTGATATGTAACAGTTGCTATACTTAACAATAGCGATTAAAATTGTTAATCGGTATTTACAATTTGGGGTTGGGGTCCATTGAACCTTAAAAAACATAAACCGACTCACAGTAAATTGTGGCTTAATCAGTTTGAATTTTTCGAAAACAAACATCTACCGTTGATCTACATCAAAAATGAGTAATTCTCCTAGAACCTGAGGATTGTACGTATGATAATATATAGACAAACTGCAGGAAAACAATGAACTTGTGCTGGGGTCCAATGGACCCCAGCTTTCAGTTAAGGGTAATATGTTGGCCCATTAAGGGCCTAGTCCCTAAAATGACTGATGCTGCGTTCCCTAGTAGCCACATTGGTCTCCTCCAAGTTCTATAACCTTTCGGATGTGATTAAACATACTGCCGATCAAATTTCAGATCATCAGTTGATCAATCTAATTCCATTCCTGCCTCACTTAAGATTCCAACCGATTAAAATCATTGCCAGGACAAATTCGTCGACGAACTCACCGTTTCGAGATAGACCAGAGATGCTCAATTGGATTCAAGTCAGGAGAACGTGCCGGCCAATCTAAGTTTCGTATTCCAGCCTGTCTTTTATACAGTTGAATTGCCCTGGCTCGATGGTATGATGCATCGTCATCCATGAGAATCCAATCAGATGATGGATCACTTACACTGAATGCTAAAGGATAAACATGTTCTTCAACCACTCGAACGTAGCATTCTAAGTTCATGTTTTCCCTCATAATATGAAGTGAACTGCGACCGTCACTCCAAATGGCTCCCCAGATGAGCAATTTCCTGCAATCGTCCTGACTCCTCGATGTAAAAAACGATCAGGAATGTTTTGCCCAGACTTCAGACAAAGGCGTAGATGTCCATCTTTGAATTTTAATCGGACAGCTTTCTCATCCGACCAAACAACACGTGACCACTGATTCCGCCAGTGGCAACGTTTCATTGACCACTGTGGTCTACGTTTCTTGAGTTGCTTGGACAGATCCATCCTCGATGATCTCTCACGACTGGAGTAGTTCAACTCCTTAAGTCGTTTAGATTTTAACCTGCTGAAAGCATAGATAAAGAGGTAGAGGGATCAATATCGACCACACTGGTGATTTTCCGATTAGACGTGCGAGAAGTCAGCCTTGGTCGGCCAGAAGACCTTCCATCAAGCCGCTGACAGCCTCTTCGCAACCAAAAGTAAATAGTACTTTTGGGGAACTTCAAGTGTTGCGATACGGTGGCAACTGGCCGGCCACTTCGGATCAAAGCCTCAGCTTGAGCCCTAACATGGCCATTCTGGTAAGCTTCCAGCACAGCAGTTTGCATGTTACTGACAGGCATAAAACAAATGAAATAAATAAATTCGATGTCCTTCGATTGCACAGCATTGCTCTCGTCTGCCCAAGCATTTTAGACAATACACAGACAGCCGCATAGAAAAGAAATCCATGCGTGTGAAAAAATGTGTGACCTGTCTATGCATGTGTGAGAGTGAGTCACACTTTCTGGTTAGCGATGATTATGAGAATTGAATTCCATACAAATTACAAAAGATTGAATCATTTTAGAGTGCAGTCATGGAATTTTCACTGGAGCAACCTCAGAACATGAGCTTTCTAAACATGTAAAGTTTGTTAAATTTGGAAAGGAATTTCTACAGCATACGCATTTTGCGTTTACCCATTTCAATTATATATGAAACAATATGTAGGCTGCATTTCGATCACCCTATCGGAGCAGCTCTACATCCTTCATGGGAGTATGCAAAAACTCAGGAAATTTTGATATTAACGTTCAGAAACAATCTTTAGATATAGAAATAGGAACTTCAATCTAAAATAGAATTTCTCGCATGCTACTTTTCATTTACAATGGGCAAAGGTAGCTAAGCTATGATTTTACTTGGTTATTGGTTGATTATGATTATTACTTTGGCTTTATTTCAAATGAATAATGGAGCAAAAACGATGTCATTTTTGCAATTAGCATGATCGATGTAACAAAGCCTGCAATCTGCTTGCAATTCTGAGATTCCACCACAGTCTCTGTTCTATACTGTCTCTCTTCAGCACTTTATATGTCTTGATCAAGTTCATGCACAAAGATTGGAATGCTCAGAACTCACAATGAATGTAATAGAACCTTGTGATATTGTTCATCAATTAATTTATTCATTTAGCTCTTTTAAAGAATTCAGTCCCATAATGATAATGTCTTTGGTTGCGAGTCATTCCCTCAATTTATGGTCCTTTGATATTGCATGTAGTGTTTGACGTCTTCATGACTCGTGTAGGCAGATTGCTACATTATCGGCATCCTTATCTCCGCATAGATAGGCATGTTCAATGCTGGACTTTTGTCAAACCTTTTGTCATGTATATATTTTCCATCAAAGGGTGGTTAGAAAAGCGACAAATCATTCATTTGAAATAATTTCTTCAATGTTAGTTAGGATTAGATGAATCGGACTGCATCATCGCGGGAACGCAACATCTGTTGTCGAAGAGTTGCCGATGACATATGAGAAGAGGTCAAGCATCAAAGAGCAGAAAGCATAAATTATGAAGACATAGCCAGCTATCACTCCGTTCTAATTTTCTCCTTTGAAAGAAATTCTTCTAATGTAGTGAATAAGAATCATTGAAGTCAATGTGTAGAATGATCACTGACATCACCTATCAAGGCCGGAATTCATCATTTTGCTTTTCATTGCTAAGGGGTGATTATATTGATAAATGAAAGGACATTCGATGTGCTAGACAAAAATAGGATTCACATAAAGAAGTTTTTTCTATTTTCCTTTGAAATCTGATAGAATTTGAAGCAGCAAAGATTATATATAACTTGCAATTGTAGGAATTGTGCACCTTGAATTGTAGAAAGCTGGATTCATCGCACTTTGCTTCCACCTGTCGACCAATGTAGCACTCTTCTTTTCTGGTCCATTACTGTGGATCAGTGCTTTCAGAATTCAAATCGACAAAGAATCCTACCTTGTAAGTGGCTTTAATGTTGATTTGACCCTTTTACAATGCGTGTACATTATGCACAATCAGGAATGCTCAATACTAAGTAAACGAGGAGCATCATAGCATCAAGGTACTGTCATATTTTTGGAAGCAGGAGTCAGGATTCTGGATAGCCCGCTATCAGCCCAATGCAGGGCGAAGGCCTCAGCATGCTGTCTCTACTTGCGTCTGTTCTGGAATTCTTTTCTCCACTTTGAACAGTAACACCGCAGGTCCGTCTCCCACGTGTCCGCTGCTCTTCCCCCGAATCTCCTTTCGTGTGTTCCAATCAGTAGTCCTTTCGGTCCACTGGTTGTCGTTTCTTCTGGCACCGGCAATATGTCCTGCCCATCTCCATTTCCCGATCTTTATATGGCAAATTATGTCGTCTACGTTGGTGATGTTTCTTATGGTTGTATTTCTACATCTATTCTGTCATCTTTCGGGTCGGTGCCCATGTCTCTGACGCATATGTCATCGTCGGAAGCAGCACACATTGATGAAAAACTTTACTTTTCAGGCGGAAAGGTAAGTTGCTTCTCAAAATACTACTCATCCTTCCAAAGGTCACCCAGCCCAATTGGATCCTTCTGTTGATCTCACTAGCTTGGTTGTTGTCGGCAAGACTAATTTTGTGGCCAAGATACTCATTAACGCTTTCTATCTCGAAACCTGGCGCTTTGGAAACATGATGCTCAAACAATGTACCGATACGCAGAGCAATTAAACAAAATTTATGGATGCTATAGATTATCTAAGCTGCAGTTTCACCGACGTATCTCTTTCTGCGTTCATGATGTAATCGGCTACGCCTAGTAAACAAATACTATCGAATATTTAAGCTCACATCTTATACACGCGCTGGCGATCATTCAGAATGAAAATGCATTATGATCCGGTGGTTTGATTCTGCCAATTGACACAGTCTCATGCAAGCGACTGTAGCTCTGTTGGTAGAGCAGAGGTCAAGTTAACAACTCAGACCACAGAGATCTAGACAACACTTTTTTACGACATGGCATTGCTTTCAATGTGCATTTCCTTTCTAGCCCTTTAATATTCATACTATCGGATTTCTATGAACGCGACAATCATACTGCTCAAAACAAATTTAGGAAAAGTTACTGCAGGATAAATGGCAAGAATTTATTGCTTAATTGTAAATTTTGAAAAATCGAAACTTAATTCTCGCCCGACTGGGGTATTTGTCTGAACATGCCTCATTGGAGAGGAACGGAATTCGACCTCCTCTTGCTGATTTTTCAAGCCATTGCACCAATTCTGCCAAACCTCACATCAATCGAATGGGCATTGAAAGGGGATGGATTCATGAAAAACAGCATCAGACTTATTTCTAAGGTCATCCCTGGACTGAGGTATGTATATATATATGTATATATCACAAAGTTTTTGGTTGACTGGTTTAGCCAGTCACGGAAGTCACTGTCCACAGTGGCCATATCGCCACGAATTCCAATAACTTGGCAAGAGAGAACATGAGCGTTCGTTTGTTGTTCACCACATATGCGGGCACTAGTATCTAAGAGACCTATTCAATTCATTAATGCTTTGTATCGACCGTAATCAAAGCTGAGTCGATTTAAGAGCACCCATCTTGCTCGCGGCGGGTCATATCCAGGCGGCTTGTTTGTAGGTCCTGTGATGAAATCTTTGAGTTGGTGGTTAGAGTCATCCCATCTTCTCTTCCATGTGTTCTTGGCAAAAGTGTCTGGTGTCGTCACGCCGGCCTTTTGTTTCAGATGGTAGAACCTTCTTCAGAGTGGATTCCGAGTTTGGAGTCGTTATTCATCTGATACCGGGGTGGTTACAACTTGATGAAGAAAATGGTTAGAATCATTCAGCATGGTCATAGTAAATTATAACGAATCCTGGACAGTACCACCGCAAAAATCAAAAAAATATAAGTACGCGAGGCGCCTTTCGACCGAATCGCTCGGACATCATCAGGCGCATGATTTATTCATGTCGCAACATTCAATTTAGAAATGGGAATACATAATACATCAATGAGTCATTTGATCAATTCATTCCATGCTTGGCCGATGTCATGGCACCTGTTGTAGCCCCCTAATCTGTGCGTCCAAATCGCTTCCTTCACTCGTCTCTTCCCTGTCTCTCTCTCTCTCTCTCGCTATCACCTCTGCCCTATCCCACTGCATCCGATGACCAAGCTCCCACACGTGTCTGGCCACCTCCGATGACTGCACTTCTGCCTCCCTCACTTTCTTCTTGTGTTCTTTCATTCTTTGTTCCATGCCGCGTTTTGTCTCCCCCACATACTTAGCGTCGCAGATCCCACACTTTAAACAATAAACAACCTCCTTCGCGTCCTGCTCCTCATCCTTCCTCAATAAACCCCCTAATTTTCTGCCGCTCCGATCCACTACCCGATATTCAAACCTCTTCATCACTTTCCTGACTCGCTCGCTTAAGCCTCTCACATAAGGAATGTAGCACTTCTTCTTTTTCTTCTCCTCCTCTAAATCCCTTTCTCCGGCCTCCCTACCGACGCATTTCCTGCTGCGAATACACCTTCTGACGAACCGTCTGTCATACCCGTTGAACCCAAACACCTTCTCAATATGATTTATTTCCTTCGTCAAACTCTCTCCGTCACTGCACACCTCCACTGCCCTTCTCACCATTCCTTTTATCACACCTGCCTTAACCCCATTACTGTGCTCCGATCTTTCGTGAATGTACACATCGGTGTGCGTAGCTTTCCTATACACAGATGTCCTCAGATGGCCTTCCCTGTTCTCCAGCAGTACATCCAAAAAAGGCAATTTTCCTCCTTCATCCACTTCGCTTGTGAATTTCACTTCTTGTGTTCTCCTATTCAAGGAGTTTACCAGCTCCACCACACTCTCTTCATTCTTAATCACTCCCAAAGTGTCATCCACGTGTCTCACAAAGTATCTCGGTATCTCAATTCCCGCCCTTCTGGCTTCCTCGAACCCTTCTTTCTCAAACCTGTCCATATACAAGTCTGCCACTATGGGGGATACTGCGCTTCCAATGCTTAGTCCTGTCGTCTGCCTGTAATGTCTCTTTCCCACCATGAAAATCGCCGAGTTCAAAGTTAATCGAAGAAGTTGCATGATGCTCTCCACCCTCCATCTGCTCCTTTCACCAAGCTTTATGTCCTCTTTCAAAATGTCCTCTACAACCTCTAGCGCCGAGTCCACAGGAACCCACGGATACATAGCTTTGATATCCAACGAAAAAATTCTGTCCTCAGGCGATATCTCCCAACCTCACATAACTTCTTCCTATTCTGTATCCTGCTGTCAATCCTATTTCCATAAGGTTTCAAAATGTCCGCTAATTTCCTTGCTAGTCCATGTAGTAGTCCTCTTCTCGAATTCATTACCGGTCTCAAGGGCATGCCCTCCTTATGCACTTTCGGTATACCAAACATGGTAGGAATCTTGCAATTAGCCGGTATCCATCTCCACATTTCCTCCTTCGTGCACTCTCCTCTCTCTACCATAGTTCTAAAAACTTCAATCAACTCTCTCCTGACGTTTTCCAAGGGTCCTTGGCCTTCAACTCCTCGTAATCTCCTTCTTTCAATACATCCTCGATCTTGCTCCGGTAGTTATCTTCATCCAGCACCATTGTGGTTCTCCCTCTATCCGCTTCTAGGATTCTGATATGCACTTCCTTTACCTCTTCTCTCAACTCTTTCAGTCCTCTCCTCTCTCCCTTTGTCAAATTGTCTGTGAT
Organism: Prostheceraeus crozeri; assembly: GCA_907163375.1. NCBI lineage: Eukaryota > Metazoa > Platyhelminthes > Polycladida > Euryleptidae > Prostheceraeus > Prostheceraeus crozeri. The sequence goes on along the minus strand of CAJQUW010006075.1, from coordinate 25,611 downwards.
CCTCTTCCTTTTACTCCTCTTTATACACCTTTTGACCTCTACCCTGACCTCCTCTTTCCTTACCTCATTAGACTCAGAGGTGATCGCAGACTCTATTCCCGAAATGATGTCATCCACCTTCACTGTCCTTTCCCGGATCGCAAACTGCTGCCCTAATTGCAATACTGCCAAATGTTCTTCACTCATTTCGAAACAACTGTGATTTTGTACCAGTTTACCTCTCCACTCCTGCAAGCCTTTCTCGTCTCCCTTCTGAACTGTCTTTCCCTCCTCCTCTAATTTCCTCATTCTATCTTGGTGCAACAGCTTTAATCTACAACAGCTTTAATCTTGATTGACGTTTTTAGAACTATGGTGGAGAGAGGAGAGTGCACGAAAGAGGAAAAGTGGAGATGGATTGGGGATGGATGGGGATGGCTAATTGCAAGATTCCTACCATGTTTGGTATACCGAAAGTGCATAAGGAGGGCATGCCCTTGAGACCGGTAGTGAATTCGAGAGGAGGACTACTACATGGACTAGCAAGGAAATTAGCGGACATTTTGAAACCTTATGGAAATAGGATTGACAGCAGGATACGGAATAGGAAGAAGTTATGTGAGGTGATCAGAGGTTGGGAGATATCGCCTGAGGACAGAATTTTTTCGTTGGATATCAAAGCTATGTATCCGTGGGTTCCTGTGGACTCGGCGCTAGAGGTGGTAGAGGACATTTTGAAAGAGGACATAAAGCTTGGTGAAAGGAGCAGATGGAGGGTGGAGAGCATCATGCAACTTCTTCGATTAACTTTGAACTCGGCGATTTTCATGGTGGGAAAGAGACATTACAGGCAGACGACAGGACTAAGCATTGGAAGCGCAGTATCCCCCATAGTGGCAGACTTGTATATGGACAGGTTTGAGAAAGAAGGGTTCGAGGAAGCCAGAAGGGCGGGAATTGAGATACCGAGATACTTTGTGAGACACGTGGATGACACTTTGGGAGTGATTAAGAATGAAGAGAGTGTGGTGGAGCTGGTAAACTCCTTGAATAGGAGAACACAAGAAGTGAAATTCACAAGCGAAGTGGATGAAGGAGGAAAATTGCCTTTTTTGGATGTACTGCTGGAGAACAGGGAAGGCCATCTGAGGACATCTGTGTATAGGAAAGCTACGCACACCGATGTGTACATTCACGAAAGATCGGAGCACAGTAATGGGGTTAAGGCAGGTGTGATAAAAGGAATGGTGAGAAGGGCAGTGGAGGTGTGCAGTGACGGAGAGAGTTTGACGAAGGAAATAAATCATATTGAGAAGGTGTTTGGGTTCAACGGGTATGACAGACGGTTCGTCAGAAGGTGTATTCGCAGCAGGAAATGCGTCGGTAGGGAGGCCGGAGAAAGGGATTTAGAGGAGGAGAAGAAAAAGAAGAAGTGCTACATTCCTTATGTGAGAGGCTTAAGCGAGCGAGTCAGGAAAGTGATGAAGAGGTTTGAATATCGGGTAGTGGATCGGAGCGGCAGAAAATTAGGGGGTTTATTGAGGAAGGATGAGGAGCAGGACGCGAAGGAGGTTGTTTATTGTTTAAAGTGTGGGATCTGCGACGCTAAGTATGTGGGGGAGACAAAACGCGGCATGGAACAAAGAATGAAAGAACACAAGAAGAAAGTGAGGGAGGCAGAAGTGCAGTCATCGGAGGTGGCCAGACACGTGTGGGAGCTTGGTCATCGGATGCAGTGGGATAGGGCAGAGGTGATAGCGAGAGAGAGAGAGAGAGACAGGGAAGAGACGAGTGAAGGAAGCGATTTGGACGCACAGATTAGGGGGCTACAACAGGTGCCATGACATCGGCCAAGCATGGAATGAATTGATCAAATGACTCATTGATGTATTATGTATTCCCATTTCTAAATTGAATGTTGCGACATGAATAAATCATGCGCCTGATGATGTCCGAGCGATTCGGTCGAAAGGCGCCTCGCGTACTTATATTTTTTTGATTTTTGCGGTGGTACTGTCCAGGATTCGTTATAATGAAAATGGTTAGGTTGTTGAATAGCTCGATTGTATAGCTGTAAGGTTTGTTTCTCTCTTCATATGTCTGCAGATTCAATCACGTTCAGTACTGGAAGTAGCTCTGTAGGGGTCGATCTAATACTTCCTGATATGAGGCGCATGCAATCGTTAAGCTGAACATCGATCTTCCTGGTATGTGCCGAATGAGACCATACCGGTGAGCATATTATGCTGTGAAATAACAAAGTGCGAGCGCCGATGTTCGTAGAACGTCAAAACTGGCTCCCCAGTGGTTACTTGCAAGGCGATGGAGAAGATTGCATCTAGCACTTGTTTTCGCTGCCGCACCTTGTAGGTTAATGATCGGTCAAGTGTGATGCCGAGATACTGGGGATGCTTGCTCGAAGTTAGTCTTTTTCTCTTGAAGATTCACGTCCAGTTCGTCGTAGCCTGGATAATGATCTGATAGAAGAAGGGTGCTGGTCACAGTCTTTGAGGTGTTCATTTTAGTCGCCAGTTGTGAAAATACTCTTGTAGTTTTTCAAGATCAGAGCTTAATGCCGTTTTAATTGTCGTAAAATGTATTTGTATTTGTATTTGTAAAATGTATTTGTATCTATTGTAAGCGAGTGCATGATTGTCAGCATAACTGCATTTCTTACTCATAGTTACAGGTCAGTCGGCTGTGTTAATGTTAAACAGCATCGGCTCCAATACAGAACCTTGTGGTACGCCGTGGCGCATTAGTCAACCTCGAGAGTTCTCATCCTTTAAAAACAATGTAAATGGTCTTTAGCTGAGGTAAAACTCAAAGATAAAAAAACCGCTAATTTTTGAAAAATTTCCATCTGATTACTATTTGAAATGAAAAATGCCAACAAAAGCTGATAAACCATGCACTAATCGAAAGATCTGGCTAATGTGGTTAATACAACGATAATTATTAATCACTCTGAGATTGCATCATTGCACCTTTGCATTAGAATTTAGTTTATGCAGGTGAAGAAACAACCGAGACAATGAGGCTTAAAGCAACTTGATTCTGAAAAAAAATCAATAATTGCTGATCAGATGCAGAACTAGAAAGTACAAAATAATATAAATTCATATTTGAAATTTGAATCATTTATGTTATCTCAACTTCTTTCATCATGAATTGATGCCGCAATTTACATTAGCCAAAATATTCCAAAAATTCAAATTTTGAAATAGCTTTCACGCCAAAAGTATTGTTCCAAATTTGAGAGAGAGGAGCCGTAAATTATGAACAGAGTTTATTCGCAAACATGTTTCTGTGGCGTCGGTGGCCACCATCATCAGTGCATAGAGATAAAATACAATAAAGAGTTGGTTTTTATACAAGTTTACAATCACTGGAAAATCAATAAAGTAAAAGTGGCTCTGATTGGATGTTGTTGTTCATCAGTTGATTCTTGTTGGTGAAAGATTTGATGTATAGCGATTCAGCAATTTTAGTGTATGGCGTTTTCATCATTATTTTGAAATTTTCTTTCTTTGGTATATGTTCGTGCATTGAAATTTCGAATGGTGGTCGTCCTTTAAGGTGTTCGTTAATTCTTTTTGTGCAAATGGCGACGAGTCTCTCCGAAGTAGCTTTTATTGCAGAGCTCACAAGAGTATTTGTATACGAGAGAAGAGCATTCGTCAAAAGGAATTTCGTCTCTATTTTTTACAAAGTTTTGACTTTTCAAGTTGGTGATGGCAACTTTCAGAGTGATTTTTTCCAAACTTCTATTTATTTGCTTGACCTTGGATTTTATTTCGCTCAAAGTACTACCGATGAAGGGTAATTTCCAGTACATATCTACTTTTTCACTGTCTTCATTTTCATTTTTTCTTTTGGGACTTTTTTCAAATATTCTTTCAATTTGCTTCGGGTGATATCCATTTTGTACGAAGATTTCACGAACGATATTTTTATTGTTCTCACGGTCAAGGGGGTCACTAGTGAATCTTCGTGATCTATTGAATATAGCTTGTATGGCATTATTTTTGTAGGACTCTGGATAGTGTGATTTTTTGTGGGTATAGACCAGATTGTTCGTTTTCTTTAGAGTCCAATTCGTGCCGATTGACCTGTCTTTAAATTTCACGAGCATGTCGAGAAATTGGATAGTACTATCTTCAGGGTTCTCTGTAGTGAACTGGATAGCCGGATTGGTTGAGTTCATACAATTTAAGAAGGCACTTGCTTCGGCTTCATTTTTGAAAATAGCCAGGACATCATCAACATATCTTATGTACATTTTGGGGATGTGCATATCTAGTTTCTCTTCATTAATGTTTAAAGCAAACTCAGCCATCATCGGAGATAGGGAAGATCCTATGCTCATACCATCTATCTGACAGTAATTCTTGTTATTGAATATGAAGGGCACGTTGGTTACAAGCAATTCGCAAAAGAATTTTTAATGTCTCTGCATTGATCGGAAAGTTGTCAAAGTCTACTATTTTTATAATATGGTTGATCGTATCCTCAACAGGAATATTGGTGAACAGTTGAGTCACGTCGAAACTAGTGATATAAACGTTCGTAGATTCGGATGAATTCAAAGACATAATCCTGTCTTTAGCTTCGAAGCTGTCTTTAACTGTGTACGATTTAGGTACGAACTTTTTTAAGTGATTAAAAAGCCACTGACAAATATTTCTACTGTAAGAGTCTGTCATTGATAATATTGGTCTCATCGGAGGATCACTCTGGGACTTGTGCACCTTAGGAAGTCCGTATAGGCGACTAGGTTGACATCCAGTACTTCGGAGTTGCTTGTACATCGCTTCAGTTAGTTGATTCTTCTTTTTGAGCTGCAAAAGTTTGTTGTTAACTTGTGTTTCCTTGGATGAGAATATATGTTGCTTGTTGGGTGGAATTGGAAGAAATTTGCTGGGGTCTCGAAGAAGGCTTTCCATTTTGCTGATATAGGTCATCTTGTCCATAATAACCACACTGTTTCCTTTGTCCGGTTTGCTGATGTAAATGTCTTTATCTTTGCAGATATTCTTTACTGTATTTAGCATTGCAGTTACTTTCTTGGGGAGCACTCGTTTCTTCTTTAGTAGGAGACGGATGACGGATTTGATGAGATGTTTCACGTCTTCTTCTTTGTCCCCGAGTTGCTCGATCGCCTTGATACGTCGAAGGATTGCTTCACCACTGACTTTCAACCGCATATCATTTGGATTTCGTGGCCAACACATATTGAGGCCATAGCTCAGTACCTCTTCTTCTTCCGTTGAAAGGATACGCTTTGATGGATTCAGGATTCTTGTCTTCGGTGGTGGAGTTGATTGTGTCTTGCTTGTATTCTATCTCTATGTGCTGATGATGGTGGCCACCGACGCCACATGAACATGTTTGCGAATAAACTCTGTTCCAAATTTATTATTCTTCTGTCAAAAGTTGCATAACACGTGGAAAGTAAGCTTCTAGAAATCTGATGGCCATAGCTTGCTTGCTTGGTTAAAAAGATATCCAAAAAATTCGCCAGGGGGTGGGCGAAAAAAGCCCCGCGGTTGCGTATTGGATTAGATTGGATATTTTCAGAGATCTGCGTATTTTGACTTGAATGCAGCAAATTTCCCATGGTGCTGCTGGGTTCATATACATGGATTTCACAAAAGTTGCTGATCGTACCATATTAGCAGGCTTGCCGTTGGGATGAATTTCCTGCCCAATCCCAACCCAATCCCAATAGAAATCCCAATAGCCTGCTTTAGAGCTTTAACGCTTTTTGAATTGACGAAGTGTGTAGCTAATATATATGTATGAACTACAAACACACTTGGTATTAATTAAGCCTGTATCGGATAATGCGATGTTAATAAGCAGCTCGCTACACGGGCTCATACGTACAGTAGGCAACAACCTGTAGACAGCGGCTTATACGGTTAAATAGGCCTGAATAGCTTACAATGTATAGCTTAATTACAGAAGCGGCGAGGCGCATGACAACGTACAGGCGAATTATATAAGGTACATTTTTAGTGGCACTATTTTCAGCAACTAGGGAAGTAACAGCCAGAGAGTATGGTTAAAGCTGACTGTGTCAATTTGCGTAGATCACACTAAGAGCTCTCAATGCTCGAATTCAAGAGAGGCAAGGTCAGACTGGAGACACAGCAAAATGAATTGCTCTGTACAACCCGAAAACATTTGTGACGTAGTGACTAATGTCAACGATTGTGTGTATATTTTGTAGGGAGAGGGCTAATTGGGATCTATTGGGATTGGGGTGGATTTTTGGCAGCTCAATCCCAACCCATTCCCAATAGCTATTGGGATCCCAATTGAGATCCCAATCCCAGCGGCAAGCCTGCATATTAGAAATAACTGAGCTTGTCCACAACTCAAATGAAAATTTGTTTTATCAAGGAGCTCAGATATGCCTCAGATCTTTCAAATGGACGACACAATGGAAATTTTCAAATTTTCAAAATTTCATGCAAATATGAACAACTACGAATCTCGTCATAGTACTTTCCAGGAATTGAAGCATCATTCATTCTGAACTGCTTGAAGTGAAAACTTGCAGAATATCATTCCAGGCTTTAGTATTGTGATAAAAAGATATTGTGTGTTCTAAGATTGGAACATTAGGTCTTAATGGGTTAAATACTGTGCTTTCGAATCCATGCGACTCTAAAATAAGTGCTAAGTATTTCGAAAGCATGGAGTGCCTAATTTTTGAGCGTTCATTTTGTAGTGGCGTTCGTACTTAGACTCGGCACTCTTTGTGGTACTCATTTCGGACTTTATGAACAGCATTGTATGGCCAAAACTCGCTAAAATTTTAGTTTTTAAAATGTGCACAAATTGGGGATTTTAATTATTTAATTGATTTTCACTCTTGCGAGGGTGAAACAGTTTATACAATTGCCACACTATTGTTTGCTATGATTTTCTTGAAACTAAGAATGCCATGTAGCCCCCCCCCTCCCTCGTGATCTCAATGCACTTCAGGGTTCGGGGAATACGGTTAGTGTTGTCATTCACTCTTTAAAACCCCGGAGAAGAATAAATGAACTTAATCCTATAGTTGGGAAGCTGTATTAGATAACAATTTCGTGTCTTTCATTTTTTTTTAAATTTCGTGTTGCGCATCTGTGGATAAGATACCCACAGTGCCATTCAGATGAGTCGTTCCTGGACAATTGTCGATAAGTCTGAAAGATTACCAGCGAGCTGCATCCGAATGCATCGTCACATTTCTACTCCTCGAAACACTTTCTGAAAACTGCAACTACGCAAGGATCATAAAGTATATTTTTCCTTTTCCTGATTATACACTAACCTTTCCTTCATGTCTGTTTTAACCGAAAGTGAATTTAACAAATCATGTGCAAGTGTTTTCTTGCTTTTAGCTTATTCAAACGGAAATGAAGTTGAATTAGCAACACGCAAATCTTCGAATGACGGGAAATTAACGCATTTTGAAGATGATAAAGAGTGGTTGGTTGCCTTGGGAAGAGGATCACGAGACACGTAATGAAGCGTACTTTTCACAGAGATTTCGTAGCAGTAGAACATCTTTTTACTATTTAACTGAGTGTCTTGCATGTGATCGTTTAATTGTCGCAGGCAACATGCAGTAAAGACAACTTCCGAAAAAGAAAATTGGTTGTAAGGATAGGTATCAGGGATCTCTCCTGATTAGGATATTTTCCAGTTGACCCTAGAGTCCTAGAGTGCATGCTGACCACGTCATTATAATTGTACACATGTAAATGTGCAGTAGATATAAGATGAGTCACCATTGTGAAGTCAGCAATTCTTGCCATAAATTCTTGGATTATTTTTGATGAATCAAGACGTGAAATGCCTACTGAACGGAAAATACATGCACATGACACATGTTCTGTATATGATTGTATGTTTTCCAAATTCTCGAATATTATTGATGAGATAATTTGTTCTGCTGATGCGTTATAGCAATGAAAGATGCATAGCTAATTTTTTAGTGAAACTTGAAGAGCCTGACTTGACATCGGTAGAAGAAAAATTCAATAATATACCAAGCCCAACATTTTGAAATTTGTTGCTTAATAGTCCGACAACCAGATCGAAATTCCGCAAGGAACAACATAAAGATAATCACACATCGATGTACACCCTGAGCCTACTACGCATATATTAGGTCTCAGCCACACTGCGAGCTTTTCCAAGCGTTTCCGAGCAAAGCGTTTTGCAGCAAATATAAAGTCATCATTACATCAGTTGTAGACTGCCACACTGCGAGCAAAGCAAACGAGAGCGATTGATAGCTTGCGGACATACATGTACGTTTGCTCGAGACCCTCGGGACGCTCGTGTTTGCTTTGCTTTCAGTGTGGATGAGGAGTCTACCTGGTTCCTCTTCTGGTCAAACACGATCAAAGAAAAACATATGTCAATCCAGTGGGACGCAGATTGCAACTTTTGGCAAAAATGAAGTGTTATATGAGGACCGCAGCTACTGACACTTTCTTCCTAAATTCGCGCACAAAAGGCTTAATAGCATGGATTTGTAGATCTTGCAATGTTGAATATAAAAATCAAATTCTTAAGTGTCACAGCCAGTCGCTCCGGTTGTAGGTAAGGTTAAAGGATTCTCATTGGAATCCAATGGTAAAATTCAAGGAATATCTATGGATTGTGAATCACTTGGCAATTTTCGTACATTTTCTTTTGCGGAGAAAAACCTATTTATCAGAATGCCATGAAATTTGAAACATGATTGAGTTCAGAACATCAACTTCGATGTAAAAGTCGAAGTGAGTCACATGATGCAGTATTTGATGCTTGAGAGCCTCTACAAAATGGAAATCCTTTAACCTTACCTATAACCGAAAGCGACTGACACTCCAATGTGATTTTCATTTTTTGTATTTTGTTTTTCAGTTTCAAGATCTCCAAAATTAATCGCTTGTGCGCTTTTGTTAGGAAATTTAGGAAGAAAAAGTCCAGTAGCTCCCGTAATTGTTTATTGAAATTGAAGTACTAGTACTTTGTCTAGAGCCACAATTTTTGACAGAGAATGTCTTCAAGTAATTTCCTATGACGTGTATATTGTGTTATTATCATACTTCTGATCGGCTACGCATGCAAGAATGCAAGAATGTGTGTGGAGTAAGGATTGCTACCATGCCCATGCTTTGTGTGTGTTGTCGACATACAAGGTTTGACAAATTCTGTGTGTGACTGTGTTCTAGACAGGGGCACATGACATGAACATGAGGAAAATTGATGAAAGACATTCCATGTCAAAAATTCTATAGTTCTCTCAATACGGACTGTTCCATCGCTGACGTCCTCTACACACCTATCGAACAATGTGGTGATGAGAATAAATATTGCAGAAACAAACAATGTGGTTACGATGGCTCGGAACGCCTAATCATAAAGGCATGAATGTTTTAATTTGTATTAATCGCCATGTCAATCTGCGGTGACCGCACAGGAACACTGTAAGGCTAACAAATTTCTGACAGTATCACTCACCCATCGAAATTTGCTCGTCACTAACAACTCACTATCCAACGCCATTTCTGTGCGGTTTCATTGGATTGAAGGCTGATCTGAAACGCTGCAGACTTGAATGAATAAAGTCGGTGACGTTTTTCAACATTTTCTTTCATATATATTTGAAAATGTCGCTTTTTGATGTCATGAAATATTGAAGATAATTTGAAGAAGAGAAATTTACTCCATCAGCATTCATTACACTAAGAATTTCCATTGTTTCAGTCTCTCTCGGTTTTTTTGATATTTTTTGCAAATGTATCATTTTCTCTCACGCTATCAAAGATTTCGCTAAAGTTGCTGCTATGTTGCATAATTATAGCAAGTCTAGAGAGACACATTATTCATATGACTCCGGAAGTCGCTCTAAAAGAGAGATTTATGATACTAATTTGATGGATGATGCAATTTAAATCTATGATTTTTTGCAGCACTTGCTGTAAGTGTTTTCTCCATTCGTCACTTGATAAAATAATGGCTCGCTATTTTGCTACACGCACAAAAGCACTTGAAACACTAAAAAAATAGCTATTATAGTTAATATCTATTCATCTTTGATCATCTGCCTGAATGTCGGTCTGTAAATGTATGTCCGCTTTGTTATCAATCATCTCTTTCATTTCTGTTTCATGCAGGAGACAGAATGTCAAGAATTCAACAACGGCTATTCTAGATTATTTTCAATAACATGATATTGTGAATATAACCAGAGTCTATTCATTGACTGGAGAAACATTCACTCCCACCTGAAACAGTGAGAAAAACGCGATTTGAAAACATCGAATTCCCTATTTGACGTTGATAATGCATAATTGTGATTTTGATGTTTCTAATAGTAACCATGGCCAGAATTGCGTAAAAACATTTATCGAGTATGAAGAAAAATAGTTGATTTCATTAATTGCTTTAAAACCTTGAAAAGATGGTGCACATTGCATAAGCACAGTAGGTAATATGTTCCAAAAAGGAAAAACACGATAAAAAGATAATTACGCATTGTCCTTGTGTGAGGAAGGAATCTTGGTAAAACTTGCCACGGATTGTTGGAACAACTTCTAGAAGGGTATGGAGTTTGAAGTGAAGTAAAATATCAGTTTCAATAATGCTAAACTGCGCTTTGATAAAAAAGATGTAAATTTAACATTTTCCGACTATCACATAGAGAATGCGAAGACATAATAATTTCAAGCGATAATCATATAAGAAGTTTTCATAAGAAATTTAACACGTTTGCAAACTTGGCGAGTGAGAAACATCGTTGGACTCTTCCGATGGTATCAATATCACGTTGCAAAATTAGGCAGAAAATTTGACAATTGTATTTATTATACAGATTGTTTCATAAAAAATGGATCACCCTTAAACATCGCCCTAACTTCAACGTTGTCTAACTCCGCCAAACTTGAACGAATTTTTCTGAAATTTGGAAGATATGTCAGTTGTGCTTACTAATATCATTGTTGGAAATTTCAAGCATGAATATTGAGTTGTTTTCCTGTTATAGATAAAAAAGTAGTAGATAATTTGATCTTCATTTAGCAATGTTGCACAAAATCATACCTCACTCTTATAAAATTACATTTGTTTCCTTTGTTATGTAATATGTTGTTCTACAAGCCAAAAGCTATCAAGCAAAACAAAAATAAAGAAAATCGGTCAATCAGAGCCAGTATAGCACCATTATTCATCAACAATAATGTAACTGCTACATGTGATTAACTGGACTTCATGTTCCATGGCTTCCTGACTTCGTTGCGGTGGTGTTGGCAGCACTCCTGATTGCTTTCAGCTAGAAATCTATCTCTTACCGGTTGAAAACAATACAAAGCACAAATGAACAATAGCGAGATCGCAAGTGTCAGCCTTGCTAGAACTAGGGTTTTCTTTGCGAGCTACAAGCAAGCGACTATGTCCCTTACACAAATGTGCATCGATGGCATAATGATGATTTTCGACTCTGTCGTAAAGAGGGCTCTGGCCGTCCACGCAAAACATCCAAACGTAGTCAAACGTAGAGACCGCCTAATTTTGAGATTTCTTAAAGTTGATCCAAGTCTCTCGTTAACTGAGATGGCTGCACTAGACTCGTCTATTTCTAAGTCCACTATTCGTAGAAGACTTATTGAGTCGAATTTCAAGAGCTGTAAGAGGCCCTCTCAGATCGATATCATCGAATCAATGCCTAGACGAATTGGTAATGTCATTGACAATAAGGGTAGGGCCACAAAATATTAGCTTCTTAAGAACCGTTACTGTATCATAGCTTATCAGATTATATAAGGACATTTAGATATATTAGGGACATGAAATAACATGAAAAATGCTTTCTGTATCATACTTATGTTTTATTTAGTCAAATGTTAGGATGATCCACTTTTTATGAAACGGACTGTACGAGTAATATTTCTCAAAGGTAGAACAAGGTATCTGTACTCTCTCGATAAAAGTTTATTGGTCGATCAAAATGAGTTAGAAGCAAAAACAGACTAGGCATTCGGCGTCTAGCGCCTTCAATCGGTCGTTCTAAAGTGCACTTTAAAAAATGAACTTTTATCGAGAGAGTACGGATACCTTGTTCTACCATGGAACACTTTGAGAAATGGCTAACCTCTCTCGCCGTTTGGTGGACTATGCCTATATATTCTAATATTGGTCTTACAAATATTTTATACGCATGAATCAAACAGTTTTTATTGTTAGACGCAACTCCTTTCAAATGTCATAAGCTCGGGAATAAGCTTTTGACGAAATTTTGCTACAATGAGAACTAAATTTCATATCTTCTGAAATTAGAAAACCCAAATCAGTTACACAATTAACATTTTCTAGAGGAGTACTATTTAAACTGTAAGTTATGTCACTATCATACAGTCTGCCAACTGAAATACACAACATTTGCTTGATACAATCTGCAGCTGCCAAGTATTAATTTTAATGTTGATAAATATTCACAGCATGGCATTATAGTAATAGTAAATGATAGAATTGAGAACTATTGATAATATCCCTTTCAATTTTTCAAATAAACCACAAGATGCTGCAAACCTAAAACAGTTTTTTGAAATTCCCTATCATTGGAATTAATTTTAATCCATTCAAATCTTCATTCGGCACTCAAAAGATGTGAAAAGACTTCTTTGAAAGACGAACGGGTCATCGGGGCAGTGAGGAGAAATGTGAAGAGGAAAAATGTCAATGGCACTCTAGGCTGTCATTAATCACATTGAATGAGTTGGTCTTATCATCCACTGCTCTTCAAAGCTGTGATGAAGAATTACTGCCCGAAAACAAGTCTCAAGCGGTCTTTGAGTAGCTCACTGCACACTTAGATGGGATCATATCCATCTCCGTAAGGCAAGTTCTCCGAATAACAAATTAAGTACGAAGAGATGAAAGATTGAAGCCTCTATAAAAGCAGTGATGGGATTTCAAAATAGCCGTGGGAAGTTCAAACTCTTCTTGAGAGAGCTCTATGCAGAAGAATGTCTAGTCAAACAAGAAAGAATAGATAGTTGATTCCTTTCCAACTTGAATTACATCACTGTTATTAGAAACTTCGAAGAAAGTTAACTTTCCGAATAATTTCCCTTATTGTGGATCGACATTTAACAGAAAACTATTATTTCATTTCTCACAAAATTCCTCATCAGAATGGATTTCTTATTACTGTAAGATAGTCAGCCCTTTGATGTAAATGATCAATAATGCTAGAATGGAATCAACAACAAAGCTTTGACACATTTTCAAATCCATTAATAAGCCGTCTGAAATCATGCGAACGATCTCAGACTGCAATCACTTTCTCAGTTCAAAGATTTGACGTGAAGATTTGATCATTAAATCCTAGATGTGCGCTTTCGAATTCAGATTTTCGCGACCCAGTCAAACTGATAGAGAGAGAGAGAATCGTTTATTGTATCACTGAATGGGAATCAAAAAGCATTACAAGTCTACATTTCATAGCAAATTAGAAAATAGTATATACCAGCATAAAGTCAAATGTCAGAAGTCAATCGCAAAAGGTAGACGAAATGATAATAGACGTCAACGGAATAAAAGACTTTCGACGGATGGTTGTTCGACTATAAGGAACAGACAAACGTCCACTTGGGAGCACAGACGGCAAAAGACTTTTAATAGCAGTATCTGAGCTATATGCAGATCTGAAAAAGTTCACAGCAAGACGCTCCCTTCTACTGCTAAGATCCTGCAACCTACAATTCCCTTTAATTTTCAAGCAACGTTTTTGTAATCTCTCCAGATGTAGTAGATCTTCTCCTGAAATGCCAATAAATACGGGACAAGCATATTCCAGCAGAGATCTTATAAGACCACAATATACAGTCAGAAATTCTGCGTCAGTCACAAAGTTTTTGACTCTTCGCAAAATGTACATTCGCTGAGCACACTTAGACCTTATTTCCTTTACATGCCCTTTCCATTGAAGGTCGTCATCAAGAATCACCCCCAAAAAGCGCACACGAGCGCAGAAGTTCACTGATGGAATTAATGATTCCACGCATCGCTGCTCTCTCATGGCACGTTCCCTGCAATAAATCAAACCCTTTGTCTTTCCAGCATTTAACATCAAATCGCTTTCCGTCGCCCACTTTAAAACATTTGAGACCTCCTTATTAATGGCTCCAATATCTTCATCAAAATTATGCCGTCGAATACCCGATACTATGCATATATCATCAACATACTTGAGCATCACAGTGGTACTAAACACAGGTTGCAGTGTCGATACATAAATGCCAAAGAGGTATGGACCCAAGATAGAGCCTTGCGGCACCCCACTTGTGATGAGTCGAAAATCGCTATAATATCCGTTTAACCGTACTCTCTGACGTCGATTTAAAAGATAGCTTTTCAAGAAAAGAATGAAGCCATTTGGTAAATTCATTTCTCTAGTCTTACATAGCAGTATATGATGATTTACTTTGTCATAAGCTTTAGACAAATCAAAACTGAGAAAAACGGCTGCGCTTATGTTGAGGTCGTCAGCGTGTCTTGTCAAAGTGTCATGAGCAGCAACGACTGCATGAGTTGTTGATGAATTCCTCCTCACTCCAAATTGATTCTCTCCTAATAGCGCAGTCAACCGAAGTCTCAGATTGCTCAAGACAATCCATTCTAGCAATTTTGCAGGAACAGATAGCAGGCTGATTGGTCGCAAACCGTGACTGTTGCTACTGGGGGATTTTGGAACTGGAGAAATATCAGCGAGTTTAAACAAGGCAGGGACCTTTCTCTGTCGAAGACTTTCAAACATTAAATGAAAGATGGGATCAGCAAGAATAATGGCCGACTTTTTATATAAAAGAGTTGGAACAGAGTCACTTCCAGTAGACTTGACAGGTAGGTGCGACAGCTTTTGCCAAACATCGACAACTGTAAAATACGGAAACCAGTCATCATCTTCTACATCATCGCCCATAAATTGACTGGATGTTGCATGCATTACATTGCAAAACTCATCATTGATAGAATTAAGTACTTGGTGTGGAGAAGAAGTGTCCCTCAACTGCGAAATCAATAAATTCTGTCGTTTGCCTCGCTCTATGTTAACAAAAGACCACAAACCTTTGACTGATTTTGATTTTCTTTGAAAAAATGATCTTTTTGCTTGAACAATTTCTTCCTTTACCTTCGCCTTCAAAAAATTGTAACGGTCCCAATGTCGAGACCGAAAAGCATCCCACCGTTTATCTATCAATACTTTGATTAATGGAGTCATCCAGGGAGCATCAGAATCTCTTATAACCACTTCAGTTTGGGGAATTGAACTTATTGCCTGGAACAAGCAGTCATAGAAGATCGAACATTTATCGTCAATATCATTTGCAGAGTAAAGTCTTTCCGGATTACTTATGAGGAATCGTCGCTCAAACTCAATTATATGAGATTCTCTCAAATCATACAAAATATGACGGCGACATTGACTATCATCGCGTAACTCCTTTGAAGGTGCATAGACAGAGTTGTGGTCCGAGGTTCCAATAGGTGGTCCAATTTGAACGTTCTGTGGGCTATAGAATTCAGCAATACTACTCTCGACGAAAATCAAGTCTAGATTAGCATTGAGTCGTGTTGGACCATTCACAATATTCTGCAGTGGGAAATGAGATGTCAGAAAAGTCCGATCATATTAGTTCAAATCTCCAGCGATTATCAGGCGATAGTAGTTAAGCTCATTTAGGACAGAATCCAAAGCATTTACAAGAATCTCAAGGGAAGATTTCAAGTAGGTACTGTTTATGCCGGGAGGCAAGTATAACCCAACCACAATAAGTCTAGGACGCATGACTTGAACCACACAAACCTCAAACTTATCAAACTCCGGAAATATCAGCTGAATGGGTTGGTATCGATACTTTGACCAAATAGCAACTCCACCATAACCATTATCATTTGTTCTATCAGTACGATGACAACAATAGCCGGTCATGTTATAAGCTTCAATGGGAACATTGGTAGACAGCCAAGTCTCAGTACAAATGATGATGTCAGGATCAAGTACCTGAACTTGAATAAGAAGATCGTCAAACTTATTACTTATGGATCTCAGATTGGAGAGAAACAAGTTTGGCAGCCCAACATTCATTTTAAACCTGTCATTTCTGCGAGTAAAATCACGATTTAAAAATTTTTCTCTGCTTCATGAACGATAATGCCGTTAATAAATAACTTTTTGTTCTTCACAAATGCTTCCTCACCAGGATTATCCCTGCGATATTCGTAAGCATGAGTCCTCATTTCAGCCAACTTTCGATTTATTTCAAGCGGTAGATCTTCTTGAATGTAGACTTTATTTAATGGAAATGAAGCTTGCTTGAGTAATCTGGCTTTATGCAGAAATAGTTTAACTGTTCTTTCTGGTGCCTTTACTACAATTAGACGCGGCCTGCCATCATTTCGTGGTTTGCCAATTCTAAATACATCTTTAACGTGTCGCACTTCATCTTCCAGCTCAAGAACTTGAGGCAATGACGAAATCGCATCCTGTCTCGATGAAACATTCCTACCGTTAACTACACAAGCATTTTCTGTAAAATTTCTCACAATGAACGACTTTTTCCGCCTTCTTGAGTCGAAAGTGCAAAATTCCCTCTGCATCGACTTCATAACCGTCTTTACATCGCTTATATCACTGACACAACTGTTGCTCAGGAGTTTGACTTTAGTTTGTAGATCCTCAATTGTCCTATCGTTTTCTTTCAATATATCATGTAGAAAGTCAGTTGAACTAGTTGCCTGGTTTCTAACTTCAGATATTTTTTCATCAAACTGTGTGGTCATTGAGTCACATAGTGACTTGGTTTGACTGACGAGTTGGGAAACTTCAAGGCGGATCTTTTCATCAATTGTCTTAAAGATCGAACACTTCAACTCTTCCATCCTTTTATCCAATTCTAGCATAATAGACTTTTTAGCGATATCAGCACTGTAATTTATGTAAGACTCGCATTTCAGGCAGACGAGGAACAAGTTTTGCAATTCTTTGTCCGATGCTCTAGAGTGGCCAACACAAGCTACATGAAAGCGCATAGCACATCCTGGACTGCCACAAGTTATAAGTCGTTTGTCTCTATCCTTTGACTTTACCTGTACCACGCATGGGTCAGCACCACATGCATTGTCACATAAATTTTTATTCATCAAAGCTTAACCAGCGAAATCGAGCTCCAGACCCTGCGAACAATATCCAGCAGCTGTTCCACAACACCAGGCCTCTCACAAAGAAACCAGGACTGCAGCACTCTAATAAAGTAAGCAGCAATGTAGATATCGAATATATTGACGTCATCACTAATTCTACCTCGCGAACAGCTAAGCTAATAACACTCACGACAACTGTACGTGACCTCAAGCTGATGAATAAATCCGAGCTCAAATCAGACGACGGCGAAGGACGGCCTCAGAAACACAAAGATGAGAGCAAATGGAGCACACAGATACAACATTTGGCGAGAATAGACCCAGTAACACGCTGACACGACCAAAAACCGAGACGAAAATATGCTGTGAGAGAGACACACAACCGGCACGTCCGAGAACTTGATCGACAGATGTTAATGTACTGAGTGTTCTCAACTTTCAAAGTAGGCCTACATGTAAATGTACAATAACAACTGTGTTACAAAATCTAGTTCCTTGTTTTGCATGGGACTAGCAATGTGAGTGCAATTTATGCAGTCTCTTTTAGTTTGACTTCTTTTATTTAATGAAATAATTACTACTTGCAAACTTGAAAGGATTCCGACACCGACTATACACACGGGTTGGAACTGGCCGCAAATTTTGAAGACCGGCCGGCCGGTTAGTTTAATTAGATCCATGTCGACCGTTGACGGCAGTCAGTCTAGAATAAATTGCTTAGTCAATCATCGTATGCTTGGATTATTATCAAAGTCATTCATAACAAGATCTCCATCTATTCTACTGCCAATTTACAAGTCACATGTGCGTTCAATTTTAGAATACGGCAATGTTATTTGGTCCCCATGGAAGAAGGAATTGATTGATAACATCGAAAGAGTACAAAGACGCTTCACAAAAATGTTTCCTGATATTCGTCATCTTAACTATCAACATCGTCTATTGAAACTTCAATTATTGTCACTGTCAGCTCGCCGACTCAGATATAAACTTATTTTTCTTTTTAAAGTCGTGAATAATTTAGCAAATGTGAACCCAAACGAACATTTCACATTTTCTGCATGGTCTCAAAGGAGAAATCCAAAAATGATTCTAATGTCATCCTGTATCCACAAGTACCGATCCAACTTTTTTGCCGTCGACGTCATATCACACTGGAACAGTTTGACCCTCGAAGAAGCCTCAGCCACTTCATTGCCTCAATTTAAACATAGTGTTGACTGTTTTTTATCACGTATAGAACTTTGGTAGAGTGTAGCGATGACTTTAAAATTCTTCTCACGACTCACCTGATTTTTGTAACGAATAACAGCTTTGGTCAACATATTTGTCACCCTAGTTCTTGCAGTTCTGTCTATGTAATATCTTTATGATTGACAAATATAATAATTATTAATATTACAACATTAAGAGCATGAAAATCCTACTATGAGAGTATCTACATGCATGTTTTGTGGAATAAGTATTGCGAACTGTTTTTTAAACAGCTAAAAAAATTCACGAGAAACATGTACTGCATGTACATGTACATATACTGCGTGAGAAAAAATCTGAATCCTTAGATTTACAGGAACAATTATTTTCATTAATCAATAAACTTCAAAGCTATCTATCACTTTAAATAATGAAAACTTGGTTCATACATATGTATCAACGGGCATAACCGCCCCTGCAATTAATGTAAGCTCAGATTCTATTGTTCATAAGGTCAACCCAATCTTTCTTGCTGAATGCTTTCTCATATTTCTATCTATCCTTCAGAAAGTGCTTCGATAGTGGTAGGATAATGTGGATACGAGCCCATCATCCCACACATGATCGGGCGGTGAAAGATCAGGAGAACGTGAAAGCCATGGATGGTACTCAGTTCCTGATCTTTCAGTTCTTGAGATGTTGCCACCTGGTGTGCTCTGTGCGGACGCGCATTGTCATCATGGTCTGTCTTTAAAAACCCGGCCACCGACCGGTTTGATGACGGCGGCCAACGGCCAGTCCTCGGCCGGTTCCAACCCCTTTACGCACGACAAACCGCTCCCTGCCAAACACATACGAATGATGGAAGCCAAAATATATTTTGGTCTGATGTTTTTTGATCAGCCAATCACAGAACGAAACTAAACACTTGCGAATTCATGCGAAAGGAAGTCCATTTATGCGAAACATACCGAATCGCTGAAAATATACGAGAATCTCGTATTAATTCTTAGTTTCAGATTATGAGTTTGGCATCAATTTGCATGAAGTTTTCGTATCCAACGATATGCAGTGTATGGACTCCGATTCAATCATCGAGTTCTCCTGAATTAATGAGCTTTAATGAGAATTAATGATGTTTTACATTCAATGCTTTCATCATGAAAAAGCACAGATGTTCACTCCTTCTTTATACGTATTGACCAAAAATCGAAGTTAATAAAAGAAAATTTACAGATTTTCTAACTTCGATATTAACTTCGATTTTTGGTCAATACATATAAAGAAGGAGTAAACATCTGTGCTTTTTCATGATGAAAACATTGAATGGCAAAAACCTCCTGTTGGCGACCATCACCTAAATGATGTTTTAATAAATAGAATCTATGTCGGAGTTGGGATTCGAGAATGAATTGATCAGGAAAGCATGTTCTTTGAGTCCAGTTTATGTCACAGAAGGAGTCAAAATCTTCGTGTCTTAATTTTTCACCAGTTTGGTCATTTTAGCTGATCGGTCACTTACAAATGTGAAAGCGGTTCATAGAATTTGATTAAGAATTCTAATACCAATTAAGGCTCGAAGTCATTGGTCAAGACATTTCGAAATGCAGACAGAAAACGCTCTAACTGATAAATAATTTATGCCAGCTTTTCGTAAAATCTGTATAAAATTAAATAATGCTGAATCTCCAAACATCAGAAATCCGATAATTCCCGAATAGCCGATGGAGGGCAAGGGGGAACATGAAGCGATTATTTTGATGCTTTATCAGACAGTGCTGCCAATCCAATACTGATGACGATAAGGACTCTCTCTGTGGCCCCAGAGAACTCTTAAGTTTAAAAATTCGAGGAAATTTTTCTATGACACCAGCTCAATATCACTCTTGTCAGTGCCTGTGAGAATTTTTGAAAATATCTTTCATGAAATACTGCGAAAGTTTTTTTCTTGATGACTTCTCAAAATGGCAATGCTGTTACAGACCTAGATGTACTGCCGTCAGTCTTTTACTTGAATTGGAAATTAATATCACGAATTCACTTCAAGAGAGACCTGTCTTAAGCTGCCTACTACTTGCGATTGATTTTGAGAAAGGGTTTGATAGAGTTTCTCATCGGTTACTCCTACACAACTTAATGAAGGCTCCAATTCTTAATAACTCTCCTTTTGCCTTTGAACGAAATTATTTATTTCATCGCCGACAAAGAGTTAAATGGCTGCGGAAAGTGAGTTCTTTTTGTGATGTTGCTATATGGACTGTCACATGGTTCTGTATTTGGTCCATAGTTATTTGCTTTTTTTGTCAGTGATCTTGAGAGTGTCCTGTGCAACGACTGTAATACCCTTGTTGTCAGTTATACTGATGACTTTACCATATGTGCCCCAATTTCGGTGTCTTCATGTGATAGCCCATTGAAGGATTCTTTTAGCAAGTTAAAACAGTGTTGTATTAAGAACTATATGACAATAAAGTATGTAAAGTATACAAATGTACATAAATGTACACAAATGTACACAAATGTACATAAAGTATGTAAATGTATACAAATGTTTGCAACGTAAAATGCGATGAATGGAATCTTGCGCATACTCGGAGTGACTTGACTCCTCCCAGAATCAGCATGTTATAGGTATGTGTAAGAACTTCTTCAGAAAAACATTCATCTGGCGACAATTGAAGCCTTTTCTTTACAAATCTCAGATTTGTTTCATTTATTACTCCTCTGCATTCGTTCGATTATTGAATATTGTTCACCAATTTTCATAAATCTTCTGAGAGGTTAGAGCAATTTGATAGAACGATCGATGTCATAAGATAATCTGTAATGAGACCAATTCTTGTGCGGATTTTGGTCATGTCTTACTGACGGACTGTACAAGGCTTCAAACTTTTTCAAAAAAATTCTTCCGATCCAAATTGTTGTATAGTGGTAAATACATTATTCAACTGTGTAAAACTGCAGCACGTAAAAATTCCATTTTCGTGGTCAGATTGTATAGTGATGGTTTTTGGATGCGAGAGTTTTCATTTTTCCATCAGATCTTCTCTATGATTCTGAAACGTTGACTTATTTTGTCATGATCTACTTTGACTTTTTATAAATTGAAATGCATTACTTGTATTCCTCACGATTGTCATTATTGCGGTTTGAGACAAATATACGCTATTATAATTACAATTTGCTATTACAAAAATAATATTCAATAATAATGTAATATGCATAATGATAAAATAATAATAATGATATATAATGATATATTATCATTATACATATATAGAATCCATGCGATTTGTTTGTTACTACATATACTAGCTTTACTCGCCCAATTTTATTGTCTCCTTTTTCTGCTTTTTGTAACATCCCAGTGTATTTATGCAAAAGACTCAATCATGATGAAAGGAGGGCCATGCGAATCATTGGCCGGTTAAGTTATTTGATGCAGGTGACAATATATGCAAAAGACCACTCAATAAAGTGCCAAAACATTCTGAGCATCCTCTAAGACAGTTCTTTGAGCTTCGTGAACCTACAAGAAATACGAGAAAAATTCACAGCAACATACGTCGACCGATAACGAAGAAAGCAGACATTCTTCTTCATTTGTAAATTACTGCTCCTGCTTCAACTATGTACATGTTCATATTTGTAATGTGCTCGCCGCATTCTGCGAGGCGAATATAGTAATTCTTATCGATAGCGATGTGACTGTCTTACAATCTGGCATGTCCTGCCAGATTGCGTATTGAAGTCTTTTTCGCTAAGTTCAAATGTATGGAGGGGCTAGCGTCTTTGCTTCACCATCCTGTTCACAGTCTTATTGGTTACATTATCCATCTACATGTACATGTATTTAATCATTATGTTTGACTTTAATATTTATTCCTTTTCAACTCGTACAAAATGTTGCCAAATATTTTTGTGATTGTGCTAATTGAAACAATAATGTGATTATACAAACTTTGATTATGAAGCAAAGTAGAACATGACAGCAAATTGCTTTTGAACAACCAAATATTTTGACTGACATTCTCACATTATCCCGTACTTAGCTGAGATAATTTGAACAAAATGCCATCAGGGAAATGCAGAATAAAGCCATGAGTGCGTGGCTACGCCCTAAATTGAAGATGAAGCTGCCTCTGTTTTGACAGATGAATAGGTGCTTAGTAATTATGTTTTCGTGAATGGGATAACTTTGCATGTCAATTCAGTTCGTTTTGAATCACAGGCGGAGCTTTTTGTGGCCGAAAATTCGCGACTCAATCAATATTTCATCCACACCCAATTGTGGACTGTCATACTACTGCCAGGCAAGAGTTTAAGGAAATTGCGATGCAACAGGGTTAACAAGATATTGGTGACATTAACCTATCATTTCTCCTGAGGCAGCATACTTGATATGAACAAGCTTTTCTAGTCATTTTACATTTCTCTAAATTTAATTTCCCAAGAGCGAGGATGGATTTTAAGAGAAAGAATGATTAGATACTGAATTCATATTTAGAATTCGCGGCTTGAAGTTCCCACGCAAATATAAGCTGATAACACAAAAATGTCCAATTTTCTTTTCACACATGAGAAATGCTCAAATATCTTAAAATGCTTTATGTGAGATTTCAGAAGAATTCATTAGAAAAAAGTTTAAGACGCAGTCGTGCAAGCTAAAAGCGAAATCCAATACATGGTTGATAGAAAATCTAATTACTGCGAAAATATTATCCTTTGAAGTGAAGAAATAATCTCCTCTGTAACAAAATGTCAACCCTTCTTGACTTTAGTCACACGGAAATGGTCAGCTAATAGACACTCGGACACGACACCTGAAGGACAAAACAACCACGAGTGGTAGAAGGAGTTATTAGAATTAAAAATACAATTCGTACTGAATAAAATATTTTTTAGATAGTAATTAAAATATCCAGAGCACAAAATTATAACACTAAAATCGGTTTCACCGGTCCGGTGTGGTCATCTATAAAAATGCATTCAACAAACTTCTCGATGATGACAAAAAATGGAGCCACACATCTATACCGAACAAGAGAATGGAAATCAATAGAAAGAGAGACGTCGAAACAGGAGGAAAGGAAAATATGTTATACCAGATATACGTGTGGTAGCATTCTATTCATGCAGGCAACACATAATTCAGTATTCAAAAGAGAATGTGAAGAAAACAATAAAAAACCATGCAATCAAAATAAAAGTGATCGGGAAATCGGGAGAAACATTGAAGCGAAAATTAAAAGAATCTAATCTATTCAAAAGAGCAAAGTGCAAAGAAAACGAATGATTCTTATGTGACATTAACGGCAAAGGTAGATGTAATGACCAAAGAATAATATATGAGATCGTGCGTGAAAGTTGCAAAGGAGTTTACATCGGAGAGACGGCAAGAACGTCAAAGCTAAGTGGAAATGAACACCGGAAACAATACAAGAACGAAAAGAAGGGTCGGTATAATAGAGAAATAATATAAGGATGTGTGATGAAGAAGAGCAGAAATTTACAATGAATGTGAGGAGTGTGCATTACAGCAACGCCATGGAAAGACAGATAGCAGAAGCTGTTAACATCATGAACAATCCAGAAAACTCGGCATCAATAATTATGGAATCAAGCGAGTGTGCCAGTTGCAACTAATAGTAAAAGTTAATTTTCAACGCTGCTACGCTGAGACCTCATTACTATTTCTTTGATTTTTGTGGTGTCTCTGCTTGAACTTCTACAGCATGATTTCAAATGATTTACCATTTGATTTCTGTTAGATAGTAGGGTTCGTTTAAATGATTTTGTGCTATTGTAAGTGACCAGTCCGTACTGGCGAAATCGAGTTTAGTATTATGCAGCAATTTTGTGCCGCTGAAAGACTTGCATTTTAATTATTACGTGTATTCAATACATATTTTATTCAGTAATGATTTCTAAGTCTTTCTTTACAATTTGTGTTCGAATAACAAAAAAATACAAGCCACGTAACATATCAAATGCCAAATGGCAATTTAATATTTAATCAAATACGAAAATTCTTGACAACGAAATCTATATCAAATATTCTTCACTGAGTTGAGCGGAATTGACCGCATTGACCGCATTATACGAAATAGTCTGTTTGGAAGTGTATTATTTTGCATACATTTCTTGCAAGTGTCCAGATATTTGACAGAAAAGTAGCTAGAAACAATGGCAAAAATAAAAACACATTCCTAAAAAGCTTTTGCACAAACCTGGGTGAGATCCGAATTTATGTGATGTGATGGTCCGAAATAATGAGTAACATCTCTGTCTGGATGGCCACGTAATGAAGTAAGATAACATTTGGTCAGGGGTATTTATAGATGGTGTTTCGATTATGTTTAACCTGCATCAAGATAAAGGCATCTGGGTGCCATATTGTTAGTGAAAGACACATAATTACCGAATGTCTATAAGAATAGGAAAATATTTGAAAATATTCAAAATTTCTGTTTTTATTGATAGTTTTAATATTCTGCAAGAATTTTTTCATGAATTGACATGTCAATAAAGTGTGTCAACCTATCATTTATTTGCATGAATTATAATCAATGATCATAACTGGTCGGATCGAAAGGTGCTTCAAGTTTTGTTGAGATGCAAAATACAGCTGAGGTCCTAATTTATTTCAGGGCGAAAGATATCATTATTATTCTTCGTGTTAGTATACAACTTTGATGTTATTTACATACTCCTCGCTATTTGATAATTCGAAGCTTGTGAGAGACATCTTGCGGCGAGTTTGGGAAGTATTTCCTTCTGCCATCAGAACTTGGCGTAGTAGATTGTGGACAGAGATAAATATCTATGATCAATATCATGAGATAACCTGTGGACAGAGATGCAAAATACCCATCCATGTACATTCAGGCGCATAAACTCCGATTGGATTTGTGATAGGGGGCAGTAACCTAATGAGCAGCTAATGAATTAAGCATTCGTTGATAATCCACCAGCTGCACAGAATTAGATTGTTTAAGCATATCACTTTGCTAGAAGTGCAAACTGATTCAAAACAATGGCACATGCAGGAGCTTAGTAAGTGGGCAAAAAGAATTTTTTAATACTTTACAGACATAGAAAAAATAGCCGTGCGCCGCTTGCGGATTGCTATGAATTCCTTCACAATGTTCCGATCGCCACGATTCCTTCAGATTCAAAGAATTCAGATCATTGCGCAAAAGTTCTCCCGACGATGTTGGGCCTTCCGATCATTATGAGAAA